>JARLTB010000307.1:0-450000 GCA_030141615.1 Unio pictorum
AATTGTGATAAGATATATATACATATAGATAGTAAATTGTGATAAGATATATATACATATAGATAGTAAATTGTGATAAGATATATATACATATAGATAGTAAATTGTGATAAGATATAAATACATATAGATAGTAAATTGTGATAAGATATATATACATATAGATAGTAAATTGTGATAAGATATATATACATATAGATAGTAAATTGTGATAAGATATATATACATATAGATAGTAAATTGTGATAAGATATATATACATATAGATAGTAAATTGCGATAAGATATATATACATATAGATAGTAAATTGCGATAAGATATATATACATATATATAGTAAATTGTGATAAGATATATATACATATAGATAGTAAATTGTGATAAGATATATATACATATAGATAGTAAATTGTGATAAGATATATATACATATAGATAGTAAATTGTGATAAGATATATATACATATAGATAGTAAATTGTGATAAGATATATATACATATATATAGTAAATTATGATAAGATATATATACATATATATAGTAAATTGTGATAAGATATATATATATATATATATATATATATATATATATATATATATATATATATATATATATTAAATTGTGATAAGAGATATATATATATATATATATATATATATATACATATATATATATATATATATATATATATATATATATATATATATATATATATATATATATATATATATATATATATATATACATACATATACATATATATAGTAAATTGTGATAAGAAGCGTTGTGAGTTTAATATATCTACATCACAGATGGTTATTGTATAAGGGAATTAAGAAATTATTACTTAGGTTAAAAATTTAAAAGGTGAGTGAATGAGTTCGTTCTAAAAATTATTATAATTGCCCCTTGTAACAAATGAATAAATTAAAGTTTTCCTAAATACTTGTTTAAGTTACTTTTAAGTGTACCTGATACTAGGTTCAAGTTATTTTTCAAGTTACATTTAGGTTATATTCAAGTTACATTTAGGTTATTTTCAAGTTACATTTAGGTTATATTCAAGTTACATTTAGGTTATTTTCAAGTTACATTTAGGTTATTTTTCAAGTTACATTTAGGTTATTTTTCAAGTTACATTTAGTTTTTTTTCAAGTTACATTTAGGTTATTTTCAAGTTACCGTCAAGATATCTTCAAGTTATTAAAAAAAGGCACCAATATGTTAAACAGTGGTGCGGTTACTGATTTTCTAATGTAGCTAACCCTCGGTTGTCTTTTTTTTTTTGTTTGATTAGGATTTTTAACGTAGCTTTAACAATTTTTCAGTCATATCGCTACGATGTCTGCTGTGAGGCAGTTTATAGTGATGTCTAGCACTGAGGCATCATGCCGCAGACATGTAGCATGATGTCCCACCCAGTCACATTATCCTGACACCAGGCCGACCAGTCCTAACACTAACCTCTTAATGCTGAGCGTCAAGCGAGGCAGCTGTTAGTACCATTTTTGTAAGTCTTTGGTATGACTCGGCCGGGGATCGAACCCACGACCTCCCGCTTCCGCGGCGAACGCTCTAACCACTAGGCCACCGGAGCGGTTTAAACCTCGGTTGTCTAGAAATTGTTCATTTGTGTCACTTCCCTTTTGAATGCGCTTAAAGATATCAAGAATGCATATAATCCTAATATTGGTAATCCATACTGGAAGATAAAACTACCATAAGATTCTCATCTTGTTTGTCGTCAAGTAGTTTTCTTTCTAAAAACTTGTATGTTATCAATTATGCTGTTCTTACCACTGTTATGTTTGATAGTTTCTTTCATATATTATCTGATCTTGCATTTACAAAAATGTAATGTTTTCTTAATTTGTTTTGAATCTATTTTGTACAGCTCTTTATCAAGTAAGTGTATACAAGTTATTTCCTTGTGTGTGCCATTTAAGATAGCAATTGCTAATTTCCTTTATAGGTTTATCTTTTTCCATTAATTGCGAAGCATTTCCGATGTCTGTCAATAGTTTGTTTGGATTCAATCTAACTTAATTCATTCTTTTCCAAGTTGAATCTGATCCGCTAAAAAATCATAAATCGTGGAAGATCGTGAAGTGATTATTAAACACCTAAAGATCCATTTAAACAGTATAAGTTTGTGAAGTTAGTGAAATTATTATAGATTAGCTTACATATCCATTTAAACAGTATAAGTGGGTGAAGTTAGTGAAATTATTATAGATTAGCCTACATATCCATTTAAACAGTATAAGTGGGTGAAGTTAGTGAAATTATTATAGATTATCCTATATATCCATTTAAACAGTATAAGTGGGTGAAGTTAGTGAAATTATTATAGATTATCCTATATATCCATTTAAACAATATAAGTGGGTGAAGTTAATGAAATTATTATAGATTAGCCTACATATCCATTTAAACAGTATAAGTGGGTGAAGTTAGTGAAATTATTATAGATTACCCTACATATCCATTTAAACAGTATAAGTGGGTCAAGCTAGTGAAATTATTATAGATTACCCTATATATCAATTTAAACAGTATAAGTGGGTGAAGTTAGTGAAATTATTATAGATTATCCTATATATCCATTTAAACAGTATAAGTGGGTGAAGTTAGTGAAATTATTATAGATTACCCTATATATCCATTTAAACAGTATAAGTGGGTCAAGTTAGTGAAATTATTATAGATTATCCTATATATCCATTTAAACATTATAAGTGGGTGAAGTTAGTGAAATTATTATAGATTACCCTATATATCCATTTAAACAGTATAAGTGGGTCAAGCTAGTGAAATTATTATAGATTACCCTACATATCCATTTAAACAGTATAAGTGGGTGAAGTTAGTGAAATTATTATAGATTACCCTACATATCCATTTAAACAGTATAAGTGGGTCAAGTTAGTGAAATTATTATAGATTACCCTATATATCAATTTAAACAGTACCAGTGATGGTGGACAATGATTACAGAACACATATTACATACAAAACAACATAATCCGAACTCATTCGTGTAATACATTAGTCACATAACATTTGAGACGAAAAGCATCTCAGCAGCAATTAACTTTTGAATTGAGGAACAAATGAAGAAAGAATTTAAATAAATAAATTCAATAAAAAAAAATAAACTTACATCAATCAACATATTGTATAGAACTGAGATTAACCTTAGAGACTAGCACCTTCCTATGAAGTCTACTCATAGTTCCTCTCATTTCGTTCGTCACTTTTCGACACACGTCCTTGGATAATTTAACGAGAAATAATTTTTATTTCCCAGAGAAAGTTAAGGTTCGCATTAGAAACATGGACTTCACGAAGGGAATTTCTTAAAAGCCTAAACACACACACACACACACACACACACACACACACACACACACACACTATTTAGAATCATGATCCCCAACCGCCATATATTTTTATCACTCCCATCAAAGTCAGAATCATTCTCTCTAGACCGCTTTTATTAATAACTTGTCTAGAAAACCTCGTTTTAGGACTCCTGTTCAAAATGGCCCAAGGCGTCCTAAAATATTCCCTGGTCTGTCTCAACTGTTGTTATTTGCCGCGATTGGCTTTGCATTAGCATTGCTCCCTATCTATCTCTAACCGTTAAACGAGCGAGGCCTAGTTAAAATCTACTCATGCTTCCAATTAAGAGAAGTCAATCATCAATAGCTACCAAATTTACTGCGAGGATAGACCATAAGTCAGTCCTAATGCTTTCGTGTCACGATGAAAACGACAGAATTTACTGCGAAATCATTCCAAAAAATGTTGCACCGTTACAATAGTTTAAATCAAAGAGGATGTATTTAGAAGTTCTGGGACCATTGTCTACAATCACTACTCATTTCTCCAAGTACGCCCATTCAATTGCTAAGATGAAAGTTACTATTAGGGCAAATATATTTATTTTGGCCGCGTTCGCCTCGCCTTAGAGCTGGGCATGATTTTCAGCACACATTTTATTTAAGTGTTAATATTCCACCAATAGTGAAGCTACGAAATGCAGACGACAGGTTTAGGAAGTTCAAGCATGGAATCTTTGAAATGAAAATTCTTTACATCAAACACTTCAGAACATTCCTAATAAAAAAAACAACATATATACATAAATATATATAATAAAATGGATGGTTAAAAAGTGTTGTATTTGCTTGCCTACAAGTTGCGTCCATTTGCATACTTCATAGAGCAAGATCTGCCGTTGTATAATGAGCACGTAGATCTTGGTATATGCAGTTTGTTACGATGAATCAATATATCAATCAACATAGACCCTGATATGCATGCTTATCATGCGACGGCATATCAGGGTTTATGTTTTTCTTGCAGTTGTACTCGACTTGTAAGAGTATACTCGGTACTGCATTGTTGATAATGATTAGTATGACATCAAATAATGAAAGTAAAAATGTTGATAGTTAAAGTGCAAGCTACATTATACTGGTATACCATGCAAATTTATTCCCGTGGATAAGGTAGATTGTACTAGTATATCATGCAAATTAATTTACGTGGATAGGGTACATACTACTGGTATATCATGCAAATTTATACTCGTGGATAGGGTACATTGTACTGGTATATCATGCAAATTAATACACGTGGATAGGGTACATTCTATTGGTATATTATTCAAATTAATACACGTGGATAGGGTAGGTTGTACTGGTATATATTGCAAATTATTACACGTGGATAGGGTACATTCTACTGGTTATCCATGCAAATTTATATTCATGAATAGGGTACATTGCACTGGTACATCATGCAAATTAATACACGTGGATAGGGTACATTGTACTGGTATACCATGCAAATTAAGATACATGGATAGTGAACATTCTACTGGTATACCATGCAAATTAATACACGTGGATAGGGTACATTGTACTGGTGTACCATGCAAATTAATACACATGGATAGAGTAAATTGTACTGGTATATCACTAAAATTTATACTCTCGGATATGGTACATTGTACTGGTATACCATGCAAAGTAATATACATGAATAGGGTACATTGTACTGGTATATCATACAAATTTATACTCATGGATAGTGAATATTGGACTGGTATACCATGCAAATAAATACACGTGAATAGGGTACATTATACTGGTGTACCATGCAAATTTATACTCATGGAGACGGTACATTGTACTGGTATATCATGGAAATTAATACACGTGGATAAGGTAAATTATACTGGTATATCATGCAAGTTTTTACTCTTGGATAGGGTACATTGTGCTAGTATAAAGTTGTACTCATGGAGAAGATACATTTTACTGCCAAATCATCCAAATTTACATCCATAAATCATTATAGTTGTGTGTGAAAAACTTGCAATGCGGTAAATTATAAAGACGCATTGGAAATTTGCTAGCAAAGACTTTGTATGCTTCGAAAGGGATAACTTGCGTATCAACATTTGAGCAATGCTTATTTCCAGGACTTGCTTTCAGTGTTAAAAAAGTCATCTGTCCCAAAGTGCACATTCATACTGCTCCCATAATGCAACGTCATACTGTCACTAAATGCAAGCAGACAGAATATAATTCAAGGAATAATGATAAATTAAACACTAGGATATTATTTAATCACTTATGTAGCACGAATCCATAGATAATATGCCCTTCTGGTTAGACTGTTCTGTCTGATGTGTTCATTTTTATCTGACATCCCAGTTCTGTTTTAACCGTATATTTGTATAGTGTGTACTTAGTTATTAGTCTAGTCAAACTGCAGAAAACGACGATCCTGATTTACCGATGCATAATGCGCCTGCAGATCAAGGGTTATGTTGTTTATCCCACTGATTGCTCCTTACAAACTGCACAGACCCAGATCTGATGGCGCATTGGTTGACAGCAGATCTGTCTCGGTGCAGTTTGCAGTAGGAGTCGTCTCATAAGCGATTCAAGACAGTATTTACATGTATTAGCGTTTATTAGACTTCTTGCTCCATCTTAAGTTTATTTTCATTGGCCAATTATGCTCTCTACCCTAATCATAATTGTATCATATGTAGGTAACAATAAGTTATAGTAGTAGATAATGTATAACTTAGTTCATGTTTTTATTTTTATGTTTGTTTTGTATTAATAGAATTTCAAATACAATTGCTCTTCAGCTAACACTATAAGTCACTGTTGAGTGCTGCTTCCTTTCACTGACTGCCAAACTGCTGCATGAACTTCTTGTTAATGCAAAATAACGAGGACATTTACGAATACAAATAATCAAAAAGATCGATAAATCCTGCTTGTACGTCCTCACCTACTGCCGTATAATTGATGTACACATAGACTGGGTTTCGAATGTTCTCATTACAAAATATTTGTACTGAGGCGTAGCATGCCAAAGAGACCCACATTGGAGTTGAGAATTATATCCAAATGCAATGCCAGTTTTGATGGCATGCAACGTGGATGAGACATTATTTAAGAAAATAACACATCAATAAAATCAGCTTAATACGTGATAGCAGAGTCGAAACAAATTGATAGTTATTCTCTTCTGTGCATTTGCTTACCAGAAATTGATAGTTTTTTCTTATTATTTTTGATACATTGTTGATTTAGTGTGAGAAACAAACTGACATTTGTCACTAAAATCAAATTTTTCTTCAACAGTGCGAACTAAATATAATGCTAAATACAACAGAAAGGGATAATTTTAAGCATATACATACTTCAATACAAGGCTGCCCATCACTAATGCTTAAATAGAAGATTTAGCGTCACCAAAATTTCCAACATAAACTAACTCAGACTTCACCTAAGACGCCCATCAAAGATAGTATATTTTCAAGGTCAATTTTTAAAATAGGATGATTGTATAGTGCTAGTTTCAACACCAAAGCTGATTTGTTCTTTTCTTCATCTTTACTAAAATAACTTAAATATGTCACATCTGCAAATCTAACGAGTATTTTAACATAAAAATGCGTGAGCAGCATTGTTGGACGAGGTGTTTCGATATCGTTGCGTCAATGTCTCAGTATCGGATTTCAAGCTGACTTGATGCCATGCTGTGTTATTATCGTTATCACGTATCTTTGATATGAAGCACCCGAAAAAAGGGCTGCATTCCATACCGTATTTAATGAAAATATGCAATCCTTTCTCCAGTCGCATAAATGAGAAAAATAATCGGAACAGTTAAATACGAAGATTTCTCCAATCGAAACTTCCTCGTCTGTTTCTCCGATTCAAAACTATGCATCGGATAAATGTACTTTACTGAACGTCACACGTTTTGATCGCCGGGAATATTCGGACCATCTCAGCTATTTATACTATTGGATTGACTGAAGGTTTGACCGAGAGGTTACGAATGAAAAAAACAAAACACAGTAACATATCCTTCGTAATTGCTCTGTTAATACTTGTTCTGTAAAAAGCCACTGTTGTCTAAATGGCAGCTACAGACCATCAATGGACGCATGATCAGTAGAATTGACTTCAGACTTGTGAATGTTTAAAAAAAACAACATTCATCTGTAAATGTGGTATTTTCATCTGCGTACGGTTTAGAATATGAATTTTGTTGTTGTTTTGTTTTGTTTAGTTTCATCATTAGATTTACGTCACATGTTGCAATTCACTACTTTTTCAATCTAAATTTGTTGATAATAGAGACGTACGCATATTTTTTAGCTGACGTCACAGACATGACAGTTACCTTATCTAGAGCATTGCATTAACTTTAATTATTTGCAGGCAGTACTGTTTAATCAGAAGGGAATAGAAGATATTGAATGGTAGTCTCCTGCTTTCAGATAACACAATGTCACCAAAATACAGAATCACCTACATATAATTTTGTGAACGATACCTTGGTCATTCGTTGGACATGCATGCCAATAACATAAACTTCTTGGTAACCGATATATCAGTATCTACACGGCGTGTGCGTCCTCTGTCTTCGTAATTTATCTGTGATATTTAGAAAATAACAGGAATTCAAATTGGATAAATGACAATTTGTGTGTTATTATACGGAGTAATGCCAGTAATGTTCGACACGGAGTATATTTCATAAAGTATTAACGATGATGGATATAAACTGGGATTGATTGCTATAGAAAAGTAGTTGTGACATTTTGTGAGTGCGATCATTACAGCACATTCATTCTTGTAATATTAGACTGGAACACATCCTATATCTTAGATATGTTGTTCGGAATTATGAAACACACACATTATTCAAAGATATTCGTGCAGATTTAAGCATTGGCTCGGGTAAACGATAAAGCGGCTTGGATAAAGCTATAAATTCTCATTCTCTAGCACAAATACAACTCATCAAGTTTAGCGTTGTCCACAATGTTTAGACAACCTGTTATAAAGCTTTATCCAAAAGTCTCTATTACGTATGAAATACGCTGCAATGCCAATTGTTTTTCAAGCTGCTAAATGTGCCTGGAGTGTCTTGCTGTGTCAGGTGAATTATTGAACATGCCAGGTAACAACCCATCACTTTATACTGTTCATAGGATAAACAAAGTCATAGAAGAATTCTCCTGCCATATCGTTGTATTGATTGCCTTTGTCATTATGTTATATGTTTCGAAAGCATTATCTAGTTGGGAAGATGTATGTGGGTGTTTGGCATTTTTTATCTACTTCCCCCACCCAGATCCCAAATAATCTTTATTGCAGGTAATGCATATGTTTCCTATTCTAACCTACACATTGCAGCATTGATGAATAAAACTAAATAACTGGCTATTTATCCAAGTTGTCATGGTTACGTTATTCTGTCAACAATGTAAAGGATGCATGGAAAAAAAATATCTTGAATTGTTTCTGCTATGTGCCTAATGTATCATAAGTAAGCAAAGATAAATGTATGTAAGCCTTGCCTACAATTATTGTTTCTCCGATTAAAAAGATTTCGTCCAACTACGTTTATGTCCTTGTAATATTCTGTAAAATAAGAAAGGTTTGTCAACTTAGTTTTTGAACATCGAAATTTTGGGAAATGTTTTCTTGATTTGTATTATCCCTAACGGTTATGAAAGATAATTACAAATATTATGTTTTAGCTTTGTTATGTAGCTTGTAAAAGGTGTGAAATATAACGGAATATAGAGACGAATAGGTTATTTTTTCTAGACCTGAAAGCACTAGCAGGCAACCTTTTGTTTAATATCTAAAAACAAAGTTATTCAAAGATCTCTGTACTTATCAAAGGAATAAAGTGAAGAACATGAACTTTGCGTATTCTTCACTTAGCAGAATAAAAAGTAATATTCAATACCGAATATGAGTAACATTTAAAAATAGACGTCTTTCACAAACTATAGTTCATACAGCAACTGTCCTTCCAAATGGATAGAATATTTGACACGAACAACAATATTTTCACCGCTGGATTTTTGAAGGAGTCGTTGTCGCACCATGCACATTTTTTAAAAAAAAGAAAATGTTTACAATGATCCCCCAAAAAGTATGTCAATTCCAGTACTGTATGCGACGGAAACAGTTGTATTCCATTTGTTGTATTCTATTTGATGGATATTTATGGGAAGGGAGCATTACTAGATGCAGAAATTGTACTAAATCAAAACCAAGAGGTTAATGAGTTTAGTAATTTAAGATTTAATTTATTTGTGACTGTAAGTTATTTTGGAAAGTTGGCATATGTCGACGTTATTTTCAAAAGAGAACTCATTTTATTTAATTCAATTGGTTGACTTTTAAACCAAGCTTTGTGGGGGCTTGATGTTTGAATAACACGTTTGAACCACCACCACCACCCATCCCTCTATCAAGTGACCGATAATCTTAATTTCATTTGCAATAAGCCCCTGTGGAGTAAATTGTTCATAGTCATACATACGTGACTTTTTCCCAATGCCCTTTGGACAACCAGTTAGAAAGATGACCACCAGAGTGTTAATAGTAATAGTAAAAAATGAAATGTTCCATAAAGCGGGGCAAAAAAAAAAGATTCCCACGATCGTATTCAGTTAGTAATGATAATACTTCACAAATTACGTCATTACGTTAAAGCGAAACGAGCGAGACATCCGAATGCTCCTGAAATAAAATCAGATTTTATTCATGCGATACATATAATCTTACAATTGTGCTCATTCCAAACGAATATTATGAAATGCTTCGACTAATTTAAATCATTTACGAGCTTGTGTTTGACTCGTTTACTAAATTTAGTTTGAAATGATCAGTGTGTAATATCCTCAATACGTATGTCATTTTTCCCTTTTGGGATGAATTATCATTAAAACTAGTATATCATACTGTCACATCCCCTTTACAGTATATCATACTGTCACATCCCCTTTACAGTATATCATACTGTCACATCCCCTTTACAGTATATGAGAATGTCACATCCCCTTTACATATATGAGATTGTCACATCCCCTTTACATATATGAGATTGTCACATCCCCTTTACAGTGTATCATACTGTCACATCCCCTTTACAGTGTATCATACTGTCACATCCCCTTTACAGTGTATCATACTGTCACATCCCCTTTACAGTGTATCATACTGTCACATCCCCTTTACAGTATTAAGACTAATACGACAGAAAGGTGACATTTAACTTTTGAATGACTCATGAGTCATAGTCTGCAATGCCGACAGCCTAAATATTTTATGAGAATGTTTTGATCATAAACTCTTAGCAATGCTGTTTTTTATGATGAGAGAGAGAGAGAGAGAGAGAGAGAGAGAGAGAGAGAGAGAGAGAGAGAGAGAGAGAGAGAGAGAGAGAGAGAGAGGGGGGGGGGGGGCGGGGTGAGAGAGAGAATGAGAAAGAGAGAAGAAGAAGTAGAGAGTTCAGGCTCTCTTAAAATGGTTTCACTCATAACGGTGTAGATACGGCTACATATTGGGTAATCTGGCAATGGGGAAGAACAGGAATGCTGTAACGATACAAGTTTCCGCTGAGTTCCGACGGACTGACTTTATTGAAATAATCATCATATAAAATTATATCCCAATATCAATCTAATTAAACTTAAATTACGGATATAAGACATACATGTAAAACTACGATATTCTTTCACTTACCAACATCACACATTTGTATGAGTTCTGCTTTTTAGAATATAATACAGACAATTAAATATCGAATAAATTCACGATAGCTAAAGAATCTAAAGTTCAATATTTCAGACTAATACCGTAATCATTTAATGCAAATATATTTGACTTAATCTAATCTAAAATACCAACATATAAAACTATATTATTTGCAGAGTATTTTATTTCTGAACTAACAATACCTGATTATGAAGTTGGTAGCGAACGTCATATTTTATTATGAAAAATAATACAATTGCCAATAAATATACGTTCTTCAAACAATTAAACTTTCCAATACATTATATTGAATAATAGTAAAGAAATATTAAAATAATCCAATGTTGCAATTGTACTGATGTTAGATTGAGCTCTTACTTTAACATCTTAACAATAAGAATGTCTATACCTTATATAAAGTTATGCGCAGACGGTATCTTACCTGTAACGATACAAGTTTCGTTTGAGTTCTGATAAAATGGACTAAATTTAGCAAAACTCGCTTTTTATACGGTTTCTTTGGACGCGGCCAAATATGGTCATAGGTAAAGTTCTTGTGTTTCGCCAGAATCTCATAGTCAGGCTTTATCGTTTCTTACAGACTACCCTCTGGGTCTATGTACGTCATTAGACAGATAATTTTACTACATCAGCTTCCTTACTCACTCAGAGGAAATCTTTTGAAATTGTTAGTCCCGTAATACCCACAACGTACCGAGTGTAATTTTTGCTGAATTGACGATCCAAAAGAAATTTATGGGTTGTTTTCACAGACGTCACGATTAAGTGATTTTTGTTCAAAAATTGACCCCATAAATGAAGCAGGAGCTGACCCACATTTCTCTAAGTAGTTGTTGCATACTACTTTACCATATGTTGTACTACTTTTTGCTTTACTACTTTTTACTTACTACTTTTTGTATTTCGTGAAATACAAAATGATTGGTGGACAAAGCTCTCAGAAAGAACCCAACTGTACGCTGACACTGGAGACTACAAGAAGTTCTATGAAGCACTGAAAGCAGTGTATGGTCCCTCCTTCCAGATACAGAGCCCCCTACGGAGTGCAGATGGTCAAGAGCTACTCACTGACAGGGAATCTATCCTAAACCGCTGGTCAGAGCACTTCCACACCCTCTTCAGCACTAGTCGTACAGTCCAAAAGGCAGCAATTGATCGCATCCCACAACAGCCACCAAAGATGGAACTTGATGTGGCACCCACGCTGCAAGAGAGTTTAAAAGCCATAGAACAGCTGAAGGCAGGTAAGGCTGCAGGAAAAGATGGTATTCCACCTGAGATATGGAAGAAAGGAGGCCTAGCATTGCACACCAAACTTCACGAATTCTTCGTTTGCTGCTGGGAGCGAGGGAAACTTCCTCAAGATCTCCGTGATGCAGTCATCATCACCCTGTACAAAAACAAAGGGGAAAAGTCTGACTGCTCAAACTACCGTGGGATAACTCTGCTCTCCGTTGCAGGCAAAATCCTTGCTAGAGTGTTGCTAAACAGACTAGTGCCTACCATTGCAGAAGATCATGTTCCAGAGAGTCAGTGTGGCTTCAGAGCCAATAGGGGCACAACTGACATGGTGTTCGTCCTGAGACAGATCCAGGAAAAATGCAGAGAACAAAACAAAGGAATGTACATCACTTTTGTGGACCTAACAAAGGCTTTTGACACGGTGAGCAGAACTGGACTGTGGAAAATCCTTGAAAAACTTTGCTGTCCTCCCAAATTCCTTACCATGATCATCCAACTACATGAAGACCAGCTTGGTCAGGTTAGAAACAATAACGAATTGTCACAGACCTTCCCCATTGCAAATGGCGTGAAACAGGGCTGCGTTTTAGCTCTTACACTGTTTTCAATCTTCTTCAGCACGATGCCCTGAAAAGCTACAGAAGACCTTGATGACGAAGATGGCATCTATATTAGATTCCGTACTGATGGCAACCTCTTCAACTTAAGGCGACTTCAGGCCCACACCAAAACTTTAGAAAAACTGATTAGAGAACTTCTATTTGCAGACGATGCCGCCCTTGTTGCCCACACGGAAGCTGCCTTACAACGAGCAACATCTTGCTTTGCAGAAGCTTGCCAGCTCTTTGGCCTCGAGGTAAGCCTACAGAAAACCGTGGTACTTCACCAGCCTGCCCCCAAGGAAGAGTACCATCCACCAAGCATCCTCATTGACCGGACAGAGCTAAACGTAGTCCACCAGTTCACCTACCTGGGCTGTGTGATATCCTCTGATGCAAAGATCGACAAAGAAATAGACAACAGATTAGCCAAAGCAAACAGCGCCTTCGGCAGACTCTACAAACGTGTCTGGCACAATCCCAATCTCAAGAGAGTTACAAAAATCAAAGTCTACATGGCTGTCGTACTGACCACCCTCCTATATGGCGCCGAATCCTGGGTCACCTACAGCCGTCACCTCCGTCTCCTTGAACGCTTCCATCAGCGCTGCCTCCGCACCATCCTCAACATCCACTGGAGTGACTTCGTTACCAACACTGAAGTCCTCAAGCAAGCGGGGATCACCAGCGTTGAGGCCACACTCGTGAAGATACAGCTTCGTTGGGCAGGGCATGTGTCCAGGATGGAGGATCATCGCCTGCCAAAAATTGCACTGTATGGTGAGCTATCAACTGGCCACCGTGATAGAGGGGCACCTCGAAAGAGATATAAAGACTCCTTGAAAAAGACCCTTACCTCCTGTGGCATCGATCACCGCCAATGGGCATCACTAGCTGTTGACCGTACAAGCTGGCGACGTACAATTCACCAGGCCGCTGATACGTTTGAACAAAACAGACGGGCCGTCTTGGAGGAAAAACGTTGGCAAAGAAAAAACCGGGAGCCATTGTCAGCACCCACCAAAACCCAGACATTCCCCTGCAGCCTCTGTGGACGGACGTGCCTATCACGTATTGGGTTCGTCAGCCACCAGCACAAGTGCAATAGACATAGAAATCTTCCTTCTTAATCTTCGTGTGCGAAGTCAAGCCAACAACAACAACTACTTTTTGCTAAGTTCGTCTGTGCACTGAGAAAGAACAAGAGTATGGTAATTGTCTCAACGAGAAGATAGCTGTCGATTGTTTAGCAACTACGATGACATAGTGTTGGAGTCACATCCTTTTTCTTCGTTTCATTTTTCTGTGCGTTTCTGGGGCAAAAATAGGCATTCTTGTACACTCTAAAATGACGCACAGTGACGTGAGTGATCCTAGGTATATGAATTACACTACTTTGAGGGCATGTTCACAGGATACGTGTACATTTTTTAAATTTTTTTTTTATCGCAGAACACTTTTGATCTTTCGACTATATTCAACTGAGGCATCAATAATTTTAAATGTTTACAAAATTACTTGCGTGCATACCGGAATTTAAATATTTCTATATATTACTGAAATACGGTTCAGCTCCTTGTAATGACTTCTATATTCCGTACGCGTTTCGCAAGTATACATCAGGTTTGTCAGTACAACGACTTTAATATTTAAATAATGAAAATATTGAGTGCAATGTTCTAAAATAATCAGAATTCTGTGATGTTTTATTTCTCCATAATTTACGATTGCTTCTTAATGCCGAAATAACATCTATACACATGTATTTACTGAATAATATAAACTTAAAAACGTTACAATTGCATATACGTCAGGAAAAGATAGAATAAATGGTTCGAAAGTAAAAATAGTTCGATGGCCATACAATATATCTCGAGGATGGCACTCCTTTCCCTCGATAATTTATCAAGGTTGAATTTGCTGGGTTGTTTTAAATATATATATATATATATATATATATATATATATATATATATATATATATATATATATATATATATATATATATATATATATATATATATATATATATATATATACTTTGGATTTACTCGATAGCAGGTTCAATAAATTTAATCCCCTCCGTTTTGGAGAGTTTGGTAAGAGAAGATGTTGAAATTCATCCGATTTGCGCACCAGGGCATTTGACCCATTTCATTATTCAAACCAGATGCTGACGATGGTAATCTCGTCGCCAAGAGAGACATTCTTTTCCTCTGAAAGCAAGACAATCATTCTATAATGGTTGTATCATCAATCTTATCGAATAAGGTTGTACTATTTAGGACAATGCACGCAAATGAGTTGAACAACTTTCCCAACATTAAAGAGAATATCATTTTGATTCTAGATGTCAATGTCTGTTCACCAACTACACAGTTCTTTAAAAACTAAATAGGCTCACTCCAAATTAAAATAATCACATACTACAGCCTGAATTATTATTATTATTATTATTATTATTATTATTATTATTATTATTATTATTATTATTATTATTATTATTATTATTATTATTATATCATCTCTACGTAACATCTGATGATTTTTTTCCTTGTGTTTTTAAATATTGCCGCAGAGACCGTTGGACTTTAGGTTACTATAGGTTTATCATAATACAAAATAAAATGAATTGACCATAGTGTTTGGCAATTCCTTTTCATGTCAGAAAACAGACTATACACAGGTCTTCAATATAATCACAGCGCCATCTATAACACTATGAGCATTACCTTTACTTTGATCCTAGTAAGTTGAGAGGCAGACAACTACAGTTAAACAGTATTAGTTTCACTGATACAGTTCATAATTACTTCTGTCAAGCAGTTATACTAAGCTTATTGTTTGGATCTTGCCCTCAATAAAAGCAGTAAGACATTACGATGAGGGCAACGATGGCGATAAAAAATCGATATGTACATCACGCTTATAGTTTGTAATTGCCATGAGAACGAGTTTCTGCTATTTTTAATTTTATAAAGGCTAATAACTAAACTGATCAAAATGGATTTTTCAAAGTACATGGAAAGTCGAATCAAGGCCCACATTATCGTCTAATAATTGTGAAATGTTATTACTAGCGATGGTAAGGTATTGATTGGTGAATGTTTCTAACGAGTCTCTTATTGAGATTAAACGTGTTAATTGTACCCCTTAGAAACTGTATATCTAGTGAAGAACTTGAAAGAATACAGAATTAAGCGAGAAGACGCAACCAGCGAAGGTGCACGTGACTTCTTTTGAAAGAAAATATTTTCATACAAAAATCTATTTCTTAGACGTTGGAAAATTCATCATTTATTCAATGGTCCTCGGCGCTCTCTTCACATTTGTTTATCAGTCTGTATCGCTCTCGTCTTCGACTCTCATAGTACTGTTGGTTCGGTAGATAAAAATTCTCAAAACTAATATATCATGCTCAAGGTCTACTTATTTGAAATCCAAGTATTGGTCGGTGTCTGTCGGTTTCTAGAGCAAGGTCACAGTCCGTGCACTCATGGATCTAACAAAAGAAGCTACACACTGATTCCCTTTCCATCCAGTCTGGATTTGTTGTCTACCTTGTGATATACAGATCCTCGTTCTTTTAGTGAAGATGTCAACACAATAGTCATATGTTTGAAGGACAATAATATGTTTTTGAGTTTAACTCTCCAACAATCTCCAGCGTACAAACTGTACAAATTCAAACAATCTTTCTCTCTTTCTGACAAGATTAACATCATATTTTACATTAGCATTCATCTCGACTATTAAATCGAGATCACGTGACAATAATTCGAAGGTTCTGGATGCAATGTTTTTCATGCTTGCCACAATAGGTCTCAGCGGTGAATTGTTTTGCAGTATTAGGGAGTCCATTGATAAAATGTTTTATATAGATCGTTTAAAATAGTTACTTTCACACACACACACACACACACACACACACACACACACACACACACACACATGCACGCACACATGCACGCACGCACACACATTTCACACACACCTTATCGATTAATTTCCAATTCCTAATGCTTCCATTTTCTCTATATTCACATCACAGAATTATGCGTAATAAAATGTTTATACGTTATATATAAGCGAAAATGTACTAATGTTGTTTTGTGCCCTTCAGTTCCAAAATAGGGTGTTTCATTTTTAGCCTCACTATTTCAAAATGCTGAGTTCGCATTATTCATTGCTGGACGCACATAGTGCATGCTGTGACAAACCAGATTATCTCGAGTTCTCTTGCTGTGGATTTGCACCATAATTAGATACTTATAAAGTGTATTTTCGTTCTTTTATCTTAATACAACGATCTGTTTTGGCAGGAAGTTGTTCACTTTACAGGTGCAATTTTCATCTGTAGAAGTATGTAAAACATAATCTTGTATTCTCTTTTGCTCTCCATGTTATATGGTAGAATAGTTTTATATAACAGATGTTTCATAATTTTTTCCAAATGTTATAGAGACTCAAACATATGTCGTCTAACACCATGTTATTATATAGACTATAGCCCGTTTCAAGTTAGCCATTTTAGTTTTGCTGAACAGACAAATGTAAATAAATTATAATTTGCACAAAATTAAAAGGATGAATAGAATACTGTTCGGGTTCTTATAATTCGGTGATTTTATTCTTGTCGGACAGATGTATATACGAACTTGGTTATTATAGAAATTTTGTACAGTAGTCCTCATGCAATCTGTTAATGTGAATCGAAGCCAGTTTATATACGTGCGTACATAATGCGTTATGAATGTATTCGTACTTGGCCGTGTCACGTGTACTACACAGGTTGCGCGTGCATGGAAAGCCATATAAACTCGGATACTGGAGTCGATGGTGACGTTGCCGCATAGGATGGTATCGGTTTACTTGTAGTGACGAACCACAGTTATGGTTAACAATTGGTCTGTAGAGAATCCTTCAATAGATTTCAGGTCATGCATGGTGACTCCTAAGCCATTCTAGCCCAGGAGCCGGAAATACATCGCCATCATGAACTGGACGCCATTAGATACACGTGATCCAGTTCTTAATCAGTATTATCCAGCATCACTATACCAATGAAATCAATAATTCAATATCGCTATACCAATGAAATCAATAATTCAATATCGCTATACCAATGAAATCAATAATTCAATATCGCTATACCAATGAAATCAATAATGCAATATCGCTATACCAATGAAATCAATAATTCAATATCGCTATACGAGTGAAAATTGGTAATGCATGCATTTTGGAGACAAAACATACATTATTAAGATTTTATACAAGTCCCGTACTGTTATCACCCTTGGTAATATAATTGTGCAATATTCATAGTTGTGTATAAATTCTTAAACATTGATCTTCCGTATGAAAGATCCATATATCAATGATCTTTGCTTTAAGCTCTATCCGTTGTCTTTTTTGATTACTCGTTGAGGTTACATGTTCTGATTGGTTTAATTTCTGGACGATACAATTTCGTGATACGTTATTGAACTAGGCGCGCATCATTCTTTTAAATGTATCGTTGGGCTTTATGCGCACGGGGATGGTGTCAAATTTAATCTTCGTTCAGTTACATTTAAAAAACATCTCATTAAAGAAACTGATTTCAGTGTCTTTGTTAAACCCAACCACATCCCGGTTTCCTCCGGTTTACAAATCTTATCATGGTCTACTGCAAAGTATGTTTACTAATGACTTGGTTTATCTTTGTTCTTATCATGGTCTACAAAAATATGTTTACTAATGACTCGGTTTATCTTTGTTCTTATCATGGTCTACAAAAATATGTTTACTAATGACTTGGTTTATCTTTGTTCTTATCATGGTCTACTGCAAAATATGTTTACTAATGACTTGGTTTATCTTTGTTCTTATCATGGTCTACTGCAAAATATGTTTACTAATGACTTGGTTTATCTTTGTTCTTATCATGGTCTACTGCAAAATATGTTTACTAATGACTTGGTATATCTTTGTTCTTATCATGGTCTACTGCAAAATATGTTTACTAATGACTTGGTTTATCTTTGTTCTTATCATGGTCTACTACAAAATATGTTTACTAATGACTTGGTTTATCTTTGTTCTTATCATGGTCTGCTGCAAAATATGTTTACTAATGACTTGGTTTATCTTTGTTCTTATCATGGTCTACTGCAAAATATGTTTACTAATGACTTGGTTTATCTTTGTTCTTATCATGGTCTACTACAAAATATGTTTACTAATGATTTGGTTTATCTTTGTTTTTATCATGGTCTACTGCAAAATACGTTTACTAATGACTTGGTTTATCTTTGTTCTTATCATGGTCTACTGCAAAATACGTTTACTAATGACTTGGTTTATCTTTGTTCTTATCATGGTCTACTACAAAATACGTTTACTAATGCCTTGGTTTATATTTGTTCTTATCATGGTCTACTACAAAATATATTTACTAATGCCTTGGTTTATATTTGTTCTTATCATGGTCTACTACAAAATATGTTTACTAATGACTTGGTTTATATTTGTTCTTCTCATGGTCTACTACAAAATATGTTTACTAATGACTTGGTTTATCTTTGTTTTGGTGCTATACAACACATCCACCATATATTGGATATATCCTGCTTAGGAAAATATAGTACATCGTCAGGAATATAGCAAGATAACCGCCTCGGGCTAAATCAATGGTAGGGTTTTAACCCACACATATAGTGGCTTTAGGTATATCAATTAATATCACCCTGTTGTAATAATCAATGAATATCGCCATGTTGTAATAATCAATGAATATCGCCCTGTTGTAATAATCAATGAATATTGCCCTGTTGTAATAATCAATGAATATTGCCCTGTTGTAATAATCAGTAAATATCGCCCTTTTGTAATAATCAATGAATAGACGCCTAATTTCTAATTGGATATACACATAATAAATGATGATGAAGTCGTATTTACAATTAAGTGATATACAATAAAAGTGTCGGGGATGTGTGGTCTGTATTACCCCCCCCCCCTCCACACACACACACACACACCCGTCCTTCACACCAGGTTATGTTTTTTTTTCTCTCATTAATTTCAATATAATGGATCTAATTCTCTTTGTTTCTTTAAAACAGAGCAAGTGTACATCGGGGGTAGGAGTGGATTTTAAAAAAAATCCATGGACCCCCAACTCTCTATCGGATCAGTATTGTATGATATCTGCCGTCTTTTAACTCCCTACGATGAATGTCTGATAGGCATTTTATTTGTCCAAGACAATGCACGTGTTGCTGTATACATATTTTAATTTTGTTCGATTACAAAATGTTTATTATGTATGCGGGGACAACACACAGTTTCAAGGGCGCCGCATTTTCGTTTCATAGACGGAAAGTCCAGAGAAAAATCTATTTAAAAGTTAGAATTGTATAAAAAAACCAGAAAATTTGTAAATCGATACAAGTGAGGTCAACTGCAGAATTAAGAGATAGGAAACAAAAGGCTGTAACTGAATTTGTACCTTCATCAACAAACGAAATTATTACACCAATAGCTGTTTTAAAGTCCCTTCATAAAAAACGAAATTATTACACCAATAGCTGTTTTACAACGTACTTCCTCCATTGGCTTGGAAGATTAAATCGATAGTTAACGATATTTTTCATCATCAATATATTTATTGAGATCAGAACCATATTTAAGGTACTTTTTTCTGATCACATAACATTTTCCATCAAAATAATACATTAACGGGAAGGCAATCTGGCCATCTGGCAAAAGTTGATAAGCTTGCAAACACGGTGGCAATAATCATAAAGAGACGAAACTGCCCTTACAATATTATCTTTGATACGGTGATATTAATCGCCATTTATTCACGAGAATGGCGCCGAGATTTGTTCAATGATTTTCCCAATATCATTGTTCCGGTAAATTATCTTTTCATTGCAAAAAAGAATAAAACAGTCCAAGGCAGACACTTGCGACTTTGTTCAGTTCCAGAAGATAAATTTTGAAACAATTTCAGGGGCGTTTCAGGTTTATAGTAACAATCGCAGATTTTTTTTTGTTTCCAACGGCATAAAGTGTTTAAGATAAAATATAAGAAATAGACGCACTGTGTTTTTAGGATTTTTTAAAATTATTATAATGAACACAAAGGTCGAACCATTATCAAATATGAGTTATTTATTGTTGTAAGTTTTTAGTTTTGTTATTGATTCCTAAGTTCTTGTTACTAGTATCTTACTTCTGTTTTTAAATATTAAAGTTTTCCAAATTATTTTAATAAGCAACGATTATACCATTATCCTTACTGTCTTTCATTTCTTTTTTGTACATAGGCTGTTTGTGTGGCTTTGGTCGAGTTATTGATAAATTGAAATTTACAGCAATGATGCATTCCAATATTTCATTATGTAATAAAACTATTTTAGGAGGTACGTATTTCATTGTAGATTACCTGTTTCAAAATATGCATGAATTTCACAGTGACTAATTTGTTTCTCGATAAATTTCTCTATCACGTGCATGTTATTTTACACTCGAATTAAGGTGGTCTTCATTCTCTTTTAACAGTGTAATCTACCCTTTCCATTTTTAAAAAAAATATTTAATTTTGAAATTATGTTTAACGTGAATACAGACTCTGCCTTTGCGTCTAGATATCATTGTATGTTGATATTGGAGAGGGGAATATACATTTAATACGGTACGGGTATTTCATGGCATTAAATAGGGTCAATTTAGCTTCAAGCAATCACACACTTGATCCTTTGTTAAAATCACTGAATAACTTGGAGCAGGAACTACTACTAAGTTAGAGAAGAACTCTGTGATAGTAATCTTTCTTCCGAAGTTACCGTAATTGTATGCAATTAATATATGTCAACTGTTATGGAGATCACAGACTTAATAGGCCAGTTGAACTCTTCGACAAAATCTACAATTTTATAGTTGACGCATCGTAGAGTTGTTAATGTTCTCTTTTTCAAATTCTCCTTTGGTTATTGTTCTGGTATCTCTCCGCCAAACAGTACAAATTTAAGAAGCGGAACTATGTAATTACACACTGCTAGATATGCGGGTAACCCTTCCATATGAAACAAATTAATTATGCGGAGAAAGTACAAATTGACAGGCAACTTGCTTTTATTGGAAGATCATGCTGTCAAATCATCCAAGAAAAAGTGTAAGAAATATATTTAAATTTTGGTCCATATTACAATGCGGACAGATTGACATTATATGATATATGTTGCATAAAGAACACCTTGTCTAATCACAAAATGTTTATTCTGAAGATCTGCTAAAGTGTGAGAAGGATTGATTTTTGTGGGTACGTTACAATGTATTACCATAAAACATTATGACCTATGATCGGTATCTGTGCGTTGGTGAGCATTACAAAGGTTCGAGTGGTGACGAAAACTAATTTGAAAAACCACATAGCAAATTATAAATGACAAACTAATATGGTATCTTTTGTACGAGGAACTGCTATCGGACCTTTAATGTGGATTCAGACGCCAAGAAACAGTGTTGACCATCTTGCCAGATTGAATGTATATTTTTTGAACGAGAAGCTTTCCTAAAGGAAGAACATACAGATGGCGCTTTTGACTTGAAAAAAGTTTATGATGCAACATTAAAGTGTGTCAGAATTAAAGACCTCTTCAATTTATACATTCTATCTTTCTTTATTTCCAATTCTTCTTAAAGAAAGAGTTTCAGAGTTAAGGTTGTTACCACCCTTTGTAAAACTTATCCTCACGACGCGGGTGTACTTGTTGGCCACCCTTTTCAAATTTAAAGTTGACAACATTGTAATATGCCTTGAACCTCAACTCTCTGGCGGCCTAAGTGGTTAGAACATCCGCCTCGGGTGCTAGAGGTCGTTGATTCAAAACTCGGCTGAGTCAGACCAAAGACTTATAAAAATGGTACTAGCAGCTGCCTCGTTTGGCGCTCAGAATTAAGAGGTTAGCTCAGTGACATATCGCCCTGGTTTCAGGATAATATGACTGGGTGGTACATGATGTTACGGGTCTGCGGCATGATGCCCCAATGCTAGACATCACTATAAATAGCTACAATGCAAGCATACGATTGATTTTATTTAAAGCTACGTTAAAAATCCAAATCAGACGCACACACACACACACACACACACGCACACACATTAAGCCGCAAATTGACTCTCATTACACATCAGAGACATTTTATCATGTGTACAGACGGTTCGAAAAATGAAGACAAGGTCGGAGCTGCCATTGTAACGTCCGATTGCATGTGTTGATCCAGTTACTAAATACAACCTCCATTGTCATCACGAAATTACATCCACACTCAAAACTTTCAACAATACTTAAACTGCCCCAAACAACAAATTTTATTATATTTTCGGATCTCCTGTCCACACTAAACTGCAACAAAACAAATTTTTCAAAATATTTTTGGCTTCCCTGTCCTCACTGAAACTACCCAAAAAACAAAGTTTATAATATTTTTTGATTCCAAGTCCACAATGAATGAAACCCTTGATAAACGTGAAAGGTAAGAACCCTTGATGTTCGAAATCATACGGAAGCATTGGTTTGTTCATAAAGACTGGAATAAGTATTATGTGTTAGCTGCTAGTGTCGGCGACCTAGTCACGCTAGTAATAACTATGGCGAAAGGGAAAATAGAGCAGTCAAAGCTGATCTGGAGTCACCCATTTCCGAAAGGAATTTTCCATATATTGACCTGAAGTACATTCTATACACATGAACACTATGTGGAAAGAAAATTGCACAAACACATTTCGTAGCATCAAACCCACCATTAGCTAGTAGCTTTATATTGAATAAACCAGAGGGAAGGGGTGTCCTTTTGCTGATGAGATATCAGACACGGGACTGACAAGCTCCTGATATGTTTGCATTTGCCGGAGCGCATGCCCAGATATCGTTCACTACTAAAGAGACACGTCCTTGTCGAGTGCGCAGACTTCAGCCATGCGAAACCGAAGTATTTTAATGTGAACTCCATGTAACAACTTTAAGACGATGTATATCACCTGAGAAAATTTGGGACTTTTTCAAGGACTTCTATATTTAATTTAATTGGGATTAGTTGTGAATTTCTGTTGATTTGGTTTGTTTCCTTACTTGAAATGCAATATTAACATCATTCTCTATCGCGTGTTTGCATCAAAGAAATATATATTTCTACGAATAACTTGTACTTCCGGTCTATGGTTAAGTTGTTGTAGTGATGATGCTGGTAATCGTCGTCGTCGTCGAAGAAGAAGAAGAAGAAGAAGAAGAAGAAGAAGAAGAAGAAGAAGAAGAAGAAGAAGAAGATGATGATGATGATGATGATGATGATGATGATGATGATGATGGTGATGATCCTCTTTATTATTATTATTATTATTATTATTATTATTATTATTATTATTATTATTTCTAAAAGAGTACAAATTACTATCTTAACGCCTTTCTTTATCTTGTTTAATAAAATAAAGTCTAACTGCATGGATCATCTCTTGGGCTGATTGTTGTTGCTGTGTTGATTTTGTTGGGGCTTCTTCATTCATTTGTTGGTAAATCGGTTTCGCTATTTGGAGTTAAACAATAATCTTTACACAAAATGCCCTTCAAAGATGTGTATATTATCGTCAAATCGGAAGCCACTGTTTTATCGGATTGTTCAAAATTGTTACGGCGTAAACAGTAAAATCATTTTTTCCTAACTGAATAACATTTTAATATTCATGTCACTATCTATTGTCGGACATTTCTGTGCTCTGTATATTTGCAAGAGTTGAGTTTCCAGTGGCCTTGATCGAAAGCTGATAGTAAAGCGTCACAATGGAAATAGTCCGCAGTAGCAACTGGTGTGGAGAAAATGTAGTACTGTCCATTAGGCAGAAATCATCGTTTACAAATGATTTAGTGGTATGACTCGTTAACATCTTCAAATATTCAAATAGATGAAATATGTAGCATAAAATATACTTCATTTATATGACTCAGTTACACCTTTACAGAGTTTATGACTCAGTTACACCTTTACAGAGTTTATGACTCAGTTACACCTTTACAGAGTTTATGACTCAGTTACCCCTTTACAGAGTTCATGATTATCCGCACACTTTATCGTGGGATCTGCGAGACCCTCCACCTGTCGTAACACTCCCCTCCTAAACCTCCCGTTTTAAATTAACCTATCCTTACACATAGTATGCCCTTGGTAGGAGCTCAAAGGTCAAACATAAAAATTCGAACTAACACTGAAGTTTTTAGAAATATTTTTGATTATTTAATTTTTGCCAAAATCTCACCTGCAGCCAAGCCACGAGAATAAAATGATAAATATACCGATTTGGGGTTATGACCACTCTGTCAATCTGTCCGGTGGTGTCGATTGTGGTCGGGTTTGTAACCAACTGTGCGAGGAATAGCTAAAGCTAATTGTGGAATAGCTAAAGCTAATTGTGGAATTAACTCTAGATGTTATGTCCTCTTTATTCGGTAGGTAGGTAAGTGTGTGCACTATTTATTCATATGCGTCTAAGTATGTATGTATTGATATATGTATACATTTATGAAATACTGAAATTAATGCTGACATTTCACATCACGATAATGACCGAACATTATCAAATGATGCATTATTATGGGCCATAGTTTTGTTCTGTTCAGTTTTTAAAACGACGAATACTGTATCATGTCTATATAGTGACTGGTGAATACTGTATCATGTCTACATAGTGACTGGTGAATACTGTATCATGTTTGCATAGTGACTGGTGAATACCGTATCATGTCCACATAGTGACTGGTGAATACCGTATTATGTCTACATAGTGACTGTTGAATACCGTATCGTGTCTACATAGTGAGTGGTGAATACCGTATCATGTCTACACAGTGAGTGGTGAATACCGTATCATGTCTACATATTGACTGGTGAATACTGTATCATGTCTACATAGTGACTGGTGAATACTGTATCATGTCTACACAGTGACTGGTGAATACTGTATCATGTCTACATAGTGACTGGTGAATACTGTATCATGTCCACACATTGACTGGTGAATACTGTATCATGTCTACATAGT
Source organism: Unio pictorum (assembly GCA_030141615.1). Lineage (NCBI taxonomy): Eukaryota > Metazoa > Mollusca > Bivalvia > Unionida > Unionidae > Unio > Unio pictorum. The sequence goes on from JARLTB010000307.1 coordinate 26,059, forward strand.
GACTGGTGAATACCGTATTATGTCTACATAGTGACTGGTGAATACCGTATTATGTCTACATAGTGACTGGTGAATACCGTATTATGTCTACATATTGACTGGTGAATACTGTATCATGTCTACACAGTGACTGGTGAATACCGTATTATGTCTACATAGTGACTGGTGAATACCGTATCATGTTTACATACTGACTGGTGAATACCGTATTATGTCTATATATCTACTGGTAATTAATTTAAAGATTGGTAAGTCGTTTGAAACTTAGCATGCTGATCTTTATCCAGGATGCTTTCATTTCATTAAAACGGTTTCAGAAGTTATTTCCAATTTTATATGTGAAACGCAAACTGCACTCTCCACGTTGTGTATAATTTTCAACACAGAACATGTAAAAAAAAACGCATTTAAAGTTACAAAATGATAACCAGTATCTTATATATTATAAATATACACCAATAAACATATAATGAAATTAATAATACTCAGTAATATCAATAACTAGGATAGCCACACAAGAACTTAAGAATACCGGACCACTCCATTTCTATGGAACTCCATCACACACACACACACACACACACACACACACACACACACACACACACACACACACACATATATATATATATATATATATATATATATATATATATATATATATATATATATATATATATATATGCGGTTTTTAATTCATAATATGTGGTGCATATGTCATTATGCGTGTCTTTGCATCGTGTTCTCTGGACCCTTTGTTGCGTTTACCATAAATGAGCTTTTCTTGAAGCCGGTGGTCTGAGATGCAAGCTACATGGCCTGCCAATCGCAACTCTGATTGCATCAAGATGTGTAGATACTGGGAAAGTTTGCTTGGATAAGGACCTCAGTACCGGGGATCCTGTCTTGCCACTGTCTTGCCACTGTCTTACCACTGTCTTGCCACTGTCTTGCCACTGTCTTACCACTGTCTTACCACTGTCTTGCCACTGTCTTGCCACTGTCTTACCACTGTCTTACCACTGTCTTGCCACTTGATGTTTAGGAGTCTTCTGATGCAGGTAGTGAGGAAGTGGTTCAACTTCTTTGCATGGCTCTGGTTCACTGTCCAGGTTTCGCGCGCGTAGAATAGTACAGAAGTACTATCAATTTGTACACCTTCAACTTTGTCTGCAGACTAATGCCTCCTCTGAAAAAGACTTTGGCATGTATTCTGCCGAAGGCTGAGCTGGCCTTAGCAATCCTGGCATTAACTTCCGCATCGATTACAACGTTCTGGGACAAAGTGCTGCCAAGATAGGTGAACCTATTCACTATGCTCAGTGTGTTGCTGTTGACTGTGATATTTCACTCATCATGCGATTTCCTTGGGCTAGCTGATATATTGTATCAGTGTTCTTTGTGTTGATCGTAAGGTCGAAATTTGTGCAAGCATCAGAGAACTTGTCGACGCAACCTTGCATGCAAGTTCAAGATCAGCGTAAAGACGTATTCATCAGCACATAGAATGTCAAATTATGTATGGTGTGACCATTTGTTTTTGCTTGGAGCCTCCTGAGGGTGAACAGTGTGTCATCAATTCGTTATCTGATGACGATTCCCACGTCACAATCTCTGAAGGCATCAGTGAGCATGTATGAGAACATGAGACTGAAAAGTGCTGGCTCTAGTACTCAGCCCTACTTCACTCAGTTTGAGACAGGAAAGGGGTCTGATGTCTTACCATTGTTCCCGACTCTATCTTCCATACCGTCGTGTAATTACTAAACCATGATGATACATTTACTTGGGCATCCGTACCTGGCCATGATCTTCTACAGGCCCTCTCTGCTAACAGTGCAGAAGACCTTGGTCAGATCGACATAGGTAGAGAAAAGGAAATTATTCTTCTCTTGTCTTTTCTCTTGCAACTGCCTAGCGGCAAACACTATGTCGATGGGTGCACACTCCTTTATGAATCCTTGCTTGATTTCTGGTAGGATTGCATGGTCATGGTGAAATGTGAGATCGTGGAGGAGAATCCTGGCGAGTAAATTGCCTGCGATGGGGAGCAAAGAGACACCTCGATAGCTGTCACAAGCCTGAAGATTTCCTTTGCGCATATACAGGTGTATAATAATGACATCAATGAATTCCTGTGGAATCGTTTCTTTTTGCCACATGAGATGAAAGAACTGATAAAGCTTTTCAGTCAAAGCTGCACCACCTTCCTTGTGTCTGAGCCAGGTGCCTTGCCATTAGAGAGCAGACGTATTGCTTTCTGAATCTCTAACGTGGCTGGTGGATCATCCAGTGTTGTGTTCAGGCTCTAATAAACAGTAACATAGAAAGAGTGAAAACAACAAGCTTAGTAAAATTTAACAAATAATTTATTCCCCTGGAAAAACAATGTAGAAATGACAGAAAAGAACCATGGTTTTAAAAATTTAATACAAAACGAATCCAAGAATAATCCAAGAATTAAAGTTTAAATGTCCTATTAATGAAATGTTCTAATGAATTCAAGTTTGAGTCCTGACGAAAATCAAAGATGGAAGACGATATAGTACGATGTAGTCTGTATAGTGTTGCATTTACAGTTTCTTGTAGAAACACAAGAAATAACATTCCAGCGTTTGAAATCCAAATAACATTTCACTAAATGTCTTTGTCTAAGAATTCTGTGTGAGCTCTCAAATATTTCCAGAGAAACAAATTAATCTTTTAAACTCCAAATAATCTAAAAAGAAAGCATATAACTCTAAATCTGGCTACAACAGAACAAACTTGATGTGAAGTGTAAAGAGCCCAAAACTGAGAATATCTTATCATTTCGTCTCTATTAAACCATAGCTACAGCATAAAACAAATGCCCCATATGAGTGTCACGTGATCATGTTCCAGAACCTAGTCAAAATTATTTACTTGTTTAAAATCACGTACATCCAGTATGGCCACGAATATGACCAATGATTTTTCAATCTCTGTTTACCAGTTCTGAGTCAGGTCAGGAACTAGGTCAACTTTAAATTAAAAGATTGCATTATTATTAGTTATTAACCTTGTTTACGTCTTGAATTAAAACCTCTGAACTCTATACTGGAAATTATTACAGTAGCATGAAATAGAATAAATAATTTAAACTAACAAACAAACGATTAAATTAAAAATAAATATGAATTAAATTCGATATACGTAACACCAGGTATTCATTGTCTGACACTTGGGGCAGCTGATCAATGGCTTCATCATTGATCGATGTTGGGTGGTTCAGGACACAGCTGAAATGCTCAGTCCACCTTTCGATGATCTTCTCTTTGTCTGTGATCAGTGTGTTCCCATTCGCAATATGGAGGGGGATGATCCTGATGATGATGGTCCATAGACTTCATTCAGCGCACCATAAAACATCTTCAAACCATGATCTCATCAGCTTCGTTACTCAGCCAGTCCAGCATCGGACGAACATTATGTTAAATAATCCTACGGATGTTACTGAAGGCATCATTCTTTGAAGTGGTTTGGATCATTTAGGTATACTTTGTGAAGTCGAAGTTTCTCATCCAAGAGCTGCCTCATGTTTTCGCAATTTCCATCAAACCAGTCCTTGTCGCTTTCTGTGGGAAGACCCTACGATCTATGTGGCGGTGTTGTAGACCAGCTCTCTAAAGATCGCAAATGCTGCCTCCACGTTCTGGGTGTCCAGAGGGATGGCTTGAAGACGGTTTTCTAGAGTGCTGACAAAGACCGTTTGGAGCTCGAGTTCTTAAGCTTAGTGATTTTAAGCCGTTTTGGAGTCTTCTTGCCTTGCAGGTGTATTGTATGTTAGATACGTTTATTTAGCAAGGAGTCTACAAGGCGGTGGTCAGTCCAACATTCTGCACCGCACATAGACTTGGTTATCCGAACATTCGGCATGCCCCTCTTCCTGACTATCACGTAATCAATGTTGTTGGTGATGAGCAGTTTATTCTCTGCGCACGTCTGAAGCAACAGAAGAACATTGCTGTTTCAGCTGCCGACGCCATACTTTCCAATGACACATTCCCATGATTGACCATAGTTTGTAGCGTAGGCACTGTCGATCGTGACATGCTTTCTTACATTCGACCTTCGATTATCATGGTCATATGCCTGTCATCCACACCCTGAAGAAGTCAAGCTAGCTTCACTGCAAAACCTATGCCAGCCTCACGTCGTTCATCACGTCCTCTTCCGCTCCAAAAGAAGGTGTTATCAGAGACCTCGCCGTTACGGATCATTGCCATCTCACTTCTGTATGCATTGGTTCCAGTCTCGGGAACGACGAATGTGAGTATGTGAGAAAGCTTACTTTTAGCTTCTCTTGGATCAGTGGTTCTTTCTGGGCATTTTTCGGGTTCTTCCTCCACCATTTATACTGGCAACCATGTATATACTATATTGATCTAAAAATGGCGTTGAACCCTACAACATCAACGAGATGTAAAGCGTCTGACTTAACAGATGGTTTAAAGTATGTATAAATATGAAGGCAGTCAGATACTCATTATTAGTAATAATAAAATATATCATTAAAAAGTAAATAAATAATGAGTAAAATTAGTTGTATTCAATAATTATTACTTGCAAAATGTACAGATTTAATTTCCTCTGAAATTCAATTTTTATTGAGAATTGGAAACGTTAATTAAAAGTTATTGTAAAAGTCATGTTGCTGGAAAATTAATTTAAAAATGCTACAATATGGTATGATTCAATACTAGCAAGTTTCTTTCCTGTCAGATAGGAATCTTAGAAATTAGCTGAGACTTGGAAATTTTGCAATTAAATGTCCCAAATTTTGAAACGAGTCTTCTCATCGAGGAATCTCATGTTTTGCTGGTATTGTACAGAGACTTAAAACGTCTTGTCAGTCAGTCTCACGAAGGTAATTGAAAATGTTAGAAATACACTAAATGCCATGCTGTTTGTAAGGCATATTAAAAAACTGTTGGAGAACTTTAATACCTGGCAAAATGTCAAAATCGGGCTGATGGCGTTATGGGAGAATTCAGTACACGACTTATTCCTTTGCAATGTGAGATGGATTTAGCAACGAGAACAGATTTTATGTCTACAGATTTTATGTCTACAGATTTTATGTCTACAGTATAGGCGGATGAATGGTTTTATGACATCATGAGATCAGGTATGACGCGGAAGAGACATAATTGTGGAATATTTTCTGGATAACTTGTTGGCGATAAGTGATGTTGTCAGTATAATTAGCGGTGTTTATAATGGTGCAGAGTTCACATATATATATATATATATATATATATATATATATATATATATATATATATATATATATATATATATATATATTGAGATATGGTCATATTCTGGATAATATTTACTGCATTTGCTAATAAATAATGCTACATCCAATTCGCTGATAGTTAACTGTCTACCTGCGTTTACAGATGAATTCGCAGTAGACCGAAATTGGGATTGCTACAGCTGTTTCGCATTGCAGAATAATAAATCTTTAAAAACGCTTTTATAAATGAAGTATGACAGTCTGCAAGTGATTTATGGAAAAGCCGATGTATGTTATTAGATTCTAGACACTTTATGTCACTCGTCATGTATTAATGTATGTTATTAGATTATAGACACTTTATGTCACTCGTCATGTACTAATGTATGTTATTAGATTATAGACACTTTATGTCACTCGTCATGTATTAATGTATGTTATTAGATTATAGACACTTTATGTCACTCGTCATGTATTAACGTATATTATTAGATTATAGACACTTTATGTCACTCGTCATGTATTAATGTATGTTATTAGATTATAGACACTTTGTCACTCGTCATGTACTAATGTATGTTATTAGATTATAGACACTTTATGTCACTCGTCATGTATTAACGTATGTTATTAGATTATAGACACTTTATGTCACTCGTCATGTATTAACGTATGTTATTAGATTATAGACACTTTATGTCACTCGTCATGTATTAACGTATGTTATTAGATTATAGACACTTTATGTCACTCGTCATGTATTAACGTATGTTATTAGATTATAGACACTTTATGTCACTCGTCATGTATTAACGTATGTTTTTAGATTATAGACACTTTATGTCACTCGTCATGTATTAATGTATGTTATTAGATTATAGACACTTTATGTCACTCGTCATGTATTGATGTATGTTATTAGATTATAGACACTTTATGTCACTCGTCATGTATTGATGTATGTTATTAGATTATAGACACTTTATGTCACTCGTCATGTACTAACGTATGTTATTAAATTATAGACACTTTATGTCACTCGTCATGTATTAACGTATGTTATTAGATTATAGACACTTTATGTCACTCGTCATGTATTAACGTATGTTATTAGATTATAGACACTTTATGTCACTCGTCATGTATTAATGCATGTTATTAGATTATAGACACTTTATGTCACTCGTCATGTATTGATGTATGTTATTAGATTATAGACACTTTATGTCACTCGTCATGTACTAATGTATGTTATTAGATTATAGACACTTTATGTCACTCGTCATGTATTAATGTATGTTATTAGATTATAGACACTTTATGTCACTCGTCATGTATTAACGTATGATATTAGATTATAGACACTTTATGTCACTCGTCATGTACTAACGTATGTTATTAGATTATAGACACTTTATGTCACTCGTCATGTACTAACGTATGTTATTAGATTATAGACACTTTATGTCACTCGTCATGTACTAACGTATGTTATTAGATTATAGACACTCTATGTCACTCGTCATGTATTAATGTATGTTATTAGATTATAGACACTTTATGTCACTCGTCATGTATTGATGTATGTTATTAGATTATAGACACTTTATGTCACTCGTCATGTATTGATGTATGTTATTAGATTATAGACACTTTATGTCACTCGTCATGTATTGATGTATGTTATTAGATTATAGACACTTTATGTCACTCGTCATGTATTAATGCGCTTGCCAATTCACTTGCAAGCAAAACTTGGAAGACTCTCTTTGCCTCACATGAGTTGTGGAATGCCAAAACGCTAGCAATAAGCCTGTTTGGTTTTGTTTTCTTTCAGGTTGATTTTATTGAGAAAAGTTATTAGTTAATTTATATATATTTTTAAACTCCAAAGTAAACCCTTTGCATATTCCATATCTCGAATATAAATCTGGAATGCTAAATTCAAAGTAGCTGCTTGTTTCCATTATATATAGGGCGCAAAAAAATGTTAATAATAATAATAATAATAATAATAATAATAATCATCATCATCATCATTAGTAGTAGTATTACTGTTACTATTATAATTATTATTATTATTATTATTATTATTTATTATTATTATTATTATTATTATTATTATTATTATTATTATTATTATTATTATTATTATTATTAATTTACTATTTTTGTTTTTATTATTAAGTGAAATTTGTATATAAACTCCAAGTTTATACATTTTTTAATATCCTTTATACAAAATGATACTAGTAAAATTCTGATGACTAATTTAGCACTGATTACTATAAAAGCCTTAAAGATTTGAGAAATCTATTTATCAATGACTTCTACAACATAAAACTTTAAATCAATATCACAAAACTTGCTCCATGCAATTTTAAGGGTTACACTTAAATTCGTTTGTGTAATTACTGTAATGTAATAATGACTTGTATTGCACCCAATTCGAAAAAGGCAATAATAAATTATTATCATGAATATTACTAACACTAGGTAAGTTGTTCTTTTGTTACGTACTAACACGTTTTATTGCACCGCGCGCGCGCGCGAGAGAGAGAGAGAGAGAGAGAGAGAGAGAGAGAGAGAGAGAGAGAGAGAGAGAGAGAGAGAGAGAGAGAGAGAGAGAGAGAGAGAGAGAGAGAGAGAGAGAGAGAGAAGGACATGCGACAGGAATTGTCTGACAGACGGACATTCAACGAAGGGAGTGACCTCCTTACTTGCCTAACCTGTTGTACTTTCTTTAGTTTTGTTCCCTTTCAGTTGTTGTTTATGTTTTACTGTTGATTCTTCTTTCTCTAAGCGTGTGATAACTTGTTCTATTGCTTCGTCTATGCACGACAACAAGTCTTCATAGAAAACTTACAACGCAAAATCGGAAGATGAATAATGTTTGTGCGTTGCTTTATTGTTTGCGTTATTGTTTGCGTTATTGTTTCGTTACAACGGAAGCCTAAAAATGTATGGTATATTTATATTCTTAGACTATACTGATGTGCATGGTTGTTAGCCCATGGATTTCAAAGTTTCATACTAAAACAAAATCTATTGCTCTCGTCTAGTCTTTCGATCCAACAAAATAGAGAAAAATCAATAAAACTCATAAAGCAGACAAACAAATAGATTTGCATAGACGTCCCCCAGGGGAATGAATATATAAATTTTATTCTCAAAACTCATCCCGGACTTATATTAGTATTGGATTTCACAAGATCACACCGTATTGGGAACAGTGATCATAAATGTCTGAAGGCACAGAGAGAGAGAGAGAGAGAGAGAGAGAGAGAGAGAGAGAGAGAGAGAGAGAGAGAGAGAGAGAGAGAGAGAGAGAGAGAGAGAGAGAGAGAGAGAGAGATGTGTATTAGCATATATACATTAAAGATGGACCAATGGATGAGCGAACTTATATATATATATATATATATGTAATGTTCATATCTCTCAGAAAATGTATGTGTATGTATGTATGTATGTATGTATGTATGTATGTATGTATGTATGTATGTATGTATGTATGTATGTATGTATGTAGGTAGGTAGGTATGTAGGTAGGTATGTAGGTATGTATGTATGTATGTATGTATGTATGTATGTATGTATGTATGTATGTATGTATGTATGTATGTATGTATGTATGTATGTATGTATGTATGTGTGTGTGTGTGTGTGTATGTATGTATGTATGTATGTATGTATGTAGGTATGCATGTATGTATGTATGTATGTATGTAGGTATGCATGTATGTATGTATGCATGTATGTATGTAGGTATGTATGTATGTATGTATGTATGTATGTATGTATGTATGTATGTATGTATGTATGTATGTATGTATGTATGTATGTGTGTGTGTGTGTGTGTGTGTGTGTGTGTGGCTGTGTGTGTGTGTGTCCGTGTGTGTCTGTGTGTGTGTGTGTGTGTGTGTGTCTGTGTGTGTGTGTGTGTGTGTGTTACGTGCCTAGACTCGAATAAACAGTAACATAGAAAGAGTGAAAATAACAAGCTTGTAAAACTTAATAAACAATTTATTGAGTACAAATATTTTTCAGAAAAGAAAAATAAACTTACGGTTTGAAGAATCAATTCCAAAATTAATCCAAAAATAATTCAAAATATTTTCCACTAGAGAAATTGCAAAAGTCCTGGTAAGAAAATGTCCAAATAATTCTATGTTCGAATTCCAGCGAAGTATCCAATATGGAAGACGATGTCACTTGATGAAGTCAGTTCTTGTAAATATAATTTCTATGAGCACAATTCTTTTCCAGATAAATAGCAAAATAATTCCTCTTGATCCAAACGAATTGACATAATTTCCAGTACAAGGTAATTTATAATAACCCAAAAAGACACATCTTAATATTCTAAAAGCCCAACTTCTACTGAATTACTCGCTCCAAAACATAGTTTATATACCTGTTTTTACGTAAACAAGAAAGGGGTCACGATCTTCTAGAATCTCTCAGAACAATTTTACGTTCAAGAAATAACGTAAACAGCGTATGACCCAACTAAAATAGAAAGATGTTTATACAAAATTCCATTTTGTCCATGGAACCAATCAATCATTTTAAAAGCTTGTTTACAACTCTGAAACCAGGTCAGAAATGAGGTCAACACCTGGTGTTTACTCTGTAAAGTACAGGTCACCCCCCCCCCTTCAATGAACGAATCTTAAAACTTAAAATGCCTTATTTAAAGCTAACAAACAAACAATAAAAATAAATATAAATGACTTATATCAAATATACGTAACAGTATGTATGTATGTATGTATGTATGTATGTATGTATGTATGTATGTATGTATGTATGTATGTATGTATGTATGTATGTATGTATGTATGTATGTATGTATGTAAAGTCGATAAAAATTTATATCCAGAAGCGGTTATAAAAACAAAAAGTATCCAAAATTAGCCAAAGTATACAAAGACTGAGAAAGCGTGCGTTTATTAGATGACTTAGATGCACTACTACACTCTGTTTATGATCCGTTTTAGTGATCAATTATATTGGTTTAAAAAATGGATGCATGTACATAAAACCCCCATAATGAACACCTGATTTGTGACATGTTGCCATTTTTCATCCCTGATTATATCCCAGAAATATTATTCCGTGACTTATATCTACTTATAAAGACACGTTGCTTACCGAAATATAAATAAGTACAAGGTGGCGATGAGAACAACTAGTCCATATCTACAACGATGTACACAAAAACAATGATACAAGTTGATATATATCTACTTCTAAACCGAAATGTACATTTATTTCTTTTTATATTATTAAACATGTGAGAAATATATTATTTTTAGTGTAATCAAATACGTACAGCTATTGATTCAATGTTACGGCTTTTCAATATTATAAATTGTTTTGTTCAGTTCTTATTAGAACAATATATTTTTCTCAGATGCATTGATATTTACTCTACTTTTATGGATAAGTATAACCGGTCATTGTTTCCGATTACATTATGAATACAGGAAAATGTTAGAATTTGAAATGGTCAAAGCAATTTCACACTGTCAATGGTCGGAGTATTTACACTGTCAATGGTCGAAGTGTTTACACTGTCAATGGTTGAAGTATTTACACTGTCAATGGTCGAAGTATTTACACTGTCAATGGTCGAAGTGTTTACACTGTCAATGGTCGAAGTATTTACACTGTCAACGATCGAAGTATTTACACTGTTAATGGTCGAAGTGTTTACACTGGCAATGGTCGAAGTGTTTACAATGGCAATGGTCGAAGTATTTACACCGTCAATGGTTGAAGTGTTTACACTGTCAATGGTCGAAGTATTTACACCGACAATGTTCGAAGTGTTTACGCTGGCAATGGTCGAAGTGTTAACACTGGCAATGGTCGAAGTGTTTACACTGGCAATGGTCGAAGTATTTACACTGTCAATGGTCGAAGTATTTACACTGTCAATGGTCGAAGTGTTTACACTGTCAATGGTCGAAGTGTTTACACTGACAATGGTTGAAGTATTTACACCGTCAATGGTCAAACCATTTACATGTCAATGGTCAAGCTATTGACACATTCAATGGTCGAACGATGTCCACTGTCAATGGTTGCACTGTTTACGCTGTCAATGGTCAAGTTATTTACAAACTGTCCATGCCATTATTAAGAACCACGCTCATGCAGACAAATGGTAGTATGGACTATCTATTTTTAATAAAAATGATTTTCTTTCCAAGTATGAGTGATTCTGATTGTGACCTTTAAATGTGAGGTGTAGTTTACTTTTATATCGTATTCTTCTATTGTTGATAGAAGTATTTAACATTAGAAGTTACATATAAAATACATTAACATCTTCAATGAAAAGCGTGTTATGCCTTATCAAGTAAAAATAGAATTCCCGATCGACTTGATTGAGGATGCCCAAGTTTAACTAATGTTACAATAATGTAGCACGTTATCTCTGATCCTTAAAATAACTGTCATTTTTAGCGATATTATCAATATCACAACTACAAGTTCGTTCAAAATCTTTTATTTTAACCTTTATGAGTTAAAATAACATAAATTGAAGTTTATCGATGCGTTCAGATCATATAAATGCATCCTAAATTCATTTTGATGTTGGGCTCTGTAATAATTTTGTAATCGCGTCTCACCCATCTATAACAGACAATCGTTGGCATTTTGATTGTGGATATAAGATACACAGTTATTGTCAGTACAGGAAAATAGACCGTTTGTAACATTGTTGGCATTAGACCTGTTATCGCCCAAGTTCCTCTTGAAATCTATAAAATCAATGTTTTGATATCTGCGTCAGAAATGCAGTGCGGCACAAAATCATCCATTATACATTATTTACCCGATAAAAAATACTGCCAAGCACACACAGACACAGACACACACGTGTGTGTGTGTGTGTGTGTGTGTGTAGTGAGCTTAAGAAGAAACTAATGTCACGGAATAAATGTTTGACCATCTCTCCGATTGACCTTCTGCACCTGATTGCAAGTTTCCTCCGTGACAAAGTACAATCTATTAGAGATAAGCTTGACAACACAATTTCAGTTAACTCATCGTCACCATACAGTTAGCTTATTGTCATCATACAGTGAACTCATCGTTATAATACAGTTAATTCATCGTCACCATACAGTTGGCTTATCGTCACCATACAACTGTGAAACATAATATCATATGCAACGTTTGACAACGTTCGAACCTGTCTCTACTGATTTGGTACCTACAAAACCCATGATATATTATTTCATCTTCTCCGCCATGTTGTTGTTATTCACGATACTGCTGTCTCTATTGATTTGGTACCTTCCACTTGTAATGAAGTCGCACCAAAAAGTCATGTGAACTTAATCCGATTCCGACATCCATGTTGCTGAAACTGCCATTCAGTTACTAATAAATGACCTTCCATCTTTCATTGGATAATGGGAAATTACAGTTCTTCCATGCTTGACTTAACAGTGGCATTTGACACAAAGGCCACAATCTATTAAATGGTCGTCTCCATCATGATGTTGGTATTTTCTGTTATACGAATCAGATCCTCGTGAGTCATCAAGACACAAATTATGTCCGTAAATGGAAGACATTCCAGCCCAGAAAAATCTGTGTTTTGGTGTTCTGCAAGGCTCTGTTCTCGGCCACGCTCTCTTCATTCTATACAATTGGCCGCGTTCAAGTAACATAGATTGACATCAGGTGTATCACCAATTTCTGCGCTGACGAGAATCTAATATACCAGTTTAGCTGCACAACTAATAGTGAAGCTACCATCTAATGCGTAGATAGGTACATTTTCGATGTGAAGTCCTGGAAGACATTATCAAGCGGTATATAGATGGTAAGGCTGAAGCCATCCTTATCACTTTCTCATTCGCATTTCTTACCTTAAAAATAAGTAACATCAATAACAACATTAAATTCACAGAGTCAGTACGAAACCTAGATGTCACTCTACGCAGTACTCTCTCATGACACCAACATGACATGAACATGTGTTTCCCATAGACGCCACTAAAACACTTGTTTGTTCCTTATTATTTTCAAAAACTGGACTTTGTAGTTCACTTATGACTGGTTCGTCTCTGTATGTGCTACAAAAACTTCAAAACGTTAAAAACACAGCTGCTTCGGATTATTCTTATTTAAGTATTTATGTCATTTTCAACATCTAATGGATCAATATTAATAAGAATACCGTGTTGTAATTATTACGGAAAATCATGATGTTTGTAAAACTTGAATTAAAATTACGAAAATGTTTTCCATAGTTTTGTCTGTGGTTACTTTTATTCTCATTTAATCTTGAAGAAATATCATTATTAGCTTTGGCGATTGTTAAGTGTATGTATAATTGTTTGTAAACTCCATTTGCTGTGGTGTTTGTGATTGAATTATATCAGTTTCGTGGCTTACATTATTTCAGAGTTAAATCAGATAATCTTTTTCACTTGAACATTAAGGACTACAAGACATTTGCGGTCACAAGTTGTGTATCAATGTCTGGATTTATAAAATTAGGTTGACACTTACTTAGGAGAGAGAGAGAGAGAGAGAGAGAGAGAGAGAGAGAGAGAGAGATAGAGAACTTAGCGTTTTGTTAAGATATTATACGACTACAATGATTACATATATGGTTACGACCAAACATTTTCTATCGAGACAGAAAAATTCGCAACAATTTATAACTGTATTTTTTTTTTGGTGAGCTTTGTAAGGTAGATATTACAATGTAAGAAACAGATCTAATTTCGAAATAAATGTAAGTTAAATGATATCTGGCGAGATGATTTCGACCAGCTTGCACACAAAAATTTCAATGTTCTTATCTAAAATTACCAATCTAATTTTATCCTTCTACTTATCAAATACAAGACTAAAGAAAACAAGTACGTTAACAATTTTAATGTATCAGATTTTCATGTCTGTTTTGAATCATCGCATATGGATTAGTAGGGAGACAAGCAAACATGCCATCCGTTGATCTATTCATGAATAAAAAAAAGTCATTGATATAACGATTAGCGAATATATTTATCTATCACTGTTGTTTTTCCGCCTGGCGGTTGGTAGGAGAGTTGCCTCACATTTTTCTGTTTTCTTCTATAGGAAGTCAGCGGATTTCTAGAAAAACACAGCTTTGCGCTTTGCGTGTAGGCCTACTGTGTCCGACGTATATTGGCGAGTATATTTGCTCACCTCTATGGCGCTTTTACCACATGCATTGCGAGGAGCAAAGTGTTACAAAACTAAACCTCTCTGTTAACGCAAAGAGTATATCGCAAGAAGGACTCTTCACTGACAGTGAGAAAAGTTGATAAGATATTTTAGATTAGAAATAATTGTAAATCATTGCATAATGGGTTGAAATACAGTTTCAGTTTGGGGTGGGGGAAAACACAATAAAGAAGAACATTATTTTTGTCACATATATGGGTTAGAAAAGATTCGTTTAGTCAGAAGCATCATGTTCCCATTTAAAACTGATGGATACGCGAAAACCAGAAGACTCCAAACTGAGAAAGAAATAAAATTTGTAGCAGAATCTATACATTACAAATAAGTCTAAGATTTCGAAGAATTATGCAAGAACTAACACTTGCCACGATAGTGATATATATCAATTGTATATTCTGGTGGTACATCGTTAAGTAGCTAATGTCTTCCCAAAGGATAGATGACTTTAATGCATTTCCTTTTGTCACGTTGTAAAAACATAATCGACTCCCAAGATAAATTCTATATCAGCTTGAACTGTTTAGTATGAAGTCGAGACCGGGTGCTAATTGCAAGTGAACGTCCGCTTTTGTCTCCAGGGACAAAGATTTCTTGGCAAACAAATGAAAATATTTGACCCAAGTACGTGCCAATCCAATTTTGATTTGACTGGCACGCAATATAGTATTCCAGAATTTAATACATGGAACTGTATTACAAAACAGATCAAGAATTTCCCATTAAAGATGTCACAACAAAATCGAATCAACTCCAGTGGGTATAGGCAATAATTGCTAATTGAGATCTTTATTTCGTTGATAAATTTCTCGTGCACATTAAACTGACATGTTGTCTTAGGACCTAGAGTCAAACAAATGGGCACAATTTCATCTTGATTCATCATAGATAATATAATAATCTGGAAAGTAACATGAAACCGCTAATAATAAAAAGATGAGTGATCGACAGAAACACGAGGGGAAATAGGAAACTGTCAGTTATATTTTTTCCAAAACCAAATGAATTGTGTGTTGTCATTACTTGCAATTTATAAGTCTTCTTGAATGCTGTGCAAGCCTTGCGCAAGGAGTTGAAAGGAGCATAATTTCCTTTCTGAAAGTATATGTAATTGCCGCCTCCAGAAAATATCAAGTCCAATTTGGGAATTTAAATATTTACATATTTTATACAATGGAAATTATACTATTAGATAAACAAAAAAAGTGCATGTTTGATAATCATATACAAGGGAAATCCTATCTAAAGGGAGGTAACAGCGTTCTTTACTTAATTTTGAGTAATTAAATTATTATATCATCTTTATGCTTCAAAATTTAAAAAAAAAAATTTGTGCGAGTATGACTACTTTTATTCACGTAATGCAAATATGATATATACATATAAATGTCAGAGTATAGCCAGTGACCTTTAAAACACGAATCTTAGAAACAGATTGGCGAGGATACCAAATTTCACAGCAGTAGTAAAGTTAACACGTTACAAAAGATAGAACGTACGTATGACTGATATACGTAGTAACATTTCTAAGTACGCTTTAAAAACCGCAACATATGTGTTACTTATATATCAACACTTACATTAAAAAGGAAAGTATTTGTTACCCATACATTCACATCTTTCACACAATCCTTAAGCTTGGCGGCTTCCATTAAGAAGCTAAAATGTTCTTTTTTATATATGTATTCTTGTTTGTAATAGTCCGATGGTAGAACTCTAACCTGCACTCTTTATTTCGCGTTTAAACGCAAATTGTTGATAAATGATATATTCCCAAAGGTAATAATCATACATCTAATGCAATTAACATAATTATGATCTGATGTTTGAATTAAAGAAACTGTAAACGATGTGCGTAATATTTAATGAAGTGCAATAGCCCAATTAGTCATCCAAACTTGTGACCAATCAGAAGAGAGCAGTACTTTATTGACAACTCGGACCTAACATTCAATTTATGAGATTTAGTACAAGTGCAAAATAAATACGTTGGTGGTATAATGGGTTGAATATTAGATAGTGAAAACAGATATATTTAAATTCTTTGATATGCATAACAAAATGGGGAGAAAAATATAAGAAATAATTATTTTGAGTTTACATGATGACATAATTTCAGTATAAGTTCTATATATTTACTTACATTAAAAAAAAGCTTTTACATATGTAATGTAACAACCCATTAAATGTGTGTGTATTAGTATTTCTTTTTAGATATTTGGAACTTTGTGTATTAACAATTATAGATATTTATCTCTTATACATTTTTTAAAATTTTCATTTCATTAAATTATCGATACTGAAAAAATCCAGTAAAATTGAGTTGGTGGATGTGTAGATGGTGGCGATGTTTGAGGGTGGGAGTAGGTGACAGTTACATGCCCTGAATCCGACAGGTATCATTAACAGAAATCCAGCTCATGCGAATCGCTTTGCCTTGCGTTTTAGAATGCGTTGTCTTTGTTTGCTTACGTTTTCATTGTCATTCAAAATGCTTTGCCACAATATGATCGTCTTTACAAATAAAGCAACATATTCGGACTACGAGAATATTATTTATAAAAATTAGTAACATACTTTACATCAAATATTTCGAATTATTAATGTCTTATCCCATTAGTTAAACCCTACAAAAATCTTGAGTATGGCTCAACACCAAATTAAAACAAGTATAACTATTAGTTTTTTGTAATATAAGAACTTCAAATGAAAAAAAAGTATTTGTACCAAACAATACAATATGTTGAATGTTCTTTTAAAGAAAATTTAAAGTTTATTTTATTTTAAAAAATCAGATATTCAGATCTATACTTGTAATCTTCTAGTTTCCGTTGACAAGGACACTTTGCCGGCAAATAAAGCTTTGTAGACTATTTGTTCCGTGGACAGGTCGATTGCTCAGCGGATGTATTTACCTTATTCGTTGACCCCTCGCTCAAAACTGGATTGATTGCAAATGGAATAACCTCGATTCACAGTCTACTAGCTATTTTATGAGGCAGATTATAGGGCTCGTCATATTTAAAAATAATTGGTATTGGTATAATGCCGTCGAAATCAAATATTAACAAAAAATAATTAATTCATTAACAGAAATCCAATTAGTGCAGCTCTGCATAGTGTCTTCACACAGGGTGGAATGTTTATGATAGAACAAGGGAGAATCCGAAATTACAAGATCAATGAAGAAAAGAGCCAAGATTTTTAGAGAGAATATACAGTGACAAACAACTGTGCAAAACTAGATTGAAAACAGTTCTGGCACTTTCTGAATCTAACCAAATTACACATCCACGAAAAGTGCGAAACACAAAAACTTAATTACCTCACAGAATCTGCACTTTTCACATGTGTTTATCTGATGGACAGCCATGGTTCATTACAAATATCACAAGTTCATATTATAAATATGTTGGTTTTAGCATGTACATTTGTGTATTTTACAATCTTGTGAAAGTCGATGCGAAATATTATAAGGAATGTATCTATCCATGTAACACCTCCCGACAAAATTAATGTAAACAAAGTCATTATTCGAGTAAGCGTCTCGTCGACCATGATGTCTAAGAGACGAATGCGTCTACCAAGTGACGGTGGTTATATTAAAGGAAGGCTTAAAAAATACACGTATATTTTCATTTCAGCATTTTATTTATCTTACGTCATATGAAACGTTGTGTTTTTCTTGCGTTCGCAAGCGCCCCTTGATGGTAACTTGAATAGTCTACCGTCATTGATGAACGGAAGATGGCTCAAATAACAGGAATGTCTTAATAAGGTCTTACTGGACAGCTTTCATCTTGTTGTTGTTAATAGTCACCGGACTAAGACTGCTGAAATAATAACAATGATTTTTGTGAAAGCATTCTTGCCAGATTTTTTTTATTTAAGATATTCATCTTAATTCATGGTAAAAATAAACATTGAACCAACACTACCCCAACTCTTCCTATTAAAGTCCGTTTTTGACAGTGAAGAGCTATTTTGAATATCTTTCTGTTATAAAAGCGGCTCAAACAATCGGCATGGGCATCACGCATATTTAACGTTCACTGTTCTTACAATAAAAGGGCAGGATTCTAATCCCCTTTCTCTGGATTGAGCTCATCTTCAGTCAGTCTGTGACAGGCAGTCACCATACGAGCCAATCCATTTTCAAGCCTAACTAAAAATAAATGTCAACCAATCTGCAGACCCAGATTTGTGTGAATTTACAAACACAAAGCTCGTTCTTTTTTTATGGTCACGTCCTCTACGTTATAAATTTGGGGCTGTCAAAAGACGAAACTATCCAACAAGATCACGTCTTAGGCATACCAGTGAATTGTTATCCCTAATATCCCCATTTTTCTTTCGATCTTCTGATGTGTGTATATAATTTAGAGACCCCCACCACAGCACACCCCCCCAAAAAAAAACATAATGAAAAAGTCAACCATCTAATGTGTTTTCGTCTTTATTATTAATATTTATATGAGTAATACTCGTAAAAACAGTTTTAACGCAAGCTGCATAAAATATAATTTTCAGACACATTTCATTAATTAATAAATGAATACTTTTCAAATGAATGATGTGAAAGCTGATGTATAACATTAATGAACAACACTTTGCTGTGCACGATGAATCTAGTAAAGAAACGCCCAATTCCCCATCGCCACATGGGCTCTATGCCGTAACGCAGTAGAGCTTCCTTCTCGAGAGCACTGGGATCTCCAGCAACAGAATAACCGTGACCACAGATGTGTGCAGTTGTAAAGAGGAATAAAAGTTAAAACCGATACGAACATGCACGTTTTTAATGAGGCATAACTTAAAGCATTATCTTCTAATTAAATGTCTTTAAGATCCCAACATTGATCCAGAATCAAATAAAGCACCCGTTTCGTCTTCTGTGTTAACGTACGGTTTATCAATTAGAAACGAATTTCCCAGAGTAACGAACATAAATTTAGTGCAGTTAACACGAAAATAATTGTTATGCCTCCATGGTAATCAAGCAGTTTTAGATGAGGCGCGTCGTGGAGTGATGGACGAATTCCATTTGGTCGCGAATACGGTACGACACAGTAACTTCTTATAATGAAGAGGTGAAAGACCGCATGAGAGGGACAGCGCCTCGTGTAAAATGAAGTTACTACGTGTTAAAATTATATATTAATTCATATTGGTTGATAAATAAAGATGGTGAAGGAGATGCTAATGATTAGGACAACAATAACAAGGCTGACGAGTCGACAGAAGGTTATAATTTTGAATGGTTATGTATACAAGGAGAGCGAAATAAAGGACGACGAAGAAGTATGGTAATATTAAGAAAGGGAGACAAACAATGTCGAAATCCAAATATTCAAACATATTCAAATTTGCTATCCAACAATTGGTTAGTAAATAACTGATTATAATGTAGATGACTAAGTTAACGATAAGGAAAGCGGTGCCGTTGTGGACGACTTAAGTGTGACAAAATAAATTAAAACATTCTAAATTGACAGAAAGTGATAAGAAAAATACAATGTAAAATTCAATTAAAAGCCGTCACTTCATGATCAGGAAAGGATAAAGTAGAAGACGAACAAATGAAATGATAAAGGAATAATTGACTGCTCAGAAAACAAAACTCAAAAGTAACTGCAATAGTGACGTAAGAGCTATTACGCAATATAAAAAAAACAATCACAAAGGCAAGAAGGATATCCAAAACGTCACAAAAATGACGTACAGCTGTAGTACTAATAACATAAGCTTTAAAATACGGCATACACATTTTATTACTGGATGTAAGATAGCATAGGTCGGACTATAATGGTGACTTTTCTATCCAAAGTGAAATGTTAGATTTACAATGTCCTATTTAATACAATTATATTTTAGGACTGGAGATTGCGCAAAATTAGATTCACTTATCATTGAAACGTTTAATGCGCTTTTGTTGTACCAATACAACCCTTTCCAAGCTTCTAACTCCAAACGACATGTAGCAGGTAACCAGTAAACTAAGATTTATAACGGAATGTAGCAGGTAACCAGTAAATTAAGATTTATGACGGAATGTAGCAGGTAATCAGTAAATTAAGATTTATAACGGAATGTAGCAGGTAACCAGTAAACTAAAATTTATAACGGAATGTAGCAGGTAACCAGTAAATTAAGATTTATGACCGAATGCAGCAGGTAATCAGCAAATTAAGATTTTTTACGGAATGCAGCAGGTAATCAGTAAATTAAGATTTATGACGGAATGTAGCAGGTAACCAGTAAATTAAGATTTGTAACGGAATGTACCAGGTAACCAATAAAGATTTATGACGGAATGTAGCAGATAACCAGTAAATTAAGATTGATGACGGAATGTAGCAGGTAACCAGTAAATTAAGATTTATAACAGAATATAGCAGGTAACCAATAAAGATTTATGACGGAATGTAGCAGGTAACCAGTAAATTAAGATTTGTAACGGAATATAGCAGGTAACCAGTAAATTAAGATTTATGACGGAATGTAGCAGGTAACCAATAAATCAAGATTTATAAAGGAATGTATCAGCTAGCCAATAAATTAAGATTGATGACGGAATGTAGCAGGTAATCAGTAAATTAAGATTTATGAGGGAATGTAACAGATAACCAATAAATTAAGATTTATAACGGAATATAGCAGGTAACCAATAAATTAAGATTTATAACGGAATGTAGCAGGTAACCATTAAATTAAGATTTATGACGAAATGTAGCAGGTAATCAGTAAATTAAGATTTATAACGGAATATAGCAAGTAACCAATATATTAAGATTTATAACGGAATGTAGCAGGTAACCAGTAAATTAAGATTTATAATGTAATGTAGCAGGTAATCAGTAAATTAAGATTTATAACGAAATATAGCAGGTAACCATTAAATTAAGATTTATAACGGAATGTAGCAGGTAACCAATAAATTAAATAACGGAATGTAGCAGGTAATCAGTAAATTAAGATTTATAACGGAATGTAGCAGGTAACCAATACAGATTTATGACGGAATGTAGCAGGTAATCAGTAAATTAAGATTTTTGACGGAATGTAGCAGGTAACCAATACAGATTTATGACGGAATGTAGCAGGTAATCAGTAAATTAAGATTTATGACGGAATGTAGCAGGCAACCAGTTAATTAAGATTTATGAAGGAATGTAGCAGGTAACCAATAAAGATTTATGACGGAATGTAGCAGATAACCAGTAAATTAAAATTTATGACGGAATGTAGCAGGTAACCAGTAAATTAAGATTTATAACGGAATGTAGCAGGTAACTAATATAGATTTATGACGGAATGTAGCAGGTAACCAATAAATTAAAATTTATGACGGAATGTAGCAGGTAATCAGTAAATTAAGATTTGTAACGGAATGTAGCAGGTAACCAATAAATTAAGATTTATAACGGAATGTAGCAGGTAACCAATAAATTAAGATTTATAACGGAATGTGGCAGGTAACCAATAAATTAAGATTTATAACGGAATATAGCAGGTAATCAATACATAAAATAACGGAATGTAGCAGGTAATCAGTAAATTAAGATTTATAACGGAATGTAGAAGTTAACCAATAAAGATTTATGACGGAATGTAGCAAGTAACCAGTAAATTAAGATTTATAACGGAATGTGGCAGGTAACCAGTAAATTAAGATTTATGACGGAATGTAGCAGGTAATCAGTAAATTAAGATTTATAACGGAATGTAGCAGGTAACCAATAAATTAAGATTTATAACGGAATGTAGCAGGTAACCAATACATTAAATAACGGAATGTAGCAGGTTATCAGTAAATTAAGATTTATAACGGAATGCAGGAAGGAACCAGTAAATTAAGATTTATAACGGAATGTAGCAGGTAACCAATAAAGATTTATGACGGAATGTAGCAGATAACCAGTAAATTAAGATTTATAACGGAATGTAGCAGGTAACCAGTAAATAAAGATTTGTAACGGAATGTAGCAGGTAACCAGTGAATTAAGATTTATAACGGAATGTAGCAGGTAACCAATAAATTAAGATTTATAACAGAATATAGCAGGTAGCCAATAAATTAAGATTTATGACGGAATGTAGCAGGTAATCAGTAAGCTAAGATTTATAACGGAATATAGCAGGTAACCAATACATTAAGATTTAATAAGGAATAGTAGCAGGTAACCAATAAAGGTTTATGACGGAATGTAGCAGGTAACCAGTAAATTAAGATTTAATAAGGAATGTAGCAGGTAACCAATAAAGGTTTATGACGGAATGTAGCAGGTAATCAGTAAATTAAGATTTATAACGGAATGTAGCAGATAACCAATAAATTAAGATTTATAACGGAATGTAGCAGGTGTTACGAGTCTATGCTCTTTAAATAAGTAACATAATAGAGTGAAAAGCAACAGGCTTTGTAAAATTGTACAATTAATTTATTTCCATAGGATAAAAGGTGAAATCGAACAAAAAGAACTTACGGTATTGCGAATTAAATCCCAGAATAACCTAGATTTACAGACACAAGTCCTAATAATGCAAAACTTTTACTTGTTCTGAATAAACATTTATGGAAATCCAAAATAACTCCAACTCTAAAAGTGCTGATGTGCCTCTGGTTGCCTGTACCGTAGTGTTGTGCCAATAGTTTATTTGTTGAAGCACAGTAATATAATTCCATATTTAAATTCACTATAAATCATAACGAATGTTTCTGTCGAAAAAATAATTTTTTTTAAAATGAGCACTCCGTATTTCTAAAGATCAATCACTTGAAATAAATAATTTGAAGAAATAAATTCCAGCCGAAATGAACTTATGGACACAACAATAATACAATATATTTCGCAATAGAATTTTAAATCACGAATTAATAATTTTTTCCACTGACAGGATAATGTAGTTCTCTACTGGACCTCAGGTTACAGTATTTTATTTTCAAAACTATTACCTAATATAAACTGTTCTATCTGGAAGGTTGTAAATGTTTACAAGATAAACTATTAGTTAGAATTACAAGGTATAAGTGTCAGGTACACCAGGGGAATCCCAATAGCTTAAACCCAGACCCATATAAACATGTTTACTATTATTAATAATAATCTTAATATTAAACCCGCACATCGACAAATAAATTTGCTCTGAATGCTTTTCATAGATAGTTATTGCCCTTTTGAATCCGCAGCGGAAGGCAGAGCAATACATAATATTGCGAACACAATTTATCTTGACGTTTTCATTTAATGTATATCTGTAAAACTTGGTACATATACTGGCCGACTTTGCTAATTAGTGCTTTTTTATACACGATATTGCTATTTTTAATACCTGATGGATGCAACATATAGCATAAATTTGTGAATACAACTACTGTAGCTTCTAGTGGATTGCTTTGAAATTTAGCATATATTATGGTCATCATCAGAACTTTGCATGCTGATCCCATTTTACTCATATTTTGCTCATCCGAATTTACTCATCCCATTTTACTCATCAGATTTTACTCATCCAATTTTACTGATCCCATTTTACTCATCCGATTTTACTCATCCCATTTTACTCATCCGATTTTACTCATCCGATTTTACTCATCCCATTTTCAGTCATGCCCTTTTTATTTTAGACTCATCGGGTTAAATGGGATGCGAGAGTGGCCAGAGTATATTGGCGTGTGCTAATTGCTCACCAAAACTCGAATTTACCCTGAAAAATAAGGAGATAAAGCTAAATTGTGCACCAAGAAGGGTATCACTGTCTTAAAAAAATTAAATTATTGCGCAATATTTGCTTCGTAAAGTATTCAAACACTTAAATGGGTAAATGTTTGAAAATAGCATTTGCAACCAATTATAACCTGTATAACATGAAAGAATTACTTCGGAAAAGCGAGTTTGGGAGATTTTCCCTTTGCAAGCCACATGAGACTCCGTCAAACAAAGGCTGCCTCGTAATATTTTTTTTCAGTGTACCATATGCCACTTCGTGCTCATGTTTAGTAAATCTGCTCTCCCTGTCAACATGACAAATACAAATAAAGATAGGTTCAGGCGTTCTGTTCTGAAAACTCCAGTATTTTTAATTCATTGATGACCGAGCAGAATTAGGGAAACACTTTACTAAAGTTGGATTCAGAAGTGTAAATAAAAATATAAAATGAAGATATTGTTGATATATTTAATGAGAGATTCGACATACGCCGTTGAATCATTCTTTGTTTCCCTCCGTTCATATTATGGCTTGTTCAATCCCCGAAATATATCCTCCCATTTTTTACTTAGCACGCGACTGTTCAGGATAAATGGCAGATGGGAAAATCATTTCGAGATGGAGGTGTATAAAATATGAAATCATTTCGAGATGGAGGTGTATAAAATATGAAATCATTTCGAGATGGAGGTGTATAAAATATGAAATCATTTCGAGATGGAGGTGTATAAAATATGAAATAATTGCGATATGGAGGTGTATAAAATATGAAATAATTGCGAGATGGAGGTGTATAAAATATGAAATAATTGCGATATGGAGGTGTATAAAATATGAAATAATTGCGAGATGGAGGTGTATAAAATATGAAATAATTGCGATATGGAAGTGTATAAAATATGAAATAATTGCGAGATGGAGGTGTATAAAATACGAAATCTTTTCGAGATGACGGTGTATACAACATGAAATAATTTCGAGATCGAGGTGTATACATTATGAAATCATTTCGAGATCGAGGTGTATACATTATGAAATCATTTCGAGATCGAGGTGTATACATTATGAAATCATTTCGAGATGGAGATGAATACATTATGAAATCATTTCGAGATGGAGGTGAATACAGTATGAAATCATTTGAGATCGAGGTGTATACATTATGAAATAATTTCGAGATGGAGGTGAATACATTATGAAATCATTTCGAGATGGAGGTGTATACAATATGAAATCATTTCGAGATCAAGATGTCTCCAGAAGCTTTTTTGTGACTAATTATAAAATGTCCTTATAAAGACCATTAACAACTGCTTTGTCTGACTGAAAAACTAACGAATATACTTCTGAATATTGCAAAGTATTGAACTGAAGAAATACAGAAATGTAGACTGTCAACATTAAATGGATACTGCGGGCAGCTGGAAATATTCGTTAATATAATTAGTGTTTAAATGTTTCAAAATTGTACTTTTTTTACTTAAAAAAGAAATACAGTTGTTAAATGTCTTACATTGATCATATTTCATGGAGTCAAGTATAAACACAGAATCTGTTAGATCTGACATTCAAAATGGTATACATGCTCACTATTTGTACCGCTTTTTGTTATATTCGTTGAAGGATTCCCAGACCATGTGCTCTCTCTCTCTCTCTCTCTCTCTCTCTCTCTCTCTCTCTCTCATACACACACATAAAGAAAATAAAAGAGGTCCATTAAATTTGCGATTGATTTTTATCTTAAACACTTTTTATTTTGTCTCGCACGCTTTAGTTTATCTCTTTCCTATTTGTACTGACTGTTAGTGCATATGATAAAAGACATAACTAAAAGAAATGTGATATATATTGCTTTAGATGATAGTTTTGTGTATGATCTATATGATTGTGACACAAAGTATCAGAACTATCCAATTTATCCTACTTATCCTGGGATCTGTTTACATACTACAAATTCTACATTGTTTCTATGGAAACAACAAAATACTGAAAGCAGAAATTTTCAAGTATAAAAGGTACATCGATTAACAAAATGTGCCCGACATGTGTACCAAATTTAATTAGAATAGCTTGAAACGTTTCAGATTTATGCACCAGAAACGAAAGTGTTGATCTGATTAAACACAGAACGTGGTCAAAGGGCAATAACTGTTACCTTTCTTTGACGGCTGATGCAAGCATCTGCATTTAAAACAATTAGAGAAAAGACGGAGAGAAAAAAGAATAGCAGAAGAACTGAGCTTTCATTTCAGTATGAAAAAATCCGTTAAATAGAGGATATAAACTTCTGTTTAGTACCTGTGTAGCTATGAGATTCGTTAAAGACTGCTAGTTCAACTCAAGCAGTAAATTATAAAGTTATTGAAGCATGCCAGGTTAAGAGCTTCGACTGGGTAGAATGAAAGAATGTTCCAGTAATGGATTTTTCTGAAACATGTTCCAGAGATGGAGTGTTCTGAAGAAAAAAATGTTTCACAGATGGACTGTTCTGAAATGAAACTATTTATTAATGATCTTAAGATGTAAAAATCGTTTGAACATTTGACAGAGACTGGTCCTAGTGTAATTGGTTGTTGGTGTCATGTATTCTGATGCTATAATGTCTTCAGTGCTGTTCATTGTAGAGCATGTAGTTTGCCTTCAACTACATCGATTCTTACTGCAGGCATTGGTGTAACATTGGACTGCTGGTATTCATATAAACTGTCAACAATGGCCAAGTGTTGCAGGTTTTGATGTTGCTGATTGTTTTTAGGTGTGGGGCTCCGCACTGATAAATACTATTCATTGCATACCATGATTGGTCAAACAACTTTGCAAAGTTTATGATGTCAAAAGCATAATTATGTAATTTAAGGTCATTGAGCGCACTCGTGTAGAAAAGATTTGTTTTTATTTTATATCTGTAATACAATTTGTCAATGAAAAACTACTAGGTTGGATAGACGATTCCAAATGAGTGCAATGTTGGATAGACGTATCTAAATGAGTGCAATGTTGGATAGATCTATCCAAATAAGTGCCATGTTAGATAGATGTATCCAAATGAGTGCAATGTTAGACAGATGTATCCAAATGAGTGGAATGTTAGATAGATGTATCCAAATGAGTGCAATGTTAGACAGATGTATCCAAATGAGTGCAATGTTAGACAGATGTATCCAAATGAGTGCAATGTTAGATAGATGTATCCAAATGAGTGCCATGCTGGATAGATCTATCCAAATAAGTGCCATGTTAGAAAGATGTATCCAAATGAGTGCAATGTTAGATAGATGTATCCAAATGAGTGCAATGTTAGATAGATCTATCCAAATGAGTGCAATGTTAGATAGATGTATCCAAATGAGTGCAATGTTGGATAGATGTATCCAAATGAGTGCCATGTTGAATAGATGTATCCAAATGAGTGCCATGTTGGATAGATTTATCCACATAAGTGCCATGTTGGATAGACCTATCCAAATGAGTACAATGTTGGATGCATCTATCCAAATGAATGCAATGTTAGCTTTACGTATCCAGATGAGTGCCATGTTGGTTAGATCTATCCAAATGAGTGCCATGTTAGATAGATGTATCCAAATGAGTGCAATGTTAGATAGATGTATCCAAATGAGTGCAATGTTGGATAGATCTATCCAAATGAGTACCATGTTGAATAGATTTATCCAGATGAGTGCCATGTTGGATAGATCTATCCAAATGAGTGCCATGTTGGATAGACTTATCTAAATGAGTGCAATGTTGGATAGACGTATCCAAATGAGTGCAATGTTAGATAGACCTATCTATATGAGTGCCAAGTTAGATAGACGTATCCAAATGAGTGCAATGTTGGATAGACATATCCAAATGAGTGCCATGTTGGATAGATCTATCCAAATAAGTGCCATGTTAGATAGATGTATCCAAATGAGTGCAATGTTAGATATATCCAAATGATTGTCATATTAGATAGATGTATCCAAAAGAGTGACATGTTGGATAGATGTATCCAAATGAGTGACATGTTGGATAGATCTATCCAAATTTGTGCAATGTTAGATAGATGTATCCAAATGAGTACAATGTTAGATAGATCTATCCAAATGAGTGCCATGTTGGATAGATCTATCCAAACGAGTGCCATGTTAGACAGATCTATTGAAATGAGTGCAATGGTGGATAGATCTATCCAAATGAGTGCAATGTTACATAGATGTATCCAAAAGAGTGTAATATTAGATAGACGTATCCAAATAAGTGCCATGTTGGATAGATCTATCCAAGTGAGTGCCATGTTGGATAGACTTATCTAAATGAGTGCCATGTTATATAGACGTATCCAAATGAGTGCCATGTTGGATAGATCTATCCAAGTGAGTGCCATGTTAGATAGATCTATCCAAGTGAGTGCCATGTTGGGTAGACGTATCTAAATGAGTGCCATGTTATATAGACGTATCCAAATGAGTGCAATGTTGGATAGACGTATCCAAATGTGTGCAATGTTGGATAGACCTATCTATATGAGTACCATGTTAGATAGACGTATCCAAAAGAGTGCAATGTTGGATAGATCTATCCAAATGAGTGCAATGTTACATAGATGTATCCAAAAGAGTGCAATATTAGATAGACGTATCCAAATACGTGCCATGTTGGATAGACCTATCGAAATAAGTGCCATGTTGGATAAACCTATCAAAATGAGTGCCATGTTGGATAGATCTATCCACATAAGAGCCATGTTGGATAGATGTATCCAAATGTGTGCCATGTTGGATAGATCTATCCAAATGAGTGCCATGTTAGATAGATGTATCCAAAATGAGTGCAATGTTGGACAGACCTATTCAAATGATTGCAATGTTAGATCTATCCAAATGATTGTCATATTAGATAGATGTATCCAAATGAGCGCCATGTTAGATAGATGTATCCAAATGAGTGCAAAGTTTGATAGACCTATCCAAATGAGTGCCATGTTGGATAGATCTATCTAAATGTGTGCAATGTTAGATAGATGTATCCAAATGAGTGCAATGTTAGATAGATCAATCCAAATGATTGCCATGTTAGATAGATCTATTGAAATGAGTGCAATGTTCGATAGATCTATCCAAATGAGTGCAATGTTGGATAGACGTATCCAAATGAGTGCAATGGTAGATAGATCTATCCAAATGAGTGCAATGTTTGATAGATCTATCCAAATGAATGCCATGTTGGATAAATCTATCCAAATGAGTGCCATGTTGGAATGATCTATTAAAATTAGTGCCATGTTGGATTGATCTATCCAAATGAGTGCCATGTTGGATAGATGTATCCGAATGAATACCATGTAAGTTAGATGTATCCAACAGTGCAATGTTAGATCTATCTAAATGAGTGCCATGTTGGATAGACCTATCCAAATGAGTGCCATGTTGGATAGACCTATCTAAATGAGTGCCTTGTTGGATAGACCTGTCCAAATGAGTTCCTTGTTAGATAAACCATTCCAAATGAATGCCATGTTGGATAGACGTATCTAAATGAGTGCCTTGTTGGATAGATCTATCCAAATGAGTGCCATGTTAGATAAATGTATCCAAATGAGTACCAT
Source organism: Unio pictorum (assembly GCA_030141615.1). Lineage (NCBI taxonomy): Eukaryota > Metazoa > Mollusca > Bivalvia > Unionida > Unionidae > Unio > Unio pictorum. The sequence continues at coordinate 55,869 of JARLTB010000307.1, forward strand.
GTTAGTTAGATGTATCCAAAAAGTGCAATGTTAGATCTATCTAAATGAGTGCCTTGTTGGATAGACCTATCCAAATGAGTGTCTTGTTGGATAGAACTATCCAAATGAGTGCCATGTTGGATAGATGTATCCAAATGAGTGCCATGTTATATAGATGTATCCAAATGAGTACAATGTTCGATAGACGTATCCAAATGAGTGCAATGTTTGATAGACCTATCCAAATGAGTGCCATGTTAGATAGACGTATCCAAATGAGTGCAATGTTGGATAGATCTATCCAAATGAGTGCCATGTTTGATAGATGTATCCAAATGAGTGCAATGTTTGATAGATGTATCCAAATGAGTGCAATGTTGGATAGACCTATCTAAATGAGTGCCATGTTGGATAGACCTATCTAAATGAGTGCCATGTTGGATAGACCTATCCAAATGAGTGCAATTAAAGACACAGTTGATGATGTCACTATGCTTATGACACCATCAAAGTTATAAATGATTTATCCAGTCTTAGTACAGAAAGGTCACATTTTTACCAAATTGTAAACAGTAATCATTGTCTAAACAACTTCCGTAATGTAAACTAAACATTCTGAACTCTCTTCTAATGACATTTATAGAAATACTAAAGCTATATTCATACTAATTATATGCCATCTTTTCTCTAACACCTCTTCCGGGTGACAAATGAGACCAGAGTATCACATTATATGTCCGCCCAGTAATGATTATTTCTCTTTGCAGGGACATACATGTAATTGCTTTGTATTTAATTTGTATTTTGTGTTGGATTTTGTGAACATCCTTAACCTCAGACAATAAATATCAGCAACACCAACATTAAATTCTCACAGTCAGTACGAAACCTGTGTTACTCTAGACAGTACCCTCACATTGCACCAACGTGTCATGAACACATGCAAGGCTGCATATCTTGAATTGAGACGCATCAGTTTCATTCGTAAATATCTTTCAATTGATGCCACTAAAACACTTGTGTGTTCATTAGTACTTTCAAGACTGAACTATTGTAATTCAATTCTGTCTGGTTCGTCACAATATTTACTCCAGAAACTTAAAAAAGTTCAAAACACAGCTGCATGGATCATCTTTAGAGTACCTCGATCTGAGCACACCTCACCATTGCTCTGTACCATACACTGGCTATCGATTCGATACAGAATCAAACACAAAATTTGTTCTCTGTGCTATGTTTCAATGACAGAATCCAGTCCAACATACCTATCCAACCTCACCCATGTGTATACACCAGCTAGATACTTATGCTCTTCTTCTGACAATCGTCTACTCATTGTTCCCACGGTGAAATCAAAGTCATATGGACAACGTTCTTTTGCATACCAGGGCCCGGCGACGTGGAACGAATTGCACATTGAAATTAGACACAAAGACACATTGGTCCCTTTTAAGAGTGCTTTTATAACTTACCTGTTTCGAATGCAGGGACAAACTTCGAGACCTAATCGTGTTTTGTATCTTATGTTTTCAGCATGTTTTTTATTTTCCAGTTTCATTGTTTTTGTCATTTGTTTTCCTGTAGTGTAGTCATATCATTATTGATGGTGTAAAGCGATTAAAAGCTTAGGCGCTACACAAAGACCTCATTATTATTATTATTTTGTCTATGAATATTTATATTTAATTTGTATTTTGTGTTGGATTTTGTCTATGATTATTTATATTTAATTTGTATTTTGTGTTGGATTTTGTCTATAATTATTTATATTTAATTTGTATTTTGTGTTGGATTTTGTCCATGATTATTTATATTTAATTATTTTGTAACTGACCTTTGTCCATAATTGCAGGATGGAATAGGGCCAAACTGACAGTAGCTTCTCCTGGGTCAGTGGTTCTTTCCGGGGGGTTTCCTGGGTTCTTCCTCTATCAATAATACTGGCCGTCACGTATAGCCTATCGTGTGCTGAAGAATGGCGTTAAACTCTACAACAACATTCCCACTTTATCATCTGACTAGTGGAATCAATCTTTAGTTGTGATCAGTTTAGAGGATTTATTTACATTATTAATTGGAATTACATTTGCTCATTGATTTAAGACTAAATCACTATCTTAAATTTTTTTGATTCATTCAAGGACATTTGGGATTATATTTTTTTAATACGCAGCGCCGGAGCAAGGCATTTTAGTGCCCGAGGCGAGATCAGATATCTGGCGCCCCCCTTCCACTCACGCCCTCCCCCACCCGCCCGTCATGAAATAAACCCTTAACCCAGCGCCCTAGGCGATTGCCTAGTTCGCCTAGCGGAAGCGCCAACCCTGGTAATACGTGAAGACTGTTGGCACATTAGCACATTCATGACTATTAGAACATCAGCTCATTGATGGTTGGAATTCACATGGAATACTCATTACTTTAATACTTGTGTTAGAACTTTTAGGACTGGACTCATTACCAATGATAGGAAATTGTATAAGGACTAACGTTTATGTTGACCAGTTGGAAAAGGTTGCTTGCCAGTTCAACAAATGATCCAGAATTATGCCAAACAAACATTCAACACACTGTGCAGTAACAATTGGAAACACAACAGAAGTATTCGCAAGCTGTGTGACTGCCATTGACATGGCTGAAATCTGATAAGGACAAGAGAGATCACACATACAATCAAAGAGACAAGACAAAGACAGTAAAGGAAATAGTGTGCCGGTGAATATGATGGTTTAAATATATCGCAAGAAAGCTCTGATGCTCTGCATGTTCTGCGTTGAGAATTTGGAGAGAGATTAAAGAATGCTTGGTACAGCATTCATCAATAGGCATAAAAACTTTCATAAATCATACAATTCAAGCCCCCAACACAAAATAGCAGATGGATACATGAAATCAAAAACAAGAAGTTCATTCCTCAGAAGCAGAGCAAACAGAAGCATTTTTGCACAGAAGTGTCTTGAAGCTTGAAAAAGCCTGAGCATAAATTTTCATATTTTTTTAAGTCTTGTTGGTTATTTTAAGTTGATGCTGATAAATAATAACTGCTGGATTAGAAAACATACTGATTTCTGTTTCATTTTAGCAGTGAAATTTTGGCAGGATCAGTAAATAATTATTATGGTGATCCTGTGGGTAAGTGGAAAATAAAACCCTAATTTTAAGTCCTGATACACCAGGGGTCAAAGCTTGATTAAAACTTTCAGGAAGAAATGATTTATCATTTTAGACAGAGTAGGAACCTGAACAGGAAGAAATAGGTATATTATATATTTTCTCTTTTGTTTTTTATGTCCTCTATTGTCAGCATCTGTTTGACACTGGTTTTAAGCAATACTAAATGTTTAAGTTGAAAAATCAGCATTATGTTATAAACACATTTTTTTTGTGTATAACAATTATTTTTTTTTGTAACTAATAGGTGTAAATGAGATTATAGTCTTACAAGTTGGTAAAATTTTCTGTCTTGTACATAATGTATGTTATAAACACATTTTGTATGTGTATAACAAATTATTATGATCATGTCCCTTGTATTTGAAAGTGTATGTTCGGATGGATATACACACAGTGTATTTTGGCCATATGACTTGGCCATATGACTTCAAAAGAGCAAATTGTAAATAATTTAAGAAAAAGAGATTATAGTCAGTAAAACAATTAATAAACAACCATTTCATTTTTTTACTTTCTGCATGTTCTGTATAAAATGGCAGATTCCTAAATTAAATTGCAACATCTCGTGTAACATGTACATTAAGCAAAGGTAAAAATCCTACCATATTGTTCATTCTAACTGCATTGTTGCCAATTAAAAATTCCTCCAATTATTCACCGATATCACACTGATTCATTAATATTGATATTTAACCTTTTTTTCCAAATGAATCAAACAAACCATTAGCATAAACGACATCATGGATAACATGTGAGAGCTTCTATTTTTAGAAAGGGGGATTTTCTTAATTATAACCCACACTTTCTAGCTTTTTTTAAAACAATCCATTGATAGGATTGTAAATTTATGGTTTCATTATTTTCCTACATATTTGCAGTTTTGTAATGCATTATTTAAATAGTATTTGCTTCATTGCGTTCACTTTTTTTTTTAACCTTACAAAGTTGCAGCGCTACTCAAATTCCAGAACATAGCATTGTTCCACGTTTCTGACGTACATGATCAAATTATTAGGCTAAATCTTCGATCACATAATATTTTGAATTTGCTTTTAATGAATTGTACATTTTCCTTCTGCTAAATAATTTATGAAAACCGAAAGTAGCATTTCCTAGACTGCAATTTTCTTCCAATATAGGTTCACATACAGTTTCATATTCATTTTAAAATGCAAAAATGGCAGTTCAAAATCTTCATCTTCATTTCCAAAAATTTAATTTAGATGTTCTTCACCAATTATATTCCAAAAACACAAACTGCTATTTACATACTGATGTTTAAGAATGGGGGCGAAATTTAGTATGTTTCCATCATCAAATGGTAGGCCTAGCTTGCGGAAATTAAGCAGTGATAACTTGCTTGGGAAAGGGAGTGTGGTTAATCAGCTATTAAAACTTGCCTGTGAATGTGAAAGTGTGGTTGTCTGAGCAATTGGTATCAACATCGCATACAATACATTTACCTTGGATTACAACGCTACACCATGTCCTGGCTAAAGCAAGGGGGTATCTACATCACACAAATTTCCTCTAATCAAGGCATTATAGATCTGAATCAAGAAATAATGCCTGTCTTGTTTAACCATTCATGAATACTTAATGAATTGTGGCACATTAAGCTGATAAAAATTAGAAAAAAATAAATGAAACTGCTTTTCATCTCTTCAGCCTAAAGGGGCATAAACAAAAGTACATGCAAAATGAAAGCACATGCAAAATCCAATTGATATTCACAATAAATTTATTTCAAAATGAATACTGTCAAAGCAAATGCTTGACAGAAAATTATTCTGTATACATTTATGTCTACATTAGCATTCTGAGAATGTTATGCCTACAGCATTAATTACTGTTTAAAATCAAAGCAGTATACAATTATATGTAAATAATGCCCATTCCATAATATAATACCATATATACTCTTATAATAATAATAATAATAATAATAATAATAATAATAATAATAGTAATAATAATAATAAGGACTTTGTATAGCACCTAATCTTTAGAAGCTCTAAGTGCTTTACAACATTTATAATGATACGACTACAAAAAACAAAACACCATGAAATTAGAAAACAAAATAAATGCTGAAAATAGGAAACATTATTAGGTCTTTAAGTTTGTTCTTGCAGTCGAAAAAGTTGTTTTAAGAGCACTCTTGAAAGGGATCACTGTGTCCTTTGTCTAAGTTCAATGGGCAATTCGTTCCATGTTGCTGGGCCCTGGTATGCAAAAGAATGTTGTCCATACGACTTCATTTTTAAAGTGGGAATAATGAGCATATGATTGTTAGAAAAGGAGCGCAAGTATCTTGCTGGTGTGTACACATTGGTGAGACGGGATAGTTATGTTGGACTGGAGTTTATCAGTGAAACATAGCACAGAGAACAAATTTTGTGTTTGATTTTGGATCAAATGGATAACCAGTGTAGGGTACAGAGCAGTGGAGAGGTGTGCTCAGATCGTGGCACTCTAAGGATGATCCCAGCAGCTGTGCTTATATAAGTTTGAGTAAAACTCCAATCTGCCATAACATAATGCTACTGCTAATCAGTGTCTAAATTGTTTGTTCTACTGACAAACTGCACAGATCCTTATATGCCAGTGCATTATGCTACTGTCAATCTGGGTCTATGCAGTTTTGCATTAGGACTCATCATATGAGTATATATGCTACCTGAAGTATGTATAATGATACTGACACATTTGATAATAAAATATTACATTACCTGAAGTAAGTATAATAATACTGTATGCAATACCCATTTGATAATAAAATAATAAATATTTCATTCATTCCTACTCATTTTATTATCAGTAACATTATTGTATTACAACTTTGATAATAAAATAATAAATATTTCATTCATTCCTACTCATTTTATTATCAGTCACATGATTGTATTTATTTCAACATAGAGGCAAAACCAGAACATTAACTACAAATAGATTTCAGCAAGATAAAAACACGGCAGTGCTTGAAGAAGGGAGACAACTTTCACAGCAGGATCTGTTTACTTAAGACTTTACAACCCCCCCCATTCTTTGAAGTCATAGACTTGGCATTTAAAATAAATTACTTGAAAAAAAATATATTAGGAAAATAAAAAAGAAAGCACCTGTTCAGAATCTTTTTGTACCCAATTATGGTTTACTACTCATTTCTTTCAAATACACATATATTATATATATATGGTGAAACCACTAAAAACCAGAAACCTCAATATAACAGAATTTCCTCAAGACCTAAACGTTTTTTAGTCCCAAATTTTTCCTTCTCTATTACCATGATTCTTTGCTCCAGTAAACCAAAACCTCTCAATTTTTAATACCAAAACAGATTTCAATGCCAATATTCACTTTTACGCTTCTCACCACCTTGAAAATATAAAAATTCCTAACACACTCTGGAACAGATTAATTATTGTTTGCAAGTAAAGCTATTGGTGAGACAAAGACCCAGATAATGTCCTATCAAGGGTACACAAGGTTAAAACAAGACTGGTCACACATTCCATAATGTCCTATCAAGGGCACATGAGGTTAAAACAAGACTGGTCACACATTCCATAATGTCCTATCAAGGGTACATGAGGTTAAAACAAGACTGGTCACACATTCCATAATGTCCTATCAAGGGCACATGAGGTTAAAACAAGACTGGTCACACATTCCATAATGTCCTATCAAGGGTACATGAGGTTAAAACAAGACTGGTCACACATTCCATAATGTCCTATCAAGGGTACATGAGGTTAAAACAAGACTGGTCACACATTCCATAATGTCCTATCAAGGGTATATGAGGTTAAAACAAGACTGGTCACACATTCCATAATGTCCTATCAAGGGTATATGAGGTTAAAACAAGACTGGTCACACATTCCAACACAGATTAGGACTGCCGATACGGCATACCTTGTCTTTGCGCCATACAAATCAGCTTGCTTTTAAAATGAGTTTTTAATAACTACATGATTGTAGGCAAGCCATTTCAGAAAGACTATTTATCACATTGTCTGCTTGTTTTTTAATCAGAGTAAATATCAAGGCTTTATTAACCTTTTATATATCCTTACTTCTGATGTTTTGCTGATGAAGACTGACAAAGCAGAAGATTAACAGATTGACTCAAAGACATACCCAATGTTTTCGAGATTACAAAACCCTAAGTTTGCTAAGAATGAGCATTACACTGTATCTGGCAATGCACAATAAATGGAATCATTCAGACACAGTTCTATGTCTTCTTTTTGACATTCTCATGAACTATGAATATTATGAATTATACAGAGTAATTCCAATAAACTTTAGTAAAGTTACAAAACTACCATGTCTCATTTCATGTGATGAATACCATATTTTGATGTGGAAGAACTGTATTTTTTTTTACACAACAGGATGTGATTTTCAAAGAAATATATTCTTCAGATAATTTGTTAAATATATTTGTTTGTAAAAATTAGCTTTGTTAATTTAAAAACACTGATGCTCTCATCATATAATTGTGAGAAAAAAAGAGAATTTGATCACACACACCAGTGAATCGAAAATTTCTAAACACCGAACAAGGATGTTGAGCTTCAATAGTTGGCAGTTGTTAGGTGTTTTGCTATATCAATGATTCATGTCTGTTTTAAGACTTTACACCATTTTATGTTGATACAAGTATAGCTAAATACTATCAAGTTGAAAACATGAATTCTTACGGGAATTATGCTCTGAAAGCACATCTGAAATCTTCTTGAAGGCATATTTTGGGGGTATTTTGGTGACTTAAAATGTCTGTTCTTTGGTCAGAAGGTGGGTCAGTAAATTGAACCCCAAAGAGTGATATCAAACAATTAAAAACAAAAATAGTTGACAGATTTAGTATTGTCAAATATCATCACCATATAGACAAATGCATACAAATATCTACATGCTCAATATACACAAACACATCCATACTTACATATTGTATTTACACAAACACATCCATAAAATATACAGCACATATCTGTCTTGAAAATCAACTGGACAGTGAATAGTCTTAACTTGATACCAAATTTTCTCCTATCAATATTTTTGTTTTTTTGTTTTTTTGGGGGTGGTGGTGTTTGAATGTAATACATTACCTTAGTCTTCATGATTTTGACCATCAGATAATGGCTGGGGTACTGTTCTTCAATCCACAATTTAAAAAAAAAATATTTTTCTTAAAAATGAAAATAATCTTTTTGAATTTGCACTGTCAAACATAAATATAGCAACACTAGTTAAAAATGTCAAATCCTGGTTTTGCTGAAGGTAGGTGACATCTGTCCAAGTTAATAATGATGTTTACAGTATATATAAATTCTTGTCCACAGAGAAAATAAATGAAAGCTTAGAACACATATTGGTCAAAACACTGTTACCATAATGATATATTCTGAAGCAGTAGGAGCTACATATATATATATATATATATATATATATATATATATATATATATATATATATATATATATATATATATATATATATATATATATATATATATACATACACACACACACACAGATTGTTAACTTCATAGATCCAGACCTACAATTACAAAATATACTGACAAATCAAATTAGACCAGACTAACATTTTATAAAACACTGAAAAATCTGATTGATCCAGACCTACCATTACATAATACACTGACAAATCTGATTGATACAGACCTACCATTACATAATACACTGACAAATCAGATTGATACAGACCTACCATTACATAATACACTGACAAATCAGATTGATACAGACCTACCATTACATAATACACTGACAAATCAGATTGATACAGACCTACCATTACATAATACACTGACAAATCTGATTGATACAGACCTACCATTACATAATACACTGACAAATCAGATTGATACAGACCTACCATTACATAATACACTGACAAATCAGATTGATACAGACCTACCATTACATAATACACTGACAAATCAGATTGATACAGACCTACCATTACATAATACACTGACAAATCAGATTGATACAGACCTACCATTACATAATACACTGACAAATCAGATTGATACAGACCTACCATTACATAATACACTGACAAATCTGATTGATACAGACCTACCATTACATAATACACTGACAAATCAGATTGATAAGACCTACCAATATACAATACAATGACAAAACATTACCTTTATGTTGTTTTACAATCATACATAGAATGACCCATACACATCTTTCTCTTCAGGTACATTATTCTCTGAATGCTTTTAGTATGTCAATCTCAAACTCAATGTCCCCAAAGATCAGAAATGATTTACAGTGAACACATTTCATGGAAATTCGGCAGTTTTGTGGGGGTGAGGGCCAAGTTTAGAAAAATCTGAAAGGTCTGCATTTCTAGCTGTTTTTTAAATAAAGTTATTGACTGTCGAAATGATGGGTTTATGAGCTTGTGTTTTCTGCTCCAAAGGTTTTGAGAATATAGGATCTGGATTGATGCAGTTGGGTTAGATACAACTAGTTATAGCATTTTTTAAAATATTCTGTCGCCATAGCAATTGACTAGAGAAAATTCTCAAGAATGTCAGAACACTTGTGAGCATGTTTCACCACTATCTGTTTCATATCATGACATGTGTGATATGAGATCCTGTATGTAACTCTTGGATTCACCTTTTTCCAACCCAGTCACCATGTCCTTAATTCCTAGATTTAAAGCGGCCTGGTACTGTATCTTGACATCTTTGCAAAGTGATAGGAGTTTCTTAATGCTGTTGATTGCAAAGCTTGGCCTCTCAGACTGCTGCTGATACCTGGAACAATGGCAGAATGATAAAAGTTTTGCAAAGTGATATGACCTTCTTAATGCTATTGATTGCAAAGCTTGTCTCTCAGACCATTCCTGATACCTGGAATTTTTTTCTAGTACCATATTTTCTTTATATAACCTGCTGGTTATACAAATATTTGGTTTTTTTTGGGAGGGGGTGTGAGGAGCTAAAAGGGTGTAGGGTATGCACAAATTTTAAAACATGAATGATAATTTTTTCAAATAGTTTATTACATGCAAATTCAAAGTTCATTCACAATAGGTATAGTTCTATTCCCATTGACTGGTAAGCCGCACATTGTTTTTGCCACTCTCTAACTGACTTTTCATCAATAGAAAACTATTTTCCTTCTGCCCTATTTCCTTTCTCTTTTGCAATCTGCACTAGTCTCAATTTAAACTATGCTGTATATGATTAACACTTTCCCAGGGTTAAAATATATAAAAGGTTTAACACTACAATACATTACAATTGTCTGAATGCAACAAGTGCACATAATTTAAAGGGTGTAGGCCACATGGTGGATAGCTTTTTATCAACTTACACCTGTATGCGGCTTCCACGTGACAATTATAAAAACATTCTAAACACCAGACTTTGTTGGAATCAAACACAAAAAGAAAACAACACAAGTCTGGATCGTTTTATTCCACTTCTTGGCAGAATGTAAAGAACACTGATATCAAATATAACACCATGTGCTAATTTAGGTGTGTATACTCCTAAACTGAATACAACAAAATAAACTGTATAATTAACTAACTGAAGATGTAATACTATTTTAGCAGTGTTGTTAAATTAATACCGGCACCAATGTAAATAAACTGTTACGCATATCTTTTTTTATTTATTGTTATTTGATCATACAAAGGGTAAAGATTTTGAGAGATCGCATATCATAAGGATTTGTGGAACTTCCAGAAACTTGGGAAAAGATTTTGAGATCCCTCTTGATAAGAATTTGTAGAACTTCCAGAAACTTGGTAAAAGATTTTGAGAGATCCCTCTTGATAAGAATTTGTAGAACTTCCAAAAACTTGGTAAAAGATTTTGAGATCCCTCTTGATAAGAATTTGTAGAACTTCCAGAAACTTGGTAAAAGATTTTGAGAGATCCCTCTTGATAAGAATTTGTAGAACTTCCAAAAACTTGGTAAAAGATTTTGAGATCCCTCTTGATAAGAATTTGTAGAACTTCCAGAAACTTGGTAAAAGATTTTGAGAGATCCCTCTTGATAAGAATTTGTAGAACTTCCAGAAACTTGGTAAAAGATTTTGAGATCCCTCTTGATAAGAATTTGTAGAACTTCCAGAAACTTGGTAAAAGATTTTGAGATCCCTCTTGATAAGAATTTGTAGAACTTCCAGAAACTTGGTAAAAGATTTTGAGAGATCCCTCTTGATAAGAATTTGTAGAACTTCCAGAAACTTGGTAAAAGATTTTGAGATCCCTCTTGATAAGAATTTGTAGAACTTCCAGAAACTTGGTAAAAGATTTTGAGAGATCCCTCTTGATAAGAATTTGTAGAACTTCCAGAAACTTGGTAAAAGATTTTGAGATCCCTCTTGATAAGAATTTGTAGAACTTCCAGAAACTTGGTAAAAGATTTTGAGAGATCCCTCTTGATAAGAATTTGTAGAACTTCCAAAAACTTGGTAAAAGATTTTGAGAGATCCCTCTTGATAAGAATTTGTAGAACTTCCAAAAACTTGGTAAAAGATTTTGAGAGATCCCTCTTGATAAGAATTTGTAGAACTTCCAGAAACTTGGTAAAAGATTTTGAGAGATCCCTCTTGATAAGAATTTGTAGAACTTCCAGAAACTTGGTAAAAGATTTTGAGATCCCTCTTGATAAGAATTTGTAGAACTTCCAAAAACTTGGTAAAAGATTTTGAGAGATCCCTCTTGATAAGAATTTGTAGAACTTCCAAAAACTTGGTAAAAGATTTTGAGAGATCCCTCTTGATAAGAATTTGTAGAACTTCCAGAAACTTGGTAAAAGATTTTGAGAGATCCCTCTTGATAAGAATTTGTAGAACTTCCAAAAACTTGGTAAAAGATTTTGAGAGATCCCTCTTGATAAGAATTTGTAGAACTTCCAAAAACTTGGTAAAAGATTTTGAGAGATCCCTCTTGATAAGAATTTGTAGAACTTCCAAAAACTTGGTAAAAGATTTTGAGATCCCTCTTGATAAGAATTTGTAGAACTTCCAGAAACTTGGTAAAAGATTTTGAGATCCCTCTTGATAAGAATTTGTAGAACTTCCAGAAACTTGGTAAAAGATTTTGAGAGATCCCTCTTGATAAGAATTTGTAGAACTTCCAAAAACTTGGTAAAAGATTTTGAGAGATCCCTCTTGATAAGAATTTGTAGAACTTCCAAAAACTTGGTAAAAGATTTTGAGATCCCTCTTGATAAGAATTTGTAGAACTTCCAGAAACTTGGTAAAAGATTTTGAGATCCCTCTTGATAAGAATTTGTAGAACTTCCAGAAACTTGGTAAAAGATTTTGAGAGATCCCTCTTGATAAGAATTTGTAGAACTTCCAAAAACTTGGTAAAAGATTTTGAGAGATCCCTCTTGATAAGAATTTGTAGAACTTCCAAAAACTTGGTAAAAGATTTTGAGATCCCTCTTGATAAGAATTTGTAGAACTTCCAGAAACTTGGTAAAAGATTTTGAGATCCCTCTTGATAAGAATTTGTAGAACTTCCAGAAACTTGGTAAAAGATTTTGAGATCCCTCTTGATAAGAATTTGTAGAACTTCCAGAAACTTGGTAAAAGATTTTGAGAGATCCCTCTTGATAAGAATTTGTAGAACTTCCAAAAACTTGGTAAAAGATTTTGAGAGATCCCTCTTGATAAGAATTTGTAGAACTTCCAAAAACTTGGTAAAAGATTTTGAGATCCCTCTTGATAAGAATTTGTAGAACTTCCAGAAACTTGGTAAAAGATTTTGAGAGATCCCTCTTGATAAGAATTTGTAGAACTTCCAAAAACTTGGTAAAAGATTTTGAGAGATCCCTCTTGATAAGAATTTGTAGAACTTCCAAAAACTTGGTAAAAGATTTTGAGAGATCCCTCTTGATAAGAATTTGTAGAACTTCCAAAAACTTGGTAAAAGATTTTGAGAGATCCCTCTTGATAAGAATTTGTAGAACTTCCAAAAACTTGGTAAAAGATTTTGAGAGATCCCTCTTGATAAGAATTTGTAGAACTTCCAAAAACTTGGTAAAAGATTTTGAGATCCCTCTTGATAAGAATTTGTAGAACTTCCAGAAACTTGGTAAAAGATTTTGAGATCCCTCTTGATAAGAATTTGTAGAACTTCCAGAAACTTGGTAAAAGATTTTGAGATCCCTCTTGATAAGAATTTGTAGAACTTCCAGAAACTTGGTAAAAGATTTTGAGAGATCCCTCTTGATAAGAATTTGTAGAACTTCCAAAAACTTGGTAAAAGATTTTGAGAGATCCCTCTTGATAAGAATTTGTAGAACTTCCAAAAACTTGGTAAAAGATTTTGAGATCCCTCTTGATAAGAATTTGTAGAACTTCCAGAAACTTGGTAAAAGATTTTGAGAGATCCCTCTTGATAAGAATTTGTAGAACTTCCAAAAACTTGGTAAAAGATTTTGAGAGATCCCTCTTGATAAGAATTTGTAGAACTTCCAAAAACTTGGTAAAAGATTTTGAGAGATCCCTCTTGATAAGAATTTGTAGAACTTCCAAAAACTTGGTAAAAGATTTTGAGAGATCCCTCTTGATAAGAATTTGTAGAACTTCCAGAAACTTGGTAAAAGATTTTGAGAGATCCCTCTTGATAAGAATTTGTAGAACTTCCAAAAACTTGGTAAAAGATTTTGAGATCCCTCTTGATAAGAATTTGTTGAACTTCCAGAAACTTGGTAAAAGATTTTGAGAGATCCCTCTTGATAAGAATTTGTAGAACTTCCAAAAACTTGGTAAAAGATTTTGAGATCCCTCTTGATAAGAATTTGTAGAACTTCCAAAAACTTGGTAAAAGATTTTGAGATCCCTCTTGATAAGAATTTGTAGAACTTCCAAAAACTTGGTAAAAGATTTTGAGATCCCTCTTGATAAGAATTTGTAGAACTTCCAGAAACTTGGTAAAAGATTTTGAGATCCCTCTTGATAAGAATTTGTAGAACTTCCAGAAACTTGGTAAAAGATTTTGAGATCCCTCTTGATAAGAATTTGTAGAACTTCCAGAAACTTGGTAAAAGATTTTGAGATCCCTCTTGATAAGAATTTGTAGAACTTCCAGAAACTTGGTAAAAGATTTTGAGAGATCCCTCTTGATAAGAATTTGTAGAACTTCCAAAAACTTGGTAAAAGATTTTGAGAGATCCCTCTTGATAAGAATTTGTAGAACTTCCAAAAACTTGGTAAAAGATTTTGAGATCCCTCTTGATAAGAATTTGTAGAACTTCCAGAAACTTGGTAAAAGATTTTGAGATCCCTCTTGATAAGAATTTGTAGAACTTCCAGAAACTTGGTAAAAGATTTTGAGAGATCCCTCTTGATAAGAGTATGCTGCTTGGCAAGAGCAGAAGTAGTAGCTGAGATATTTATAGAATTTGACACCAATCATATAACAAGGGGAGATCACTCTGCCCAACTGCCACTTAGCTTCCTTTAGGTAAAAGTGCCATCTCAGTGGTATGGATTTGTGAGGTAGTAGCGTTTCTATTAATGATTGGTTTTAAAGAAGAAACTAGTAATGCTAGTGGAATGAAACAATTCTGTTAGAAACAGTAAGTCATGTTTGCACTTTGGGTAAAATAATAACCACATCTGATACTGAAAACACAGATGACTTTTTCCAGTAATGAAATGGATAAGCACACTGTATTACTATAATGGATGCATCCAATGTAGATGACATTTTACAGTAATGAATGGTTGTATGCAAAATAGATGATAATCAATTTGATCAGTACTGAATTGATGCACATTATTTTGTCAATAACTTTTTAATACAATGTATGCCTGATGACTTTTTAATGCAATGTATGCCTGATGGCTTTTAAATGCAATGTATGCATGATGACTTTTAAATGCAATGTATGCCTGATGGCTTTTAAATGCAATGTATGCATGATGACTTTTTAATGCAATGTATGCCTGATGACTTTTTAATGCAATGTATGCCTGATGACTTTTTAATGCAATGTATGCATGATGGCTTTTAAATGCAATGTATGCCTGATGACTTTTTAATGCAATGTATGCCTGATGACTTTTTAATGCAATGTATGCATGATGACTTTTTAATGCAATGTATGCATGATGACTTTTAAATGCAATGTATGCATGATGACTTTTTAATGCAATGTATGCCTGATGACTTTTTAATGCAATGTATGCCTGATGACTTTTTAATGCAATGTATGCATGACTTTTAAATGCAATGTATGCATGACTTTTTAATGCAATGTATGCATGATGACTTTTAATGCAATATATGCCTGATGATGGTTTAATGCAATGTATGCATGATGACTTTTTAATGCAATGTATGCCTGATGATGTTTTAATGCAATGTGAGCTTGATGACTTTTTAATACAATGTATGCATGATGACTTTTTAATGCAATGTATGCATGACTTTTTAATGCAATGTATGCATGATGACTTTTAATGCAATATATGCCTGATGATGTTTTAATGCAATGTATGCATGATGACTTTTTAATGCAATGTATGCCTGATGATGTTTTAATGCAATGTATGCCTGATGACTTTTTAATGCAATGTATGCATGATGACGTTTTAATGCAATGTATGCATGATGACTTTTTATTGCAATGTATGCATGATGACTTTTTAATGAAATGTATGCATGATGACTTTTTAATGCAATGTGAGCATGATGAATTTTTAATGCAATGTATGCATGATAACTTTTAAATGCAATGTATGCATGATGACTTTTTAATGCAATGTATGCCTGATGACTTTTTAATGCAATGTATGCCTGATGACTTTTTAATGCAATGTATGCATGATGACTTTTTAATGCAATGTATGCATGATGACTTTTTAATGCAATGTATGCCTGATGACTTTTTAATGCAATGTATGCATGATGACTTTTTAATGCAATGTATGCATGATGACTTTTAATGCAATGTATGCATGATGACTTTTTAATGCAATGTATGCATGAAGACTTTTTAATGCAATGTGAGCATGATGACTTTTTAATGCAATGTATGCATGATGACTTTTAATGCAATGTATGCATGATGACATTTTAATGCAATGTATGCATGATGACTTTTTAATGCAATGTATGCATGATGACTTTTTAATGAAATGTATGCATGATGACTTTTTAATGCAATGTGAGCATGATGACTTTTTAATGCAATGTATGCATGATGACTTTTTAATGCAATGTATGCATGATGTGGTAAATATGTTCATCAGGGGTTTTGAAGATACCAGGGCTCGAAATTAGCGGTAGTCCGCTAGTCCGAGGCTAGTAGATTTCCTGTCAGGCTAGTAACTTTCATAATGTGAATAGTCCGACAGGCTAGTAAGTTTTTGGTTATCAACAGTCAGCGTTTGTTTACTCAATACCATAATAAAGACGTGACTTTGGCCGATGTTCTTTAGAATCAACGCAGTGACCGTTGTAAACACAGTCATAAAATATTAGCATGTGAAGATGAAGTAAATTTCTGCCTCGGAAATGTGTTTCTATTACAAGAAGCCATCTGATTATGTGCGTTTCACTTAACAGCGCCAATTTAGGTCCCATCATTAATGGAAGTTTGGAAATTGATCCGTATTAATCTGATAGCGAATTAAATGGTATCACACTTTATTCACCTGACCACAGTAACAAATTACGAAACGTTACACCGCACAAAAGAACATAGCATCAACTATTCAAAGAAATTAGTTTACATGTTTGTTTCTTGAAGGTATTTTTTTTTTGCTTGCTCCGAGTCACAAACGAGTAACTCATATTTTACGTTTGCATCAAAATAATTAGAAGAATTAGATCAATTTATTATGATAACATTACTGACACATCATTTTCCAAGCAACTACTTTTTGTATGATAATAAGAATAGCTTTTATATTTTTCCCCCAAAAACGATTGAACAAATAATTGAATACACGTGGAGATATCCAAGCATTTGATGGGAATTAAAATCTCACATGGGCATCCAAGATTGAAAATATTCATGCTTATTATTAATTTCAACAATACACTGAGGTTCGATTAATTAGGAACAATTACCAAGCATATGTTATTAATGATGAGACCGTAATTGGAGCTGTTAAATACCACAGGTGTTCGATTAGCTCTTGATGTGAAGGGGGAAACAAAATCTAAAGAAACAAATCATACAGAGTGACAAAAATACCGTAGAAAAATATCTGAGGAATATTTTTGGTATGTTTGTCGCTATGTATGATTTTGTTCCTTTTGATTATTGTTTTCTTTTTCATTCACATCAAGCTTGCGTCGAGCACCCGAGTTAAATACAACGCACAGAGTCAGCTGGCTTCGTTTGATGGGAGCACACATTTTCCAAGTTGAAACTAACATTATCTTTTGATGTTAATATTTTATAACAGTGTTTACTTTAGCCACTGCTTTGATCGTGCAGAACATCCGCTGAAGTCAAGTCTTTATTAGGGAGAAGCCATTTGATGGAAGGGGGTGGGGGCAAAGGCACATGTTTTTAAATGGGTTTTTTGCTCAGACATTTTTTTTATATAAAGGACATTGTCATTCCTTTTCTTACTTCAAAATAATTCGCGTCAATTTTACTGTAACATCTCATATTTCAAAATGAAGCACAATTCCCGCCTTATAAGACAGGCAAAATGTGGCGTTTCATAGGTGTTCAGCCTCTGGAAAAAAAGAAAAAAAAATTCATTCTGTTATCTTGCAGTTACAAAGACATCTATGCTTTGACAGTTGTACAGTCATATGCTGCTGACTGCAAGAATATTCTGGCATTGATTGACCTCATCCTGACAATCCCAGTCCACTCTGCTGATGCTGAAAGGGGTTTCTCAGAGATGAAAATGGTGAAGAGTGACTGGAGATCTTGTCTGCGACCTTGGGTTCTGTCCGACCTACTCTTCATCATGTTTCATACAAATGACATTCCAACATATGATCCATTATCAGCAATACATTTGTGGAATGTTTCAGAGAGACCCGTAAGGAGACCAGAATAAACCCCATATGGACCTAGAGTGCAGGTGGAGGACGAGAAAGGACACCTGGATCCCTTTCTGGAATTGGATCCAGATTATCTTGATAAACAAGAAATGTGAATTTATTGATGATTTAAAGTAGAATTTATACTTCTGTACTTCTACATTTTTTATGATAATGCTATTTATGAAATAAAATTGTTGTTAATCTCAATACGAGTGTGTGATATTGTTTTGGGGACAGGGCTAGTAAATGTTTGGCAGGGCTAGTAAATTTCTCAGTAAACTAGTCCTTCTGGCTACCAGGAAATTTGTGTTAATTTCAAGGCCTGGATACCCCTGTCAGTTTAATACGTTATGTGTTGTAAGTAAACAAGGCCCATTAAAATCATTCAAGAAGTTTATATTTTCCATTAGGAATTGGTTGTTGTTAGAAAATGCTAATGTGACCTGAGGTCAAGCAGAAAACTATAGTATCTTGTGACTGTAAGGATTTTTACCAGTTGTGCTTTGACATCTAACACTTTAGGTTGTATTATATTGTGACCATTTGGGGCTGAATTTTATTTTCCTTAAATTATTGAATTCAAGTGATTATTTTCTCTGGAAATACAAAAATGCTCTGACAAAATTCTTGGATAAAGACATTCATTGGAATTTATACTAAACCTGGAATAATATTTCTGTGATTCAACAAAAGACTACTGACACATCAACACTTCACAGGCTATAACAGAAATGTCATCGCCTTCAATTTTGGATCTCATTGGGACTTGAAATCAGTTTCATTCAGGACGTTATATTACTAGGACTTGTGTTTTTAATTCTTGGATTATTTTTTAATTAACAATACCATAGGTTCATTTTTCTCATTTTTCACTTTGTATCCTAGGGAAATAAATTATTTGTTAAATTTTACAAAGCTTGTTTTCATCACTCTTTTTTTAAAACTTATTTTAAGTGCATAGACGTGTAAGTTGTCTGTTTTATTGGTTATTCCTAGCAAACTGCAGTGACCCAGACCTGGTGGCAACAATGTGATGGCAGATCTGGTTCTATGCAGGTTGCAGTTTGAATTATAAGGGAGCATAATACAGTATCATCACAAGAGCTGCTAATAAAATGTCAAGAATATGTAACACAACTATTGTGTGAATTCTTGCACGCACAAGGAGGTTGCATTTACCCATATATCTAAGTGAAAACAGTATTATGTCTGGGTCTACACTGCTTGCAATTACTACTTGTTATACATATTTAGATTCAATAAAACATGTTGACCAATCAAATCCAGCCATAAATATTAAGTAATATATACTGACCAATCAAAACCATCCATAAGATATTTGATAATATATACTGACCAATCAAATTAAATATATTTAGTAATGCATAGTGACCAATCAGTCCATAACAAATGAACAGGAATATCACATTTAGGTCTTATGCAGGTTCTAGAATAGAAGAGGTGTAAGCATACACAAGTCTGATATGGCAATGACTGGAATAAGATACCTGTATTAACACTGATGACTAACCTTTCTATTGCCTCCTGTATAAGGGCAGGGGTCAATCTGAGCATGGACTTGAACTCCTGAAGGTACTTGAGATCCCCTCTTAGTATGACATTGTTACATAAAGCTGATGCCCATTTATCCTTGATGCCATAAGCCTCACTTACAATGAAAACCTAGAAGTAGACAAATCGGTCTTCATTCTGTACAAAACAAGTACAAATAAATACATGTACTCAAATATAATGCCTCACTTACAGTGAAAACCTAGAAGTAGACAGACAAATCGGTCTTCATTCTGTACAAAACAAGTACAAATAAATACATGTACTCAAATATAGGCCTCACTTACAATAAAAACCTAAAAGTAGACAGACAAATCGGTCTTCATTCTGTACAAAACAAGTACAAATAAATACATGTACTCAAATATAATGCCTCACTTACAATGAAAACCTAGAAGTAGACAAATCGGTCTTCATTCTGTACAAAACAAGTACAAATAAATACATGTACTCAAATATAGGCCTCACTTACAATAAAAACCTAAAAGTAGACAGACAAATCAGTCTTCATTCTCTACAAAACCAGTACAAATAAATACATGTACTCAAATATATGGCTCACTTACAATGAAAACCTAGAAGTTGACAGACAAATCAATCTTCATTCTCTACAAAACCAGTACAAATAAATACATGTACTCAAATATAATGCCTCACTTACAATGAAAACCTAGAAGTTGACAGACAAATCAATCTTCATTCTCTACAAAACCAGTACAAATAAATACATGTACTCAAATATATGGCTCACTTATGCTGATTTTTCATCATGTTCCTTCAATATAGAATATAGACATATGGTCCATACACACATTCATTCATAAAATATGAACATAACCAAAACTGTTACCATATGCACTCGCTAGTCGAGTCAAATTACAAACAAAAAAGATCCTGATCTGCCATAGCATAATGCACCTGCAGACCAGGGTATTGTCTGTTTAAATGATTGCTCCAACAAACTGCACATACTCAGATTTTTCAGCATGTTATGCAACAACAGATCTGGGTCTGTGTAGTTTGCAGCTGCACGTCACTTATAAGTAAGTATATATTACAAATTAAAATAAAAAAACTGTATTAAAAATTACAGCAAACAAATGTTTACTGTACACATATTCATTGATTGATTCTTACCTACTTACTACAAATCTTTGCTTGTGTAATTTAATTTTAGTTCAATTTGAGTTTTGCTGTGAAAAATAAACTTGAAGCTAAATGTCTTCGATTTTATGGAATTTTATTTTCTTGGTAATAAAAGAGGCTGAAAGGCTGTCACTGGCATTAGAATTTAACATTGGAAGCAAACAGATCTACTGTACATATCTACATATCTATATCCCATATCTACTGCTTGAGATTTGTTCCCGTCTCTATCATAACTATTTACTGAGTCTTTCCTGACTTTCGTGACTTTCATATATCTCTGCAATTTCATGGTCTTATAATTTTCACTTTCTTATGTAATCATCAACCTTGAATTTAATGGTTTGAAACCCCATGTTTGACTTAATTTTTTTCTTCTTCATTTCTTATCTATCTGTTTCATTCTTTCATGTCATTTTATAAGAATGACTGCATTTCATAAATATAAATAAATTGATATTGAAAAAATTAGAAAGAGGTAATCTAAACATGAAGCTTACCTCAGGGAAAATCGAATGTTCCGTGATCAGTTGAATGGCTCCTTGCTGTGTCAGGTTGAGGAATATCAGACTGGTTGTAATGTATTTTAATTGCAGAGCAACCAGTCTAGCTTTTCTAATACAATTCTGTGCATGACGCAGGCATTTTTCCTATGAATAAATACAAAATATTCTAGCATAAAATAAGTGCATAATACCTTTATATTATTCTGAAAAGTGTTTTGTCATTTGCATTTTGTCGATACTTGCTTATAAGTTGAGTCAAACAGAAAACAACAAAGATCCTGAACTGCTGTCACATAAAGTTGATTACTGATTATACAAAATGTACAGACCTAGATATGCAGGCACATTTTTAAAATTGGCAGGGGGATACAAAAAATGGGAGAGTGTGTGAACACTAGAGTATATCCTTTTCAACAAAACAAATGAATGGCCAGGTGGATTAATAATCAGCTAAGAAAATTAGAAAATGTCAGGCTTATCATTTAGAGAAATGATGTAATATGTTCTAAATGATTTTAAGCAAATATCATTTAGAGAAATGATGTAATATGTTCTAAATGATTTTAAGCAAACTATAGCAACAAAAATACTAGCATGACAAAGGATTGTGTGCACACAAATATGGAGAGGACACACGAGTTAAAAAAAGGAACAAGAGGTTACTTAACAGGAAAAATACAATACAATTATTGACCTTTCTTGAGGTGAGTATAAAGATTTTGAAACCAGTAAAACTTATACTGTGAAACTGGGGTTAATAAGGTCAGTTTATCAATAAGCAAACCTCATTTTCTTCAGTGTAAAGCAGGGGTGAATATTCCCTAAAACGAAGCTCTAGTATTGTTTTATCTCATATTTACTTCATTATTTTGTGCAAACATTTTATATTAACTTATTTAGGAATAGTGACAGATGCATGGTACAACAAGAAACCATTCTGAGGTTAAATAAAAGTTCACTGACCTAATCAGCAGTACAGTAGGATAAATTATGGAAAATCAAATCACATTATATAGCCAATGAATAGGCATCATTGACAGGAATTATAAAATAAGGAACAAAATTTATTGTTCAAAACATAGCCTGTAATTTATTATATGAAACGAACCTTCAGATAACTTTCAGCTGCATCTGAAAAGTACTGAGCAATCTTTTGCAACAAATCTTGGATGGCAGGGGTGTTTTCTGCAAGAAAAAAAGAACTGTAATCATATTTTACTGCATGCAAAAATATGTGTTATCCATATTAATTACTGTACAGTAAGTTGGCAAACATAAGTTTTGTTAAAAATTACATAAATTTCCGACAATATTATCACAAATACTGACATTTTCTGAAAGAAGGAAGGAAATAACTGTAATCAACATGGCTAATAGGCATTACAATATATCCTAAGATAACTCGAATTGCAATATATCCCTAGATGACATGCATTACAACACATCCTAAGTTGACAGGCATTACAACATATCCTAAGATGACATGCATCACAACATATCCTAAGATGACAGGCATTGCAACATATCCCTAGATGACATGCATTACAACACATCCTAAGATGACTGATATTACAATATATCCTAAGATAACAGGCATTACAACAAATCCTAAGATGACAGGCATTACAACACATCCTAAGATGACACGCAGCACAACACATCCTAAGATGACAGGCATTGCAACATATCCCTAGATGACATGCATTACAACACATCCTAAGATGACAGGCATTGCAACATATTCCTAGATGACATGCATTACAACACATCCTAAGATGACAGGCATTACAACACATCCTAAGATGACAGGCATTGCATCATATCCTAAGATGACACGCATCACAACATATCCTAAGATAACTATGACTGAAATTACTTGATAATATCAATTAAGTAATATTTTGGGGTATGCTGAAAAACATTAAATGCTTGACCTACCTAAACTTTTTTTCTTTAGTTCATTAAGGTGCTTGTATGCATTTTCCTCCAGTTTTTGGGCTATTTCTCTGTACATGAGAAAGTTGAGGGCAACCATTTCATATGTCTCCCTGTCACCAGGGTGGTAACACTTCAGGTAGTCTAGTAATGCCATTTTCAATTTCGTTTCCTGAAATATAATTACATGGATGTGAGCATTTGTAGAAAATGGGATGTCAAAGCTGTACCATACATATACATTTGTTGAAAATGAGATGTCAAAGCTGTACCATACATACACATTTGTAGAAAATGGGATGTCAAAGCTGTACCATGCATATACATTTGTTGAAAATGAGATGTCAAAGCTGTACCATACATACACATTTGTAGAAAATGGGATGTGTCAAAGCTGTGCAACATATACAAAATATTTTCAATGTTTATGGTTATTCCATTCTTCTGCCTCAGGTTCATTTGTCTATTGTTGACCAAGCTGCCAATAATCTTGGAAAAGATACACTAGAGACATACAAGAAGGTGTACAAAAAGCTACCAATTTAAATGACATAACAAAACTACATTATTAATATATAGGATGCATAACAGTAATACAACATGAGTACTTTTCACCGTGAAATGTATTTTAGACATCTTTTCCATATTTAACAGTTCTGAGTGTAAGCACAAGTATGGTATAGTTGATTTCTGGATATGTTGTGATGCCTGTCATCTTAGGATATGTTGTAATTCCTGTTTATAACCAATCAGTCTCAATGACCTTGACCTACACTTAGTATGAAAAACTATGATTTTCTTGTTATATTTACCATGACAATGATCTTTAACTTAAGATGACAAACCCCAAAATCAAAAGATTTCCCTAAATGCAAGTAATCCAAAGAGTCTGGTCAAGAATATTATGAAAAATCATTTTCGGGGTGTCATAATGACATTAACCTTTAACTATTTGACCCCCTAATCAACAGACTTTTTTCCTTACCCCAAAGTTCAAGTCATCCAAATCATTATTGTGCATAAACATTTTTTTTCAGTCTGTGACCCTGTTCTATGACCTTTTGACTGCAAAACTGAAATGGTAAACCCATATACAAACTAGCTATTTATAAAGTTTGTATGAGAGAAATTGCAGAACTGGAGTTATTGTGCAGAGACTGAAGCAAATCAGCAAAGAGACAATTGGACAAACAGATGGACAGATAGATATCATAACCAGACATAATTTTGACCTTTAAAAAAAAAAAAACAACTGAAAATGTGAAAGGGGGGTTAGGGGGTACTCCTCCAACGAGGTCTTGAGGGGCAGCACCCCTGATCAGGGAATTCTGGGGTCAAAGACCCTCGACTAAAAATGCATTTTACACGCATGAAAATCTGCTCCTGGTGCAACTTGTGACCATAATATTTAACAAAATAATCATTTGAAAAACTAACAAACTTACCAAAAATTTGAATAATTTTACAATATTGTCACATGAATTTGTTCTCCAATACTATTGGTACTTAAGTTATTTTCATGTGAATGTCAGTGTTCACATCGTAATTAAGTCAATAATTAGGCATTTTTTGCTGCCAACATATTACACTTCTCTCTTTTCATAACAAATATGTATATTAGAAAAAACAAATACATCATCAATATACAAATAACCCCATATAATGACTTGTCTTTTTGTCTGAACTGAACCTGTTGATATGCCAGTTGAGCTCTTTTTTGCAGCTTTATAAAGGATTTCTTTAGTCTTCCTTTTTGTCACCAATGATTTTGCTGGCCCTATGTGCAATCGTTTCTTTTCCTTCTCAACGAGAGCCTTTTTCCTTTCAAGCTCCAGCTTGTATTGGCGACATGCAGTGCACATATTCTGACAGAGGGCTTCATTTTTTCCATATGCAGCTTCATTTGTAGGGGCGGTTCCAGGCTCTTTCAACCACGACTCCTGTAATGTATATATTGCAGAAGGCACAAAATGCCAGTCCTCGCGTGTTCAGTTTTCTTATAAACTGACCAACTAAATTTCCGTCGACAATTCGTTCCAGCCACTCCCTTCCGTTTTAAAAAAAAAACAAACTTTATTTAAACTTTTCGTGTCATCATCTCTCTCAACAACCCAGGCTCCATTTTTTGCAAGCACGCTTCTTCTTTCCATTGTCATCAGTTTCCTTTACACAAAGATTCATTGGATGAATTTAAACTTTTGACCAATCAGAATACTCTTTACGAGAGTTGTGGGCTAACTAATATATGGAGCGAATACGTTGCAGAATGGGACTGTTAAGAACGGTTAAAAACCAGGGAAAAAATGGATCAGACATTATTTTTAAAAAAGCAGACTATATCAAGAAAAATTGAATTCAAGTAAGGAGAAAAGCGGAATTCCGTTTTAAAATGGAGAAAAATCATGTCTGCATAACATATGATGTGCCTTATGACGGACAGTTTTCAAATCATCAAATCACCGTCAACTAACACCAGCTATCATTTAACTGCAACAGAACAAGGCAAATAACATAAAATAATGAAAAATAAAGAATTTGTCTGCTGTAGTAATATATTGCAAATATTCAATAAGCTGAAAATCTTTCCTTAAAGACTCCTGAGTTTGATGAACAATGTGGCATAAATGATGGATTTTCACAATGCCATTAAATTACGTTGCAATTTAGTCAGTTGTTTGATTGTCAGCTGAGTACCAATTCAAACGAAGACATAAGTTAAATTCATATTAAAAAACAGATCTATAAATGAAGTATGTACATATATTTACACCTGAAAATGTTCTTGGCTGGTCAGTTAGTACATAAGCGTATTTAAACCAACAGTGGCAAATGCAGCATTACAACTTTGTATCTAAAGAGTGTTAATTATTTCCTCTGTTAGCATTATGCAGAAGCCAAGTCCCCATGCACCTTTTAAATCATGACCCACCTTCTCCAGACCTCGTTTCAGAAGAAGTTCAAATTGATGATTCTGCTTCAAAACGTCAAAAATGAAGATCATTTCATTAAACCTCCCCACTCCAACAAGCAGTCTGACCTGTTTAAGAAAATAAAATACAGAGATGTTTCTTATAATAAATTCCGAGTTAGTAAATTCAGTCACTATAGATATCAAATAGTATTCAATTCAATTCAAACTATTTACCTCTTACATGGCCCCATGTGATCTGCACCATACTAGTTATCAAAAAGTACCATTCAATTCAAACTATTTACCTCTTACATGGCCCCATGTGATCTGCACCATACTAGTTATCAATAAGTACCATTCAATTCAAACTATTTACCTCTTACATGGCCCCATGTGATCTGCACCATACTAGTTATCAATAAGTACCATTCAATTCAAACTATTTACCTCTTACATGGCCCCATGTGATCTGCACCATACTAGTTATCAATAAGTACCATTCAATTCAAACTATTTACCTCTTACATGGCCCCATGTGATCTGCGCCATACTAGTTATCAAATAGTACCATTCAATTCAAACTATTTACCTCTTACATGGCCCCATGTGATCTGCACCATACTAGTTATCAAAAAGTACCATTCAATTCAAACTATTTACCTCTTACATGGCCCCATATGATCTGCACCATACTAGGATCTGATAAAAAAAGTAAGTTTTCATTGTAATACAAGAATGAGCTTTGTTAACAGCATTTTAACTGTTATGAATATTTAATTTGCACTGTTTGTGTCTTAGTTTTTATTATTCATTATTTGCTAAGGATAAATTCATTTTGGACTTGGCCTTTTTCAAAATGAAGTTTATTTTATGACTCATAATGAATCATTTATCTGTTTATTTCTGTAAAAAAATAAATAAGCAATATTTTCTATATGAGAATGGGCTAACCATTAGGATTGTTATCTTTGCCTGATATAAGGGCTAACCATTAGGATTGTTATCTTTGCCTGATATAAGGGCTAACCATTAGGATTGTTATCTTTGCCTGATATAAGGGCTAACCATTAGGATTGTTATCTTTGCCTGATATAAGGACATTGCATATCCTCTTTATTATAACTTAAGGAATAGACTTTCTAATTCTAACTAAGATTTTATCTTGTATACATTTGGAACCTTCTAGAATGAACTTTAAAATCCCATTTTTCAAGAAATTATTAATTCATGCTATTAGATCTTAAGGAAGAATCATTGTTGTGTACAGTATTTCATTTTGGCTGGAATTTATTTCCAATAAATATATATTCTTGGATTGTATTATTGCGATCGAACAAAAGACTGTTGGCACATCAACATAACATGGGCCACAACAATCACATCAACACTTCCAGTGCTGGATTTATTTTGGATTACAACTCAAGTTCATTTCAAACTTTAAAGAACTTGTGTTAGAAATTCTAGGATTATCTGGAATTTAATTCGCAATACATCTTCACTTTGTATTGTATTTTCTTTGAAGCATTCATACAACTTTAAAACTAAAATTAGTTTGTAGACTTAACACTATTGAATATCATCATCACATTTTTTTTATTTAAAAAAATGCATGAAGTATTTGCTTGCTATCTTCATCCTCAATTGTGGTTGATGCAATTGAATTCAATGATTAGCCTCAAGACGAATTCCTTTAATTTATATAGAACAAGTCCAAGATGAATCCCTGTCATTTAAATAGAAAAAGTCCAAGATGAAATTCTACAATTTATATAGAGTAAGTACAAGATGAATCCCTATAATTTATACAGAACAAGTCCAAGATAAATCACTATAATTTATACAGAACAAGTCCAAGATGAATCCCTATAATTTATACAGAACAAGTCCAAGATGAATACCTATAATTTGAATAGAACAAATCCAAGATGAATACCTATAATTTGAATAGAACAAGCCAAAGATGAATCCCTATAATTTGAATAGAACAAGTCCAAGATGAATCCCTGTCATTTAAATAGAACAAGTCCAAGATGAATCCCTATAATTTATACAGAACAAGTCCAAGATGAATCCCTATAATTTGAATAGAACAAGCCAAAGATGAATCCCTATAATTTGAATAGAACAAGTCCAAGATGAATCCCTATAATTTGAATAGAACAAGTCCAAGATGAATCCCTATAATTTGAATAGAACAAGTCCAAGATGAATCCCTATAATTTGAATAGAACAAGTCCAAGATGAATCCCTATAATTTATACAGAACAAGTCCAAGATAAATCCCTATAATTTGAATAGAACAAGTCCAAGATGAATCCCTATAATTTGAATAGAACAAGCCAAAGATGAATCCCTATAATTTGAATAGAACAAGTCCAAGATGAATCCCTATAATTTAAATAGAACAAGTCCAAGATGAATCCCTATAATTTGAACAGAACAAGTCCAAGATGAATCCCTATAATTTGAATAGAACAAGTCCAAGATGAATCCCTATAATTTGAATAGAACAAGTCCAAGATGAATACCTATAATTTGAATAGAACAAGTCCAAGATGAATCCCTATAATTTGAATAGAACAAGCCAAAGATGAATCCCTATAATTTGAACAGAACAAGTCCAAGATGAATCCCTATAATTTGAATAGAACAAGTCCAAGATAAATCCCTATAATTTGAATAGAACAAGTCCAAGATGAATCCCTATAATTTATACAGAACAAGTCCAAGATGAATCCCTATAATTTATACAGAACAAGTCCAAGATGAATACCTATAATTTGAATAGAACAAGTCCAAGATGAATCCCTATAATTTGAATAGAACAAGTCCAAGATGAATCCCTATAATTTGAATAGAACAAGTCCAAGATGAATACCTATAATTTGAATAGAACAAGTCCAAGATGAATCCCTATAATTTGAATAGAACAAGTCCAAGATGAATCCCTATAATTTGAATAGAACAAGTCCAAGATAAATCCCTATAATTTGAATAGAACAAGTCCAAGATGAATCCCTATAATTTGAATAGAACAAGCCAAAGATGAATCCCTATAATTTGAATAGAACAAGTCCAAGATGAATCCCTATAATTTGAATAGAACAAGTCCAAGATGAATCCCTATAATTTATACAGAACAAGTCCAAGATGAATACCTATAATTTGAATAGAACATGTCCAAGATGAATCCCTATAATTTATACAGAACAAGTCCAAGATGAATCCCTATAATTTATACAGAACAAGTCCAAGATGAATACCTATAATTTGAATAGAACAAGTCCAAGATGAATCCCTATAATTTGAATAGAACAAGTCCAAGATGAATCCCTATAATTTGAATAGAACAAGCCAAAGATGAATCCCTATAATTTGAATAGAACAAGTCCAAGATGAATCCCTATAACTTGAATAGAACAAGTCCAAGATAAATCCCTATAATTTGAATAGAACAAGTCCAAGATGAATCCCTATAATTTATACAGAACAAGTCCAAGATGAATCCCTATAATTTATACAGAACAAGTCCAAGATGAATACCTATAATTTGAATAGAACATGTCCAAGATGAATCCCTATAATTTGAATAGAACAAGTCCAAGATGAATCCCTATAATTTGAATAGAACAAGTCCAAGATGAATACCTATAATTTGAATAGAACAAGTCCAAGATGAATCCCTATAATTTGAATAGAACAAGTCCAAGATGAATCCCTATAATTTGAATAGAACATGTCCAAGATGAATCCCTATAATTTGAATAGAACAAGTCCAAGATGAATCCCTATAATTTGAATAGAACAAGCCAAAGATGAATCCCTATAATTTGAATAGAACAAGTCCAAGATGAATCCCTATAATTTGAATAGAACAAGTCCAAGATGAATCCCTATAATTTGAATAGAACAAGTCCAAGATGAATCCCTATAATTTGAATAGAACAAGTCCAAGATGAATCCCTATAATTTGAATAGAACAAGTCCAAGATGAATCCCTATAATTTGAATAGAACAAGCCAAAGATGAATCCCTATAATTTGAATAGAACAAGTCCAAGATGAATCCCTATAATTTGAATAGAACAAGTCCAAGATGAATCCCTATAATTTGAATAGAACAAGTCCAAGATGAATCCCTATAATTTGAATAGAACAAGTCCAAGATGAATCCCTATAATTTGAATAGAACAAGTCCAAGATGAATACCTATAATTTGAATAGAACAAGTCCAAGATGAATCCCTATAATTTGAATAGAACAAGTCCAAGATGAATTCCTATAATTTATACAGAACAAGTCCAAGATGAATCCCTATAATTTGAATAGAACAAGTCCAAGATGAATCCCTATAATTTGAATAGAACAAGTCCAAGATGAATCCCTATAATTTGAATAGAACAAGTCCAAGATGAATCCCTATAATTTGAATAGAACAAGTCCAAGATGAATACCTATAATTTGAATAGAACAAGTCCAAGATGAATCCCTATAATTTATACTGAACAAGTCCAAGATGAATCCCTATAATTTGAATAGAACAAGCCAAAGATGAATCCCTATAATTTGAATAGAACAAGTCCAAGATGAATCCCTATAATTTGAATAGAACAAGTCCAAGATGAATCCCTATAATTTATACAGAACAAGTCCAAGATGAATCCCTATAATTTATACAGAACAAGTCCAAGATGAATACCTATAATTTGAATAGAACATGTCCAAGATGAATCCCTATAATTTGAATAGAACAAGTCCAAGATGAATCCCTATAATTTGAATAGAACAAGTCCAAGATGAATACCTATAATTTGAATAGAACAAGTCCAAGATGAATCCCTATAATTTGAATAGAACAAGTCCAAGATGAATCCCTATAATTTGAATAGAACATGTCCAAGATGAATCCCTATAATTTGAATAGAACAAGTCCAAGATGAATCCCTATAATTTGAATAGAACAAGCCAAAGATGAATCCCTATAATTTGAATAGAACAAGTCCAAGATGAATCCCTATAATTTGAATAGAACAAGTCCAAGATGAATCCCTATAATTTGAATAGAACAAGTCCAAGATGAATCCCTATAATTTGAATAGAACAAGTCCAAGATGAATCCCTATAATTTGAATAGAACAAGTCCAAGATGAATCCCTATAATTTGAATAGAACAAGCCAAAGATGAATCCCTATAATTTGAATAGAACAAGTCCAAGATGAATCCCTATAATTTGAATAGAACAAGTCCAAGATGAATCCCTATAATTTGAATAGAACAAGTCCAAGATGAATCCCTATAATTTGAATAGAACAAGTCCAAGATGAATCCCTATAATTTGAATAGAACAAGTCCAAGATGAATACCTATAATTTGAATAGAACAAGTCCAAGATGAATCCCTATAATTTGAATAGAACAAGTCCAAGATGAATTCCTATAATTTATACAGAACAAGTCCAAGATGAATCCCTATAATTTGAATAGAACAAGTCCAAGATGAATCCCTATAATTTGAATAGAACAAGTCCAAGATGAATCCCTATAATTTGAATAGAACAAGTCCAAGATGAATCCCTATAATTTGAATAGAACAAGTCCAAGATGAATACCTATAATTTGAATAGAACAAGTCCAAGATGAATCCCTATAATTTATACTGAACAAGTCCAAGATGAATCCCTATAATTTGAATAGAACAAGCCAAAGATGAATCCCTATAATTTGAATAGAACAAGTCCAAGATGAATCCCTATAATTTGAATAGAACAAGTCCAAGATGAATCCCTATAATTTGAATAGAACAAGTCCAAGATAAATCCCTATAATTTGAATAGAACAAGTCCAAGATAAATCCCTATAATTTATACAGAACAAGTCCAAGATGAATCCCTATAATTTGAATAGAACAAGTCCAAGATGAATCCCTATAATTTGAATAGAACAAGTCCAAGATGAATACCTATAATTTGAATAGAACAAGTCCAAGATGAATCCCTATAATTTGAATAGAACAAGTCCAAGATGAATCCCTATAATTTATACTGAACAAGTCCAAGATGAATACCTATAATTTGAATAGAACAAGTCCAAGATGAATCCCTATAATTTGAATAGAACATGTCCAAGATGAATCCCTATAATTTGAATAGAACAAGTCCAAGATGAATCCCTATAATTTGAATAGAACAAGTCCAAGATGAATACCTATAATTTGAATAGAACAAGTCCAAGATGAATCCCTATAATTTGAATAGAACAAGTCCAAGATGAATCCCTATAATTTATACTGAACAAGTCCAAGATGAATACCTATAATTTGAATAGAACAAGTCCAAGATGAATCCCTATAATTTGAATAGAACAAGTCCAAGATGAATCCCTATAATTTGAATAGAACAAGTCCAAGATGAATCCCTATAATTTGAATAGAACAAGTCCAAGATGAATCCCTATAATTTGAATAGAACAAGTCCAAGATGAATACCTATAATTTGAATAGAACAAGTCCAAGATGAATACCTATAAATTGAATAGAACAAGTCCAAGATAAATCCCTATAATTTGAATAGAACAAGTCCAAGATGAATCCCTATAATTTGAATAGAACAAGTCCAAGATAAATCCCTATAATTTGAATAGAACAAATCCAAGATGAATCCCTATAATTTGAATAGAACAAGTCCAAGATGAATCCCTATAATTTGAATAGAACAAGTCCAAGATGAATACCTATAATTTGAATAGAACAAGTCCAAGATGAATCCCTATAATTTATACAGAACAAGTCCAAGATGAATACCTATAATTTGAATAGAACAAGTCCAAGATGAATCCCTATAATTTGAATAGAACAAGTCCAAGATGAATCCCTATAATTTGAATAGAACAATTCCAAGATGAATCCCTATAATTTGAATAGAACAAGTCCAAGATGAATCTCTATAATTTGAATAGAACAAGTCCAAGATGAATACCTATAATTTGAATAGAACAAGTCCAAGATGAATCCCTATAATTTGAATAGAACAAGTCCAAGATGAATCCCTATAATTTGAATAGAACAAGTCCAAGATGAATCCCTATAATTTGAATAGAACAAGTCCAAGATGAATCCCTATAATTTATATAAAACAAGTCCCAGTTGAATCAATATTATAATAGAACAAGTCTAAGAGGAATCACTCCCACTAAGTCTTTATGTTTCAATAACTGTTACATCCTTAAACCTACAAAAGACCTTTACAATGACAATTGAAGTAACTCATCCAGTACACATTAATTATTAGGAGAGAAAGACCTCATTTATCCCAGGCATTTACATTTAAATGCTAAAGACAAACAATCCACTCAATAAGCTACAGTGAAAGCCAAGTGGGAAGATTGTATACCCTCATTAGAATATTATCAGTGTTGTGCTGGGTTTTCCACACAAAAATGTATCAACCTCTGAATCATGTCTATCCTTTACCACTTCCTTTAAAGAATGAACGGTTGTTTTTTTTAATTTACATGACTCTGGCACTACAAAGATGGTAGTGACATGTACTTTAGTCTAGATTACAGCTAGAAGCATGCAATGTTAATTATGCATTTAAATAACAAAATTAATCCACTTAATAATAAATGACTGGAGGTCACTCATAGCAGAAGTTGCTCAAATCAAGTTTAACATTATTTATATCCCCACCCTACAGAATAATTTGGGGACTATGTGAATACCATAAGCTGGAACTCCTGTGCAGACTCCAGGTAGACAGTCATAAGCCTGGCTGCTCTCAGTACATTGGCAATACCCTCCATGTTACTGGCTGCTGTGTGGCATTCATGTGACAAGATCAGCAACTCAGTCTGAATTAACAACACTGTAAAAAAAAGGTAGATTTTATCATGTTTTTATCATTAAAACAAATCATCAGCTAAAAATGTCTTAAATATTTAAATTAGAATCTTTCAAGCAACAATGCAAAAGTACAGGGAAGCTTGTATCTGAGTTGCAAATGGGATTGAAGAAATTTGTACTATATGAAAAAGTGTCATTTACATGCTTTATTTTCTAAAAGAGTTATGTATTTTGAAAGGTAATGCATCTGTGAATTATATGTTCTAAAATTGATGATTAAAATGTAAAATCAATTGTATTTTAGAAATAAATTTGCTAATTCATAAAAAAAATATACAAGTGTGTTTGCAAACAAGTGAACATGTGCTTAATTGATATATTCTGAATGAGAGATCAGTGTAAAAGGAGATAATTTGTTTCAAAAGTCCAAGAGATGGTGGGTGGATCACTGTAGGAATAAAAGAAAATTGAGGCATATATTAGCAAACATTCAATTTATTTCTGTCTGCTACACAAAGTTGAATATAGGATTCTGTGATAAAATTTTAATGAATGTGCCATCTATACATGAAAATTACATTCAGTGGACTCTGACATGCCAGATTATAGGCATTCAAATTCATGAAAATGTTTCTATTGGGGCAAGGGAGACTACCTTCTTTACACATGGATAAATGTACAGGATTTCTATCTTTAAATCTATGGTTTGTAGCAGCCAGGAAAGTCCCATAAACTGCTATCTCATGAATTAAACTTAACAACTACTTGTAATTACCCTCTTTAACAATATCCAATGAATTAATTTAACAACTACCAGTAATTACCCTCTTTAACAATATCCCATGAATTAAACTTAACTACTGGTAATTACCCTCTTTAACAAAATGCCATGAATTAATTTAACAACTACCAGTAATTACCCTCCCAATGAATTAAACTAAACTACCAGTAATTACCCTCTTTAACAATATCCCATGAATTAAAAAAATACCAGTAATTACCCTCTTTAACTATACCCATGAATAAAACTTAACAATTACCAGTAATTACCCTCTTTAACAATATGCTATGAATTAAACTTAACAATTACCAGCAATTACCCTCTTTAACAATATGCGATGAATTAAACTTAACAATTACCAGTAATGACCCTCTTTAACAATATGTGATGAATTAAACTTAACAACAACCAGTAATTACCCTCTTTAACCCTCTCTGCATCCCATAAATTAAACTTAACAACTACCAGTAATTACCCTTTTTAACAAAATCCCATAAATTAAACTTAACAACTACCAGTAATTACCCTTTTTAACTATATCCCATGAATTAAACTTAACAATAACCAGTAATTACCCTGTTTAACAAAATCCCATAAATTAAACTTAACAACTACCAGTAATTACCCTCTTTAACAATATCCTCATGGTCTCCTGCTAGAGAGCTCACTGCCTCAAGGAGTCGGTCACCCAGCAAAGAGGGTTCCGGACACAGCCAAACAATCTGAGAAAGGTCATCCTGAATCTCCTCTGGACTTAGGAGGAGTTCTCCTTGTGACGCACCCTTGCTGTCTCCATGCAGACTGGATCGGTAGCTCTGTACGATGGAATCTGACAAAAAGCCAGCCACCTGTAGTTGAAAACGAAACAATGAAAACTAATTAATTGGGTATGCAATGAGATTAGTACATGTATAACTAATCATATTTATTTGTTAGAATAGAGAAAGAAACATGAGCAATAAGCATTCTTGTGCAGAAGCATGCATTTTGAAGTAAGGGTAGGATTTCTTTTTCTACACAATTGTTTGCATATGCCTGGTCATGTTCCTCTAAGTCCTTGCTTAGTAGAATATTAAAGCTATAAGTGGCAGGTGCCCCATATTATCTACAATTTGCTTGGCAGGTTCATAAATAGAGGAATTTGTGTCATGAAACCAAACTATAGGCAATCATAAACGTAACTCCTATAAATGATGAAAAGGCATGTCAGAAATCTAAATCATTTAAGATCTTATCAATACAAAGATACATGTTAAATATTTTTTAAGTCCAACATTCCTTATTTAATTTATCTGCAGAAAGCAAAAAAGGAATTGAAATCATGGGCCATAACTCTTCTAAATGATCATGTGGAATGCTGGAAGCACAGCTCATACGATTCTCATCAGCATAAAGTTGAACAAATTTGAAATCCAAGAGAATACTAATAGAAGATTGAGAAATAAGACCTGAAAAGGTTGTTCTCCAACAGAATACTAATAGAAGATTGGGAAATAAGACCTGTAAGTGATGTTCTCCAACAATACTAATAGAAGATTGGGAAATAAGACTTGTAAGTGATGTTCTCCAACAGAATACTAATAGAAGATTGGGAAATAAGACTTGTAAGTGATGTTCTCCAACAGAATACTAATAGAAGATTGGGAAATAAGACTTGTAAGTGATGTTCTCCAACAATACTAATAGAAGATTGGGAAATAAGACTTGTAAGTGATGTTCTCCAACAATACTAATAGAAGATTGGAAAATAAGACCTGTAAGTGATGTTCTCCAACAATACTAATAGAAGATTGGAAAATAAGACCTGTAAGTGATGTTCTCCAACAGAATACTAATAGAAGATTGGGAAATAAGACTTGTAAGTGATGTTCTCCAACAGAATACTAATAGAAGATTGGGAAATAAGACTTGTAAGTGATGTTCTCCAACAGAATACTAATAGAAGATTGGGAAATAAGACTTGTAAGTGATGTTCTCCAACAGAATACTAATAGAAGATTGGGAAATAAGACTTGTAAGTGATGTTCTCCAAAAGAATACTAATAGAAGATTGGGAAATAAGACCTGTAAGTGATGTTTTCCAACAGAATACTAATAGAAGATTGGGAAATAAGATCTGTAAGTGATGTTCTCCAACAGAATACTAATAGAAGATTGGGAAATAAGACTTGTAAGTGATGTTCTCCAACAGAATACTAATAGAAGATTGGGAAATAAGACTTGTAAGTGATGTTCTCCAAAAGAATACTAATAGAAGATTGGGAAATAAGACCTGTAAGTGATGTTCTCCAACAGAATACTAATAGAAGATTGGGAAATAAGACCTGTAAGTGATGTTCTCCAACAGAATACTAATAGAAGATTGGGAAATAAGACCTGTAAGTGATGTTTTCCAACAGAATACTAATAGAAGATTGGGAAATAAGATCTGTAAGTGATGTTCTCCAACAGAATACTAATAGAAGATTGGAAAATAAGACCTGTAAGTGATGTTTTCCAACAGAATACTAATAGAAGATTGGGAAATAAGATCTGTAAGTGATGTTCTCCAACAGAATACTAATAGAAGATTGGGAAATAAGATCTGTAAGTGATGTTCTCCAACAGAATACTAATAGAAGATTGGGAAATAAGACTTGTAAGTGATGTTCTCCAACAGAATACTAATAGAAGATTGGGAAATAAGACTTGTAAGTGATGTTCTCCAACAGAATACTAATAGAAGATTGGGAAATAAGACTTGTAAGTGATGTTCTCCAACAGAATACTAATAGAAGATTGGGAAATAAGACCTGTAAGTGATGTTCTCCAACAGAATACTAATAGAAGATTGGGAAATAAGACCTGTAAGTGATGTTCTCCAAAAGAATACTAATAGAAGATTGGGAAATAAGACTTGTAAGTGATGTTCTCCAACAGAATACTAATAGAAGATTGGGAAATAAGACTTGTAAGTGATGTTCTCCAACAATACTAATAGAAGATTGGAAAATAAGACCTGTAAGTGATGTTCTCCAACAGAATACTAATAGAAGATTGGGAAATAAGACTTGTAAGTGATGTTCTCCAAAAGAATACTAATAGAAGATTGGGAAATAAGACCTGTAAGTGATGTTCTCCAACAGAATACTAATAGAAGATTGGGAAATAAGACCTGTAAGTGATGTTCTCCAACAGAATACTAAAAGAAGATTGGGAAATAAGATCTGTAAGTGATGTTCTCCAACAGAATACTAATAGAAGATTGGGAAATAAGACCTGTAAGTGATGTTCTCCAACAGAATACTAATAGAAGATTGGGAAATAAGACTTGTAAGTGATGTTCTCCAACAGAATACTAATAGAAGATTGGGAAATAAGATCTGTAAGTGATGTTCTCCAACAGAATACTAATAGAAGATTGGGAAATAAGACTTGTAAGTGATGTTCTCCAACAGAATACTAATAGAAGATTGGGAAATAAGACTTGTAAGTGATGTTCTCCAACAGAATACTAATAGAAGATTGGGAAATAAGATCTGTAAGTGATGTTCTCCAACAGAATACTAATAGAAGATTGGGAAATAAGACTTGTAAGTGATGTTCTCCAACAGAATACTAATAGAAGATTGGGAAATAAGACTTGTAAGTGATGTTCTCCAACAGAATACTAATAGAAGATTGGGAAATAAGATCTGTAAGTGATGTTCTCCAACAGAATACTAATAGAAGATTGGGAAATAAGACTTGTAAGTGATGTTCTCCAACAGAATACTAATAGAAGATTGGGAAATAAGATCTGTAAGTGATGTTCTCCAAAAGAATACTAATAGAAGATTGGGAAATAAGACCTGTAAGTGATGTTCTCCAACAGAATACTAATAGAAGATTGGGAAATAAGACCTGTAAGTGATGTTCTCCAAAAGAATACTAATAGAAGATTGGGAAATAAGACCTGTAAGTGATGTTCTCCAACAGAATACTAATAGAAGATTGGGAAATAAGATCTGTAAGTGATGTTCTCCAACAGAATACTAATAGAAGATTGGGAAATAAGACCTGTAAGTGATGTTCTCCAACAGAATACTAATAGAAGATTGGGAAATAAGACCTGTAAGTGATGTTCTCCAACAGAATACTAATAGAAGATTGGGAAATAAGACTTGTAAGTGATGTTCTCCAACAGAATACTAATAGAAGATTGGGAAATAAGACTTGTAAGTGATGTTCTCCAACAGAATACTAATAGAAGATTGGGAAATAAGATCTGTAAGTGATGTTCTCCAACAATACTAATAGAAGATTGGGAAATAAGACTTGTAAGTGATGTTCTCCAACAGAATACTAATAGAAGATTGGGAAATAAGATCTGTAAGTGATGTTCTCCAACAGAATACTAATAGAAGATTGGGAAATAAGACTTGTAAGTGATGTTCTCCAACAGAATACTAATAGAAGATTGGGAAATAAGATCTGTAAGTGATGTTCTCCAACAGAATACTAATAGAAGATTGGGAAATAAGATCTGTAAGTGATGTTCTCCAACAATACTAATAGAAGATTGGGAAATAAGACCTGTAAGTGATGTTCTCCAAAAGAATACTAATAGAAGATTGGGAAATAAGATCTGTAAGTGATGTTCTCCAACAGAATACTAATAGAAGATTGGGAAATAAGACTTGTAAGTGATGTTCTCCAAAAGAATACTAATAGAAGATTGGGAAATAAGATCTGTAAGTGATGTTCTCCAACAGAATACTAATAGAAGATTGGGAAATAAGATCTGTAAGTGATGTTCTCCAACAATACTAATAGAAGATTGGGAAATAAGATCTGTAAGTGATGTTCTCCAACAGAATACTAATAGAAGATTGGGAAATAAGATCTGTAAGTGATGTTCTCCAACAGAATACTAATAGAAGATTGGGAAATAAGACTTGTAAGTGATGTTCTCCAACAGAATACTAATAGAAGATTGGGAAATAAGACTTGTAAGTGATGTTCTCCAACAGAATACTAATAGAAGATTGGGAAATAAGATCTGTAAGTGATGTTTTCCAACAGAATACTAATAGAAGATTGGGAAATAAGATCTGTAAGTGATGTTCTCCAACAATACTAATAGAAGATTGGGAAATAAGACTTGTAAGTGATGTTCTCCAACAGAATACTAATAGAAGATTGGGAAATAAGACCTGTAAGTGATGTTCTCCAACAGAATACTAATAGAAGATTGGGAAATAAGACCTGTAAGCGATGTTCTCCAACAGAATACTAATAGACGATTGGGAAATAAGACCTGTATAAGTGATGTTCTCCAACAGAATACTAAAAGAAGATTGGGAAATAAGACCTGTATAAGTGATGTTCTTTCCTGGTCTAATCAATATAAAGCCACATACCAAATATTGATATAAGCTCAACAAACTTTGGAAACCAGTCATGAGAACATTTAAACAGGGGCATAACTCTCACCAATGTCATAAAATACTGGAAACAAAAATCATTCAAGCTTTTATAAATATACAGCTGCATTCTGGTTGACATTTTTAAAAAAAAATGAAAACATTAACCTGCTGGAATAAAATGTTTGGGAATAAGAAAACAGGGCCATAAACTTTTTAATGAAGATGAAAATCATGAAAAATGGCGTTAAGCCCTACAACAACAACAACAACAACAACCTCTTTGAATACTGAATATGGTTTAAAATCCAACAATTTCCATTAAAGTTGTCTCACACAAACCAAACTATTCATGAATAGATAAACAGAAATATTGATGGAGATGATTATTATAGGGCCAGAGTGAAATAAAAAATCAGATAACCTAATACCAAAGGCCCCTCTAAATCTACATCAGGTCCATTCTGTATTTTAAGTGAGTTGCTCATTGGGCTTGCCATAAAAAATCATATCTAATTTGCCTGAAATAAACTTCAGCATGCTAAAGATATGTGGCATTTTCATTGTAATGTTTTGAAAGACAATTATGGCAAATTAATATTCTGCCCAATCTTGGGGCTTTATTTGTAGGTTTCTCAAATTTATGAAGATTATCCATGTAATGATTCCATGGGAACTGGAATATTTAGTAAAAGCTTGCTGTAAAACGTGTTTCACCCAAAAGAAGGAATTAAAAAATTACACTGTACGATAATCCATAGTCTCTCCGATTTCATTGCACTTCTCAATTTTGAGAAATTTAGTGATCAGAAAATGAAACTACAAAGTAACCGGTTTACACTAGGACCTGTGGAAAACTTTGTTTTTAATGAAATCAAAATCAAATAAAGATGTTAGGTGAAAGAGTCATTTCCCTTGAATACAATCTGAAAACCTAAAAATAACTTACAGAATAGTAAATCCACAAAAGTGCTAAACATTCTACTACAAGTTCAGAAGTATAGAGTATTCCAAATAAATTTCAGTGGCGTTCCAAATGAATTCCAATATTGAATGTGCTGATGTGCCAATAGCCAGAATGTAGTGATCTAATCACCATATTGGTGTAGCAACATGATTTAATCCAAAATGTCTTTAAATGGATTCACTCAATAATTCCAAGATAGTAGCACAGTCTGAAAGTCAAAGAACACTTTTAAATTACAACTGAAACAGAACTAAAATTAATTTCTCTAAAGACTGATGTTAAGATAAGGAATGAGTAATTCTGAAGTTAACAACATTCATATTAAAAGCTAAGACTCAATAAAAGAACCAGGATGATGGTCATTTTCCCATCCAAAATGTCTTTAAATGAATTCACTCAATAATTCCAATTCATAAACAACTTGATTCTAGAACACACTTAATTTCTAATTAAAGCTAAACCTTGAACTCAACATCTGCAAACTTGTTTACTTCCAATTAATAATGATCTTGAAATATAACCTAGCATTAGCTATGTTATTCTAGCAGATGCCCTGGGGTGGGACAATTTCTAAAGGGAAGGCACTTTTATTAGAGTACTATTAGCATTAGTACCATCATTCTAAAAGTCCTGCAGAAAATTCTAAAAACAGACTGACCCTAATACACCAGTTATATTTAATTATGCATGTAACAGCTGCTCCAATGCTGTAACATTCCACTCAATTTCAATGATGTACATTACTGTCTGAGTGAAAACATTCAAAAAATGTTTTTTTTCCTAACAGTCCTTTTGATTACTCATGTATTGCTTTAATTATTTGGAAATACCATAATGGATATATTTGGACTTATAAGCCCTGATAAAGTAGGAATTTCTCTTTTGTGTAAAAGAGAGGGATGAGTTGTTTATTAGAATAGGGCTTTTATTAAAGTAACTATGGTATGTTTGTTAACAAAAATAAACCAAAAATATGTGACTAATCAGGTAGGCATTAAACACAATTACTGACCAAGGTTCATCACATAATATATATTCATGGAGAAAAGCTAACACACAACACAAATTATATATAATGAATGCACACTCATCCTGAAGCTTGTGCTGTAGTCAAGCAAGTCTTTAGCAAGGATGAAGTCACAGGTTGAAACTTGCAAGTTGAGCTGTATCAAGATCCAGGAGAGTTTCCATTTGTGGAACAATGTATGTTTAGATAGGTCAGAATTGGACACATTGGAAAGCTCCTTGTTGTGGCCAATATCATCTCTTGCATGATCTCTGATCATGTCAGAAATTATAGGACGGTATCCCTTAATTGTGATAGGGACTAACTGTTGC
Source organism: Unio pictorum (assembly GCA_030141615.1). Lineage (NCBI taxonomy): Eukaryota > Metazoa > Mollusca > Bivalvia > Unionida > Unionidae > Unio > Unio pictorum. The sequence continues at coordinate 98,450 of JARLTB010000307.1, forward strand.
CCTCAAAGACGGTAACTAACTGGGGGTATGGAGTGGTTAAGAATGGTGTGATGTCACTGATGTGACACCCTCATACACCTTCAACATGGATGACCTAGCTGTCAAGATACTTTCCACAACTGAACAAAGAACTCCTTCCATCCAAGGTGCCCTTGACAAGATCCAGGCATGAGGGAGGAAATATCTGGGACGTGATGGAATACAGAAACCACGATTTCCCATGGGTACATCTGTCATGAGATCAATCCGATTCTTAATCTGTAAGAGTTACCTGCCATTAAATTTTTGATACCATGTGTACTTGTGTGTAAGACGGTTTCAAATGCTAACTGCACAGACCCAGATCTGCCATTGTATAATGCAGTGGCAAATATGGGTCTGTGCAGTTTTCTAGGAGTAATCAACAGAACAAACCACACCGACTCTGATCTGCAGGCACATTATGCTAGGACAGATCAGGATATTTGTTGCTTGTAGTTTGACTCAACTTAAAGCAAGTATATAGAAACTGTATTTTCACTTTCAGGGAGGGATAGATTAGAAGATTGTTTCCTGATGCTTATGTAATAGGGTAATGTATTTGATGGAGAAAGTAACTGTTACTTACAAACTGAATGTCTATGACTTGCCTCATTCGGAGAAAGCTGAATTGTACTTTGATGTTTATGAATTATCATTTGACTTATCATTGGGAGAAAGAAGACTTGTACCTATGACTCACCTTGTCGGGGGAAAGCAGACTTGTACCTATGACTCACCTTGATGGGAGAAAGCAGACTTGTACCTATGACTCACCTTGCTGGGGGAAAGCAGACTTGTACCTATGACTCACCTTGTTGGGGGAAAGCAGACTTGTACTTATGACTCACCTCATTGGGAGAAAGCAGGCTTGTACTGAGATGTTCTGTGGCCAGTCTGAACTTCTGGGAACAGTTCAATTTGAGAAGCATTTTCAAGATTTCAAACTCATCACTTGCTACAACATCTTCGTACTTCATATCAAGCACCTGAAAATATTCTTGGAGTTCATAACAAGTCATTTTGCTACAATGACTCTTGAATAGACAACCAGTTTGGTTCAAATTCATTTTATCTGCTATCTAGACAAATGAAAAACTGAATACAATGAAAATTATGCATGATTCAATTTGCTATGTTTTGGTAGTTGTCAAGTCCTATTAAATAAGGTCATAGTCTGGCTTGTAATCACTATCTCAGTTATCCCCCTCACCACGACCTTTTAACCCTAGAATCAACTATGGTAATTACTTGCTTATAAGTCAGATCCAGCTGCAAAGTGCATAGACCCAGATCTGGAGTTGAATAATAAACCAGCAGATCTGGGTCTGTACAGTCTGTTTGGATTAATCAGAAAAAGAAATAATGAATTATGCATTGGCAGATATGGATCTGTACAGTTTGTTTGGACTAATCAGTAGGCAATGTAGACCCTGAACTGATGGTGACTTATGCATCGGCAAATTTGGGTCTATATTTTTTGCAGTTGGATATGGCTAATACGGGAAGATATATGGGTTTCAGTGTAATGATGCAATGTATGGTCCACTAGAAAATAAAATCATTTAAACCATTATGGATAGTGACAATATTGTTCATATTAAATCCAGCAAACTGTCCAAAATGGGACCTTCTCAAATCTAAAATTCTCCATAAACCAACCATTTTGGTTTAGAATGGATATGTTTCTTTAAAAAAAATTTGTTGTGAAAATCTCTATAAACAAGAACCTCTAAATTCTAGAGACTGGAGCAATTCTCAGAAATACTCTTGTAAATTTAATGTAAATCTACCTCTAAAATCCCAAAGTGGTTACCCTGCTATTGGTAAAACTCACATGATATTAGAAGTGTCAATGTGTTGATTCAGTAATTGATGTGCACAATGTCTTGTTAATCTGGCTGTAATGGTTAAGTATTGGCACATGTGCGATTCATCAAATGAAGCCACTAAATACATATACAAAATAAATGATCTCATAACTGTTTGTTTATAAATTGAAACCTTCACACTGGCTTATTTTAGCAATGAAAGTGCTAAATGGTCATCTGCTTGCTGAGGTTAAGTCAGATGAGAGTTTCCTCCCCTTGGATATTAGAATTTGAGCCAATTCCAATTAGTGATCAATGACTATTGAGCGAATATGCATGGAACATGCTTATATTATTAGCTAAGTACTGTTGAAGAAACACATTACGTTGTAAAACTTGGGTTTTTAAAAAAATACATTACCTGTTTGTAATATAATTGGAGGACAGGTAAAAGTTGGTGGAGTTACATACTCTTATGCCAGAGTTGGCCCTAACTCGGGTATCCCAATATATGTTAAGAAGTTTAGATTCTCAACATGTGAGACATGTGCTAAGGTCAGCTCAGGTCAATGAATGACCATGTTCTTCAAGATGATTTATGCTCCAACAGATTCAACTAAGGTGAGTAACCCACATTGTTATAAAGTTGATGGGTGACGTTTGATGATAGCCTGTTCCGTTGCTGATACAGGTCCCTCCAGGTTGAATTAAACATGAATGGTCTCTGAATGAAGTTGGAAAATGTCTTTTAAATAAGAGAAATAAGATAAGAAGATTCATGGCTGCATTGTAAAGACCAAATCGATGAAGACATTCTCAAAGTAAAATTTGGATTTTTGGATGAATGGAGGACGACACTGGGGCAGTCAGACTGGATTGATGAAGATTTTGTGGGAGTCACAGCTGCTCAGTTGGTGGGGATTTGGATTCATAATCTAAAGGTAGCAGGATTGATAGCCACCTGGCTCAGACTGGGTTGACTGCCCCGATGTGTCCCTGGGAAAGGCACTTAGTTCCAATTTCGTTATCATGATATAACAGTCAATGGTGTGTTAGAAATGCCATTAAAACCAACAAATACAAAACAAAAACATCGAGGAGGTTTTGAACTCCCCTGCCATTGTGAATGAAATGCTGGGATGAAATGAGGTTGGATATGTCATTGTTGAGAAAGAATCCAAAGCAAAGCATGGGTTATAAATGGCTTTATGTTGTGGTACACAAGACTTCTGAATGGAACGGTTTTAAGAATCAATCTCAACATCTCCATTCAAATCTGTGGTGCCTAAAAATGTTTTGGTTGAAAGAGATTAAATCTACAATCTAATGGAGTTTGAAACTAGTTAAAGTCTAATGGAGTTTGGAACTAGTTAAAGTCTAATGGAGTTTGGAACTAGTTAAAGTCTAATGGAGTTTGGAACTAGTTTAAAATCTAATGGAGTTTGGAACTAGTTAAAGTCTAATGGAGTTTGGAACTAGTTAAAGTCTAATGGAGTTTAAAACTAGTTAAAGTCTAATGGAGTTTGGAACTAGATAAAAATCTAATGGAGTTTGGAACTAGATAAAGTCTAATGGAGTTTGGAACTAGTTAAAGTCTAATGGAGTTTGGAACTAGTTAAAGTCTAATGGAGTTTGGAACTAGTTAAAGTCTAATGGAGTTTGGAACTAGTTAAAGTGTGATGGAGTTTGGAACTAGTTAAAGTCTAATGGAGTTTGGAACTAGTTAAAAATCTAATGGAGTTTGGAACTAGTTAAAGTCTAATGAAGTTTGGAACTAGTTAAAGTCTAATGGAGTTTGGAACTAGTTAAAATTCTAATGGAGTTTGGAACTAGTTAAAGTCTAATGGAGTTTGGAACTAGTTAAAGTCTAATGGAGTTTGGAACTAGTTAAAGTCTAATGGAGTTTGGAACTAGTTAAAAATCTAATGGAGTTTGGAACTAGTTAAAGTCTGATGGAGTTTGGAACTAGTTAAAAATCTAATGGAGTTTGGAACTAGTTAAAGTCTAATGGAGTTTGGAACTAGTTAAAGTCTAATGGAGTTTGGAACTAGTTAAAGTCTGATGGAGTTTGGAACTAGTTAAAAATCTAATGGAGTTTGGAATTAGTTAAAGTCTAATGGAGTTTGGAACTAGTTAAAAATCTAATGGAGTTTGGAACTAGTTAAAGTCTGATGGAGTTTGGAACTAGTTAAAAATCTAATGGAATTTGGAACTAGTTAAAGTCTAATGGAGTTTGGAACTAGTTAAAGTCTAATGGAGTTTGGAACTAGTTAAAGTCTAATGGAGTTTGGAACTAGTTAAAGTCTGATGGAGTTTGGAACTAGTTAAAAATCTAATGGAGTTTGGAACTAGTTAAAGTCTGATGGAGTTTGGAACTAGTTAAAAATCTAATGGAATTTGGAACTAGTTAAAGTCTAATGGAGTTTGGAACTAGTTAAAGTCTAATGGAGTTTGGAACTAGTTAAAGTCTAATGGAGTTTGGAACTAGTTACAAATCTAATGGAGTTTGGAACTAGTTAAAGTCTAATGGAGTTTGGAACTAGATAAAAATCTAATGGAGTCTGGAACTAGTTAAAGTCTAATGGAGTTTGGAACTAGTTAAAGTCTAATGGAGTTTGGAACTAGTTAAAGTCTAATGGAGTTTGGAACTAGTTAAAGTCTAATGGAGTTTGGAACTAGTTAAAGTGTGATGGAGTTTGGAACTAGTTAAAGTCTAATGGAGTTTGGAACTAGTTAAAAATCTAATGGAGTTTGGAACTAGTTAAAGTCTAATGAAGTTTGGAACTAGTTAAAGTCTAATGGAGTTTGGAACTAGTTAAAAATCTAATGGAGTTTGGAACTAGTTAAAGTCTAATGGAGTTTGGAACTAGTTAAAATTCTAATGGAGTTTGGAACTAGTTAAAAATCTAATGGAGTTTGGAACTAGTTAAAGTCTAATGGAGTTTGGAACTAGTTAAAAATCTAATGGAGTTTGGAACTAGTTAAAGTCTAATGGAGTTTGGAACTAGTTAAAATTCTAATGGAGTTTGGAACTAGTTAAAAATCTAATGGAGTTTGGAACTAGTTAAAGTCTAATGAAGTTTGGAACTAGTTAAAGTCTAATGGAGTTTGGAACTAGTTAAAAATCTAATGGAGTTTGGAACTAGTTAAAGTCTAATGGAGTTTGGAACTAGTTAAAATTCTAATGGAGTTTGGAACTAGTTAAAAATCTAATGGAGTTTGGAACTAGTTAAAGTCTGATGGAGTTTGGAACTAGTTAAAAATCTAATGGAGTTTGGAACTAGTTAAAGTCTAATGGAGTTTGGAACTAGTTAAAGTCTAATGGAGTTTGGAACTAGTTAAAAATCTAATGGAGTTTGGAACTAGTTAAAGTCTAATGGAGTTTGGAACTAGTTAAAAATCTAATGGAGTTTGGAACTAGTTAAAGTCTGATGGAGTTTGGAACTAGTTAAAGTCTAATGGAGTTTGGAACTAGTTAAAGTCTAATGGAGTTTGGAACTAGTTAAAGTCTAATGGAGTTTGGAACTAGTTAAAAATCTAATGGAGTTTGGAACTAGTTAAAGTCTAATGGAGTTTGGAACTAGTTAAAAATCTAATGGAGTTTGGAACTAGTTAAAGTCTGATGGAGTTTGGAACTAGTTAAAGTCTAATGGAGTTTGGAACTAGTTAAAGTCTAATGGAGTTTGGAACTAGTTAAAGTCTAATGGAGTTTGGAACTAGTTAAAAATCTAATGGAGTTTGGAACTAGTTAAAGTCTAATGGAGTTTGGAACTAGTTAAATTCTAATGGAGTTTGGAACTAGTTAAAGTCTAATGGAGTTTGGAACTAGTTAAAGTCTAATGGAGTTTGGAACTAGTTACAAATCTAATGGAGTTTGGAACTAGTTAAAGTCTAATGGAGTTTGGAACTAGTTAAAGTCTAATGGAGTTTGGAACTAGTTAAAGTCTAATGGAGTTTGGAACTAGTTAAAAATCTAATGCAGTTTGGAACTAGTTAAAGTCTAATGGAGTTTGGAACTAGTTAAAAATCTAATGGAGTTTGGAACTAGTTAAAGTCTGATGGAGTTTGGAACTAGTTAAAGTCTAATGGAGTTTGGAACTAGTTAAAGTCTAATGGAGTTTGGAACTAGTTAAAGTCTAATGGAGTTTGGAACTAGTTAAAAATCTAATGGAGTTTGGAACTAGTTAAAGTCTAATGGAGTTTGGAACTAGTTAAATTCTAATGGAGTTTGGAACTAGTTAAAGTCTAATGGAGTTTGGAACTAGTTAAAGTCTAATGGAGTTTGGAACTAGTTACAAATCTAATGGAGTTTGGAACTAGTTAAAGTCTAATGGAGTTTGGAACTAGTTAAAGTCTAATGGAGTTTGGAACTAGTTAAAGTCTAATGGAGTTTGGAACTAGTTAAAAATCTAATGGAGTTTGGAACTAGTTAAAGTCTGATGGAGTTTGGAACTAGTTAAAGTCTAATGGAGTTTGGAACTAGTTAAAGTCTAATGGAGTTTGGAACTAGTTAAAGTCTAATGGAGTTTGGAACTAGTTAAAAATCTAATGGAGTTTGGAACTAGTTAAAGTCTAATGGAGTTTGGAACTAGTTAAAAATCTAATGGAGTTTGGAACTAGTTAAAGTCTGATGGAGTTTGGAACTAGTTAAAGTCTAATGGAGTTTGGAACTAGTTAAAGTCTAATGGAGTTTGGAACTAGTTAAAGTCTAATGGAGTTTGGAACTAGTTAAAAATCTAATGGAGTTTGGAACTAGTTAAAGTCTAATGGAGTTTGGAACTAGTTAAATTCTAATGGAGTTTGGAACTAGTTAAAGTCTAATGGAGTTTGGAACTAGTTAAAGTCTAATGGAGTTTGGAACTAGTTACAAATCTAATGGAGTTTGGAACTAGTTAAAGTCTAATGGAGTTTGGAACTAGTTAAAGTCTAATGGAGTTTGGAACTAGTTAAAAATCTAATGGAGTTTGGAACTAGTTAAAGTCTGATGGAGTTTGGAACTAGTTAAAGTCTAATGGAGTTTGGAACTAGTTACAAATCTAATGGAGTTTGGAACTAGTTAAAGTCTAATGGAGTTTGGAACTAGTTAAAGTCTAATGGAGTTTGGAACTAGTTAAAGTCTAATGGAGTTTGGAACTAGTTAAAAATCTAATGGAGTTTGGAACTAGTTAAAGTCTGATGGAGTTTGGAACTAGTTAAAGTCTAATGGAGTTTGGAACTAGTTAAAGTCTAATGGAGTTTGGAACTAGTTAAAGTCTAATGGAGTTTGGAACTAGTTAAAAATCTAATGGAGTTTGGAACTAGTTAAAGTCTGATGGAGTTTGGAACTAGTTAAAGTCTAATGGAGTTTGGAACTAGTTAAAGTCTAATGGAGTTTGGAACTAGTTAAAGTCTAATGGAGTTTGGAACTAGTTAAAGTCTGAAGTAAAATCCTAGTGAGTTGGAACTGTGTTGAAACTTAACAGCTCTTTTGTTTAATTATACCTGCTGCGTGTCAGCTTTGAAGAGGTCTGTTATGTGTCATAGAGAGCCCATCAAATTAGGGACAGACTGCTAAATGTCATCTGGAGGCCCTTTGTAATGATTTACAAGATCCACAGATCATCGGGGCAGAGTCTCTCTCATTCTAAAGCAAAGTATTTAAGTCTTCTCACTTCAAGGAATCTCATAAAATGGCAGCATGTGCATGGCATATTTTTTAAATGTTAGTATACCATGGCAGGAAGCTGGGCTGAAACTAGTTCTTCTCAGACCAGGCCTTGTCTTCACAGGCTCTCAGAAAAAAAAAAAAAAAAAAGAGTCCACACAGTGAAATGGCTTGGAGGAGGGTTTCCCCATCTAGTTTGCCTTAGACTATTTGTTTCTTTTTCAATATTTTCTCTATTATGAGCATTGGATGGTAGATCTTTGCAAGATGTTTTTCTGAAGCCTGTTTTCTGATGTCCTTGATGTGGCTGTGGAACAGAATGATGAACAACAAAAGATTGATTTGTGATGATTCTTTGGAAGACCTGATATGCAGCTCTTTCTATGAGCAATGACCAGGAGGAACAGCCACAAATACCCAATGCTATTTCTGAAGCCATGATTGTAGAAAGCTTGGGCATTGCACCCTGAAAATTTTGCAGCAATAAAATATCATAGACTTTGCTTTAAAAAAAGGAAGGCTCCAGTCTCAAACAACCTCATATCATGAAATGCTTTCAGTGGGAAATACACATCTGGTGAGTGAACAATGTTTATTATAATTGGATTAGTTCTTGTTGTGAAGAAATGTGTTTGCTTCAGACTTCACTGGATTTTACAAGTATTACATACATGTAAGTTTATTATTTTGTTGTTGTTGTTTTTGTTTTCTTTTGGAAATGCTAAAAGTCACTAGTCATCATATGTAACTGACATTTTGAAATGAGATATTTTATTGATAAAAATGACATGACATTACTCAGTGCACCTGTATCTTATTACATTGCTAATTACAGGTGTAGACATGGTAAATATGCATTTCTGAGCCCTTACACAATCAGCATTTACGCAACCAAACTACCAAGTTATAATGACAGAGAGTCATAATGTTTCAAGGAACATGCTACTTGATACAAAGTGTAGAAAAAAACCCAGCCCCATGCCCATGCAAGATTACTTACTGATGATACTCTAAAGGCAGTGATAACCCTGCGGCAGAACTGTTGCCCATGGTTACACTGTTTACACAGTCTCTCCATGGTTTCTAACACTTCCTCTTTGTCTGCTGACAGGAAGTCCAGAGATGGTGGAACATTGCTCATCAGACTCAGTGCTGGAAGAGAATTTATTTATTTACATAAATCATAGAACTTGCTAGAACTGACTGCTCAGACTTTAATTATTGGTGGATTTAGAGAAGAATTTGAGAGAACCATTCAGAAAATGGACGTTTTATGAAGGCATCCTTATATGGACCAAATGGACACACTGTGATACATCAGCTTAAGTAAACAAGAAGGTAATTTCGATAAAGGCAATAACACATAAAGTTTCTATTTTTCCTCTTACTTAATTATTCATTACAATATTTCTTATCAGTAATTTTAATTATCTACACAACAGCCTTGCTTTATAAGTACTTTTGCACGAGAATATGTATGAAGATTGAAGAAAGTCACTACTGTGAGGAGGTCAGAATGTGTCTAGTTTTTCTCTCCTCAGACTCTCCATGCATGTATGTATGTATGTATGTATGTATGTATGTATGTATGTATGTATGTATGTATGTATGTATGTATGTATGTATGCCAAGCAAAATGTTAATAAAACTGTTCATGCCGATTTTGCTGGAAATTATGTTTTACTCTTGCATGAGGCACATAAAAATAGCATCCCCTTTCAGATCAGTTATATTATCTGTAACTGCCTAGAGAAAAAGAAATCCTTTCTATCACATTATTGCATTGTGGGATGACATCAAAAATGAACCTTATTCCTAGTTTAAAATTAAATAAATAAAGATGCTATATTTTTCTAACTCACAGCTGGATGTTTTGAGCATGGGAACAGCCACTAGCGACAGTCTGCGGGTCTTGCTTGAGTCGGATGTTATCAGTTTAATCATCTCGGGGTCAATGGAAGATGTGCTGATTGTTCTTAGACTCAGCCGGATACAGGTCTGCAAACAATGTATTTGCAACTTAAATTTAATTTCCTTGCACAACTCTATGAACCAAACACTCCATTCAATTCAGTAATTATTGAGTGTACATGAAGCTATCTGATTTGCAAAAAACTTGTGTCTGAATCTATCTCAGTACATATATATATATATTCTACAAAGGCCAGTAATAAGCACCTCTTGCTTTTCTGACTTAATTTAAAAAACACACAATACATAGATTCAATATACACTTTATTGTACATATAAACTAATCTTTGACATAACAGGGGCAAGTCCCGTCACAGCACACTGCCCCAGCCCAACTCTGAATTTCTTGTTGTATAGGAATGCCTCAAGAAGAGAGACTTGTGGGAGTCTGTAGGGTTGTATGTGGAGCCGTGTATATATATATATATATATATATATATATATATATATATATATATATATATATATATATATATATATATATGGATAATAATAATTGAAAATGCATGAAAAAGGATTAGACCTGCATGCTAAGCCTGATGCGGATGAAAGATGGGTGCATTTTGTACACTGCTTTTCTCAGACAGACAATCATCCTCCATGTGACCTATATGATGTTCTCATGAAATACTGAAGGAAAATCTTCTTGTAAGACCATTTCTATTTTGTTATGTTGTAGTGCATAATCTAAAATATGTGTAATGAAGACAAAACAAAACATTTGCATACACAGGTACTGACTCTAAAATAAAAAAGTAACATACCAAAATATTCACATCTAAACGTGGACCTGTCCAATGGAGAGTATGTGATTGGTGTATAAAGAAATATTCTCATTCTTTATATTAAGTTTTGTTAACAGATAAATCTGGTCAGATAAAATAAGGTATATTATCTGATGCAGAATCATGGATCGGTAAAGTGAAGTTTTTGGATGCATGGGTATGCATTTTCTATTTCATTTTCATTTGTAATTTCCATGTTTTTTATCACGTATTGTTTACCATATGTTGCACAGGTGAGCAAATGATGCTATGCATGGTACAGTCACCTCTCATCTCTCAAGTATAACAGAGATTAGTATATGTGCTTTTGAAAAATTTGGATTTCTGCATTTTGATGCAAAGAGTGCGAATGACTGAGATGCGATCCAATACTTCCATTGCGAAAGATTAACAACAAAAAAAGCAAGGGAGATTACTTAAATATTATTTTGTCTTTTTAAATGATTGCAAAGCTTCAAGCCAATTTTCTGCACAAAGACTGATGTATTCTGGGAAATGTCCAGCTGTGGCCAAAAGGAAAATAAGGACTGAAGTTGTTCATACGTGAAGACAGGTGCTATAGAATTACAATCTATTTGGATGTTGTTGTCATGCTTTTATTAAAACGCAGCACAAAATTTAAGATGGGTAGCTTCTGTTTTCAGAAAATCTGATCAAATTAGTTGCATTTTTCTCAATGACTGTTTAGTGCATAAATGTTTAATCTGTGTTATCATATGAATCAGACATCTTACAAGGACAAAGGAGATAAGAAAAACAGTATAAATAACTATTTATCTGTATAGATCACATCAAGTTTTATCATTTTCATATAGTACTGATTATCAAGAACATGATTTTTTCTATCGAGTATTTGTTTGTCGTGTCACGATAAAAGCCACAGTATTAAAAGACCCTGTTCTCTTAGTGTTCCAGTCCAAAATGATCATGTGATCAGATACAAATTTTAAAAGCACAAAATTTTTGTATGGTGCCAAATTGAGTATTTACCATTCTAAATAACCCATAAAGACAATGGTGTAAGATGGGACAACTTTAAGACCCCACAGCAGTGCTAATGAAATTGTAAGTAATGGCAATCATTAACGGTCACATTATTTTGGAGTAAAACCAGTTTTAAAAGAATGAAGATGTTTTGATTAGATGATAACAGAGTTTCTAAGTAGCTAGGATTCTAATTACTGACTGGAAATGTTAGTGCAGAGGGAAAAAAGTAACTTATCAAGATCTTCAATTTTATTAATAAAATCCATGATATCTTTAATGCATGAGGTGATGGATTTTACAGAAAAACTACTGACTTTTTTCCAGTGAGTGATTTATTCACACTATTAAAATGTCTATGGCCTTCATATATCTTATGAAGAAGGTAGAATCTCATTGCATGGACTTTGTTATCAATATTGCTTTTAAAACTGTCTCTGAAATTTTCTCAGGAATATGACCTTGATTTATCTTATGAAGAAGGTAGAATCATGATACCAGGATTTTGTCATGAATTAGGTTATAGAAAACTTTATCATGAATTTCGTGTACAAGCCTTTAAATCATTTTATTTTGTTTAAATCTTTTGGTATATAAGTTTCATTATTCTGCTGCTTTTGTGCCTTTTCTTGATAATCATTGGTGTTCATGATTACTGAGTTTCATGTTTGTTAATAATGCCTTTGTTATTTAATAGTTTCAACTAAGTCTGTTTTTCATCTCTGATTTAAAACAATATTTTCTTGTTTGAATTTTCAACAAGCTTGCTGAAGGTTAAATTGTATTCATTATTAATTGGTGATGACCAAGTAGTCTTCTGCTTATATCAACAAAAAGTTTCTTCTTCAAAAGAGACTGTTGTATCATTCTATTTTGGTGAATCCTGGAAGAAATGTTTCAACCACATAAGCAATGATAAAAGAATAAAGGGAAATACACCTAGGTCTTACTTGGTGATTGGTCATCACTTTAGTTTTATTGCCCCTAAAGTAACATAATCAGATTATCATCTCCAATGTATTGCCAATTGGGTTTAACATACTATGTTCCAGCCAATGGTAATCTGGTCGGAGAGGTAACACTCATACGAAATTGATTACAACGTTGTACATAAAACTTTGTGAAATCCTCCTGAAATACTCTAACAATGAACAAATAAAAATAAACCAAGGCAATGATCTTGTAAGTTATGTATCTGCAATTTTATTTAACTCCACCTTTTTTAACAAACACAAATAAAGCCAAAGAAATTATAGAAAGTTATATTAGGTTGTCAATATGATAGTTCCACAAATTTATGCTGCAGAAACTGGTGGACTAACAATCAGAGGATATAACTGATGTAATGTAATGCTGCAAAATGGTGGAATCAAAATCGTTTGAGGTCTTATCAATTCGACTGAAATCCAACAATCTTAGGCAAAGTTATGGCACAGAAACAGAAGGAGGAAGGGCAATCAGGTGTCATACCTACTGTAAATGATGTCATGGAAGGCTGGAAATTAAACTTATCCGATATCTCATCAATACAAAGCTGAATACCAAATTTATTTAAAATCCAACAAAACTTGGTGAAGTTGTCATGTTGAGCCTATTGTTAGGAGGATGGGCTTGTCAGGGGCTATTACTCCTGTAAATACTGTGGAATGCTGGGAAATTAAATTTGTTTGAAATATTATCCAGATATAGCTGCATACAAAGTTTGGTTGAAATAAAAAAAAATCCCTGTAAAATTATGTTGTAGACAAAATAGTTTGGTGACAGGTTTTCACCTATGATTAGATACAACAAGATGTGATATGCCATTACTTGACATTGTCCATTCCCATTGTGCATAATACTAAAAGCAGATCACATCCAGACTGACCAGTATGATAGCCAGGTCCTGACTGTAGATGGCAAATTCTGTGGCCACATGGCAGCTCTCTTTAATACATCCTGCATCAAGAAGTTCCCCAATCAACATGAGTAATGCAGTCTCCTCCTGCAAAAGAGTCAAAGTAAAAATGAAATGGATAACTTTCAACCTTCATAAAACTGTCACTCTTTATGACAACAGACAGAGACAATAATGAAAATCCATTAATGTATTATCTTGCCTGATGAAAAATGTTGATATTCCCCAAACCTTCTCTTTTTTTGAACCTTTAATAGTCATTCACATAAATCACATATGAGAGATCAGCGTTGATGCAAATATAATCACAATCAAAACTTTAAACAGAACCATTTCCTTTTTCTTAAAATGCTAATGCCATGTCGACAAAAAGCAAAACAACAAAGAATTTTGACTGCTTAAGGATAAGATCTCTTAAAGTTTGCACACAAAACTAAGTCGGTTCAAACATGAAAACAACACAGAGAAAAATTGTATATAGAATTCACTTTCTCTTGGCCAGCATACTGTTTCACTACAGACATTCTAGCTTCATCAGCTGACTCTGGGAGATCTCTTGCACTTCAATTTGTGTGGAAAATGAAAAAGCTTTGAATTCCTTATCCATTGATGGGAACAATTGGATTGACCATTCTGCCTCACTAGTTGAGGGTGCATGAATGAATGAAATGAGATATATCAGACTTAATGCCATAATGGATGTAAGTCTTGTACAAAACAAAATAAAAAAAATTATTTTCTATATCAAAGACTTAAACACATCCATAACAAATATCCTTGTTTGTGTCATAGCATTTGCCAAAATCTGAGACACAATCAGTATGATCATAACAAACTACACCAGTTTGTATTCAGTTACCAATTCATCGGTTATAAAGTACTATAAAAGCCTTTACCTTACCATGCATATTTTTATTTTTTCTATCATGAAAAATCAGAAAAAAGTACAATATATACTTGGTTACTGCAAAAAGAACAAACCCTGACCTGCCATCACAAAATGTGCCAGCAGATTAGGCTTAACATGCTTGTTCTACCAATTTCTATTAATAAACTTCACAGACCCAGATCTGCCATTGTATAATGGATGACAGATATAGGTCTGTGCAGCTTGCAGTTGATATCAATTTATAAGTAAGTAAATATGGTAATTCCAGACTGTCAAGATCACAGGAAGCATGGTAAAACAGTAATTAGTAATTAAAATCCTTCTTTATTCTTAAAATATTAGCAGATTTATTCATTTTTTATTGTTTCCCTAGGGCTCTGAGTGGCTGAGTGGTCTAAAGCATTCATTGTTACACACATGATCTGATGAGTCAGATATTCACAAATAATCATTGAGTCAGATATTCACACATGATCAGTTAAGTCTGACATTCACACATGATAAGTCAAGTCAGATATTCAAAAATAATCATTGAGTCAGATATTCAGACATTATCAGTTGAGTCAGATATTCACACAAGATCAGTCGAGTTAGATATTCACAAATAATCATTAAGTCAGATATTCACACATGATCAGCTGAGTCAGATATTCACAGATTATCAGCTGAGTCACATATTCACACATGATCAGTTAACTAAAGTCAGATATTCACACATGATCAGTCAAGTCAGATATTCAATATTTAATCACTGAGTCAGATATTCACACATGAGATAAGAAAAGTTAAATCACAATGACTGCAAACTCAAAGCTATCGAGATAAGAAAAGTGTGTGTGTGTGTGTGTGTGTGTGTGTGTGTGTGTGTGTGATTTGGATATTTAATGTAGCTTTGGCAATTTTTCAGTCATATCCCTATGATGTCTGCAGTGTGACAATTTATAGTGATATCTAGCAATGGGGTATCATGCCGCAGACATATAGCATGATGTTCCACCCAATAACATTATCCTGACACCAGGCCAACTGGTCCTAACACTGACATCTTAATGCTGAATGCTTAGCAAGGAGGCTGCAAGTATCATTTTTATAATTCTTTGGTATCACTTGGCCAGGGTTCGAACTTGCAACCTCCTGCATCCAAGGTGGATTCTCTAACCACTAGGTCAATGGAGTGGTAAGTCCATTATTGCTATAGTCTAATTGTTCAGACAGCTATTTTGATCAAATAAGTATCATTAATTTTTAATTTCACTTTTTAATTTAATTTAATTTTTAGTTTTAGGTTCTTGTTTCTTAAATTTATTTTAACACTTATGGTTTTGAAGCACAAGATCCTGCAGCGCTAAACTGTGATGAGAAAAAAAACATAAATTGCGCCCTAATTTTAAAATCTGTATTTTAATTTGTCTTATTAGTTTCTTTTTTTAATTTTGAAATAAAAAAAACTAAAAAGAGGGGTTTATCAGCATCCTGTCATTTTTTTGTTCAGCCAGCATGTACATCAGCCTTGTATTTAACACCATTTTCAAAATCCCTCACTCCATTATCAATTTCACAGCTCCATTAATGTGATATGCTTCCTAACTTTAAAAATAAATTTCTTTCATCAATATCATCATCCAGTATTTGCCAAATAAAATCATCATCTGATAATGAACTGCGCTGGGAATCGGAGATTTTGGAGATTTTGGGTTTCCTAGGTAACCAATATAATAAACATCATTTGTCAAACTTTCTTGATGCAAGGTTGAACTATGATATAATGCTTGTTCAGAGACCGAAAGTGTCAATCAAATTTAATTTATTTTAAAATTCATGCCCAGACAAAGAGACTAGATGTGTAAACATTTTATGAAAAAAGACAGGTTGAATGGCTGTATACAAATTGTATATTGTGCAGGGTACGTTTTCACATGCACAACTTTAAACTAATTTGCAGGAGTTCTCATGTATCACAGGTCTTCAGGTGTAAAAATTTTGAACAAATTTTGCATGATTCATGCAATCATGTGACCTGGCAGCATCTCTGTAAATGTGAATAATGAAGTCGTTTAAATAAATAAAAGCCACTGTACTATTATTTCAAATAATTTTAAAGCATTAGTTCTGTGACTTCTCTTTATTGATTTTCATAGGCATTAATCAATCTCAGCACAATGGTGCATATGATTTGAAACCAACAAGTATATTTCTTTTGTACATATATGTCGCTGCCTCATGTTAATTAGTTAGATATTTAAATTTTTTAGGCAACAAAAAATTACTGGAAAAGGGGAAAAATGTTAAAAATTTGTTTGTGTAAAGTGACATCAGTAAATTGACCTTGTGCAATAGAGAGAATAATACGAACATACAAAATAACTATCTGTATACATTCCTCAAAGAATTTATATCAACTTGATATATAACAATCCCATCTAAATCTCTCCAATGTTAAAACTGATGGACATTGCTGATTAACAAGTTGGAAAAAAAGTTCTAAGGTGTTCCAAAACTTTTAGTACATACAAATATTTCTTGTCCAAATTTTATTACAACATAATAGAAATAATTATGGACATCCCAACTTTTAAATTTACTTTGACATATGTTCATTACAATATACATAATAGAAATAATTATGGACATCCCAAATTTTAAATTTACTTTGACATATGTTCATTACAATATACATAGGTGCTGGTTTTCATATTTTACTTCATGCACTGATGTTACAAAATGTCACGTCTTTTAACATGACCGTGGAACAATCTATAAACTCAGACACGATATAGACAAATGGGAATAACCAAAGTTAATCTGAAAAATCAATATCTCCCTATAGTCCTCATAAGTACTATTTTATAAGCAAACCAAATGTTTTATTTAAGTTGCTGTAGCTAACCTTATCGGAGGCAAGAAGAGGTTGGTCCATTGTATGAGGCATCTTTCCAATGCAGATTAACTCCCTTTTGTTCTGCTGCTGCTGTTCAGAGATTCGTTTCTCTGAGCTAGTCTCAACCGTAAACAAGTCATCTGCCAGGGCGTCTGAGCTCTGTCCTGTCTGTATGAAAAGAAAATACATTGATCATCGTTGTACATTTCAATTAAGGGGGTGCAATAAAGTGAAAAATAAAATAACAAGATTCACCAATCAAATTTCATGTATTTTTGTGTAGCCTTTAATTTATCAAATACAATCCAGCTATAAAATATAACTATTAAAATGTTTTCTAATACATAGCATTAAATAAAGAAACAAATCATTATGAAATAAAAAAAAAGAATCGCCATTTTCAAGCATGCAGAAAAGTCAATGATCTTCTCATTTATTAATTTTTAACCACTTATTTCTTGATTGTTTACTTCGATCAAGAAAAATTCACATTTCAAATGCCTTTTAAAATATACTGATGTACAATAAAGATTCTTCAAACTTCCAACATATTTTGTTCTGAGCATGTTTGATATAATCCCAAATGAAAAATGAAAATTAAAACTTATCTGACTGTTTGATAACGTCACGTAAAATTGTAACTGAGGCATTGAATAATGGAACAGGAGATTAAGAAATTAAATAATCACCATTTATTCTTCATTTCATTCATTTATTACTTTTAACCACATATTTTGATGTTTTCTTAATATGAATCAAGAACATAAGTTTCCATTTCAAGTTTCCATTTCAAATGGCTATGAAAATATACTGATGTAAAATATAGTTATGTCAAATTAAGATGTGCAGGCAGGTCAACGAACATTTCAAATGGCTATGAAAATATACTGATGTAAAATATAGTTATGTCAAATTAAGATGTGCAGGCAGGTCAATGAACATTTCAAATGGCTATGAAAATATACTGATGTAAAATATAGTTATGTCAAATTAAGATGTGCAGGCAGGTCAATGAACATTTCAAATGGCTATGAAAATATACTGATGTAAAATATAGTTATGTCAAATTAAGATGTGCAGGCAGGTCAATGAACATTTCAAATGGCTATGAAAATATACTGATGTAAAATATAGTTATGTCAAATTAAGATGTGCAGGCAGGTCAATGAACATTTCAAATGGCTATGAAAATATACTGATGTAAAATATAGTTATGTCAAATTAAGATGTGCAGGCAGGTCAATGAACATTTCAAATGGCTATGAAAATATACTGATGTAAAATATAGTTATGTCAAATTAAGATGTGCAGGCAGGTCAATGAACATTTCAAATGGCTATGAAAATATACTGATGTAAAATATAGTTATGTCAAATTAAGATGTGCAGGCAGGTCAATGAACATTTCAAATGGCTATGAAAATATACTGATGTAAAATATAGTTATGTCAAATTAAGATGTGCAGGCAGGTCAATGAACATTTCAAATGGCTATGAAAATATACTGATGTAAAATATAGTTATGTCAAATTAAGATGTGCAGGCAGGTCAATGAACATTTCAAATGGCTATGAAAATATACTGATGTAAAATATAGTTATGTCAAATTAAGATGTGCAGTCAATGAACATTTCAAATGGCTATGAAAATATACTGATGTAAAATATAGTTATGTCAAATTAAGATGTGCAGGCAGGTCAATGAACATTTCAAATGGCTATGAAAATATACTGATGTAAAATATAGTTATGTCAAATTAAGATGTGCAGGCAGGTCAATGAACATTTCAAATGGCTATGAAAATATACTGATGTAAAATATAGTTATGTCAAATTAAGATGTGCAGGCAGGTCAATGAACATTTCAAATGGCTATGAAAATATACTGATGTAAAATATAGTTATGTCAAATTAAGATGTGCAGGCAGGTCAATGAACATTTCAAATGGCTATGAAAATATACTGATGTAAAATATAGTTATGTCAAATTAAGATGTGCAGGCAGGTCAATGAACATTTCAAATGGCTATGAAAATATACTGATGTAAAATATAGTTATGTCAAATTAAGATGTGCAGGCAGGTCAATGAACATTTCAAATGGCTATGAAAATATACTGATGTAAAATATAGTTATGTCAAATTAAGATGTGCAGGCAGGTCAATGAACATTTCAAATGGCTATGAAAATATACTGATGTAAAATATAGTTATGTCAAATTAAGATGTGCAGGCAGGTCAATGAACATTTCAAATGGCTATGAAAATATACTGATGTAAAATATAGTTATGTCAAATTAAGATGTGCAGGCAGGTCAATGAACATTTCAAATGGCTATGAAAATATACTGATGTAAAATATAGTTATGTCAAATTAAGATGTGCAGGCAGGTCAATGAACATTTCAAATGGCTATGAAAATATACTGATGTAAAATATAGTTATGTCAAATTAAGATGTGCAGGCAGGTCAATGAACATTTCAAATGGCTATGAAAATATACTGATGTAAAATATAGTTATGTCAAATTAAGATGTGCAGGCAGGTCAATGAACATTTCAAATGGCTATGAAAATATACTGATGTAAAATATAGTTATGTCAAATTAAGATGTGCAGGCAGGTCAATGAACATTTCAAATGGCTATGAAAATATACTGATGTAAAATATAGTTATGTCAAATTAAGATGTGCAGGCAGGTCAATGAACATTTCAAATGGCTATGAAAATATACTGATGTAAAATATAGTTATGTCAAATTAAGATGTGCAGGCAGGTCAATGAACATTTCAAATGGCTATGAAAATATACTGATGTAAAATATAGTTATGTCAAATTAAGATGTGCAGGCAGGTCAATGAACATTTCAAATGGCTATGAAAATATACTGATGTAAAATATAGTTATGTCAAATTAAGATGTGCAGGCAGGTCAATGAACATTTCAAATGGCTATGAAAATATACTGATGTAAAATATAGTTATGTCAAATTAAGATGTGCAGGCAGGTCAATGAACATTTCAAATGGCTATGAAAATATACTGATGTAAAATATAGTTATGTCAAATTAAGATGTGCAGGCAGGTCAATGAACATTTCAAATGGCTATGAAAATATACTGATGTAAAATATAGTTATGTCAAATTAAGATGTGCAGGCAGGTCAATGAACATTTCAAATGGCTATGAAAATATACTGATGTAAAATATAGTTATGTCAAATTAAGATGTGCAGGCAGGTCAATGAACATTTCAAATGGCTATGAAAATATACTGATGTAAAATATAGTTATGTCAAATTAAGATGTGCAGGCAGGTCAATGAACATTTCAAATGGCTATGAAAATATACTGATGTAAAATATAGTTATGTCAAATTAAGATGTGCAGGCAGGTCAATGAACATTTCAAATGGCTATGAAAATATACTGATGTAAAATATAGTTATGTCAAATTAAGATGTGCAGGCAGGTCAATGAACATTTCAAATGGCTATGAAAATATACTGATGTAAAATATAGTTATGTCAAATTAAGATGTGCAGGCAGGTCAATGAACATTTCAAATGGCTATGAAAATATACTGATGTAAAATATAGTTATGTCAAATTAAGATGTGCAGGCAGGTCAATGAACATTTCAAATGGCTATGAAAATATACTGATGTAAAATATAGTTATGTCAAATTAAGATGTGCAGGCAGGTCAATGAACATTTCAAATGGCTATGAAAATATACTGATGTAAAATATAGTTATGTCAAATTAAGATGTGCAGGCAGGTCAATGAACATTTCAAATGGCTATGAAAATATACTGATGTAAAATATAGTTATGTCAAATTAAGATGTGCAGGCAGGTCAATGAACATTTCAAATGGCTATGAAAATATACTGATGTAAAATATAGTTATGTCAAATTAAGATGTGCAGGCAGGTCAATGAACATTTCAAATGGCTATGAAAATATACTGATGTAAAATATAGTTATGTCAAATTAAGATGTGCAGGCAGGTCAATGAACATTTCAAATGGCTATGAAAATATACTGATGTAAAATATAGTTATGTCAAATTAAGATGTGCAGGCAGGTCAATGAACATTTCAAATGGCTATGAAAATATACTGATGTAAAATATAGTTATGTCAAATTAAGATGTGCAGGCAGGTCAATGAACATTTCAAATGGCTATGAAAATATACTGATGTAAAATATAGTTATGTCAAATTAAGATGTGCAGGCAGGTCAATGAACATTTCAAATGGCTATGAAAATATACTGATGTAAAATATAGTTATGTCAAATTAAGATGTGCAGGCAGGTCAATGAACATTTCAAATGGCTATGAAAATATACTGATGTAAAATATAGTTATGTCAAATTAAGATGTGCAGGCAGGTCAATGAACATTTCAAATGGCTATGAAAATATACTGATGTAAAATATAGTTATGTCAAATTAAGATGTGCAGGCAGGTCAATGAACATTTCAAATGGCTATGAAAATATACTGATGTAAAATATAGTTATGTCAAATTAAGATGTGCAGGCAGGTCAATGAACATTTCAAATGGCTATGAAAATATACTGATGTAAAATATAGTTATGTCAAATTAAGATGTGCAGGCAGGTCAATGAACATTTCAAATGGCTATGAAAATATACTGATGTAAAATATAGTTATGTCAAATTAAGATGTGCAGGCAGGTCAATGAACATTTCAAATGGCTATGAAAATATACTGATGTAAAATATAGTTATGTCAAATTAAGATGTGCAGGCAGGTCAATGAACATTTCAAATGGCTATGAAAATATACTGATGTAAAATATAGTTATGTCAAATTAAGATGTGCAGGCAGGTCAATGAACATTTCAAATGGCTATGAAAATATACTGATGTAAAATATAGTTATGTCAAATTAAGATGTGCAGGCAGGTCAATGAACATTTCAAATGGCTATGAAAATATACTGATGTAAAATATAGTTATGTCAAATTAAGATGTGCAGGCAGGTCAATGAACATTTCAAATGGCTATGAAAATATACTGATGTAAAATATAGTTATGTCAAATTAAGATGTGCAGGCAGGTCAATGAACATTTCAAATGGCTATGAAAATATACTGATGTAAAATATAGTTATGTCAAATTAAGATGTGCAGGCAGGTCAATGAACATTTCAAATGGCTATGAAAATATACTGATGTAAAATATAGTTATGTCAAATTAAGATGTGCAGTGCAGGCACATTTCATTCTTTTCTTACTTTTTGAACACATATTTTTGATTTTTTTTATTTGAATAAAAAGAAGTTCCCATTTTAAACGGCTTTGAAAAAATACAGATGTATGATATAGATATGTCAAATAGTGATTAGTTTGCTGAGAATATGTTTGATATAATAACAAATGAAAAACATTAAGTATTTGTTGCCTCAAATAAAACTGATTTTACCTGTGTGTATCACAGTGACTAATGAACCGGGAGATGAAGAAATAAAGAAATAATCACCATTTATAATTGTAAAGAAAGGCCTTTAATAATCTTTGATTCAAATGATAATTCTTCTGTTAATCTACTCTCATACATTGATCCACCCTTATTTGTTTTTTTTACTGATGCACAAATACAATGACTGATCCATACATATACTCAATTATTGCCATTACAATATCAACTGTTGTTTACTAACAACCAGACCAAGACCTTTACAGAATACATCCTTAAATACTATTCATAATTAGTTCTCTTTATTTAAGTCTGTCACCATCCATTTTTAAATGAGTTTGGAAGCTCTTTGATGTTTTCTTATCCAATAAAAATTATATCTCAGTACATCTTAAAGTGAAGACGACTGAATAGTCAACTAGTCTTATTGTTTCAATATTGTCATACAAACAAAACATTATAAAATTATAAAATAATAAAATTAAAAATTTATAAAATTAAAAAATTATAAAATTAAAAAATTATAAAATTATAAAATAAAATTAAAAAATAATAAAACTAAAAAATTATAAAATTATAAAATTAAAAATTTATAAAATTAAAAAATTAAAAAATTTAAAAATTATAAAAACCTTGTCATTATCAAATTTGAAAGTCACTTGTTCCGTTTAATCAATTCTTATACACAGTATTAAGTGCTTGTACTGTCCTGACTCAGATTTAATTAACATTTTATTAGCAATCTATTCTATGATACACCCCTCTACTGTTATCATTATTGGCAAGTACAAATAAGAAGTGATGCGTATGATCATTTGTCCTTACAACATCTGTATGGACTTTGATAGCACATTGACAGATTTTCATTTATCTAAAGATAGATTCATTTCATTACTGGAAGCCTCACTGATTTGAACTCTTCAGTTGAATATTGCCCTCTATTTGGTTTCAACTGGAATAACCAAAGCACTAAGCATGTTTAATTACAGTGTAAATAACACAGAATACCCATGTGGTTGTCGT
Organism: Unio pictorum; assembly: GCA_030141615.1. NCBI lineage: Eukaryota > Metazoa > Mollusca > Bivalvia > Unionida > Unionidae > Unio > Unio pictorum. Next base: position 121,792 of record JARLTB010000307.1, read on the forward strand.
GAAAATGTATATTATAATTAAAACAAGAATGAATCTGATTTAGAGGACCTAATTGATAATGCAATACAGAAGTGTCCTAATACATGAAGATAACAATCGTCAAGTAACTGAAAATACATATTACAATTGACCTGTAACCTCTCTTTTCTCTCTCCTTCAGATAACGTCTTTATAAGTATTTTTTTTTAAATTGTAATTTATTTCTTGAGTTGAGACAAAATTTGTACATTTATCTTGTATGTTAGTACTGTTAGGTTGTTGAGTAATGTGTGCTGCATATAACTTGTCTTTTTTACATGGTCAGTACCACAAAATGATAGTAATATATTTTATATATAAAGTTTTGTACTCTGAAATTAATAATTACTTTTTAAGTACAAAAATTTACATGAAATACAGTAATTTACCATTGTCAAATGTCTGAGACAAGAAGCACTGATCTCTTTTCACTCATGGTTGCCTGTTATAAGATTCAAGTGCTTTTCATTAATATGCTTGAACAAAAACAAACCATCAAATACGCATTTATACATCAAAAGAAGTGATCCAGTATCAATCAATAAGTGAATATTTTTAGAAGACAAAAGTCTAACTGGCTCTAACAATCATCACTGAAGGTTGCATTGGTTAACTTTCTTAGAACATTTTACATTTTACTTGGACTCGCAATGATTGGTTAAACAGGTTTATTTATATTCACGACAAATAGGAAATAGATAAACTATATTGTTTTTATTTTGCCCATGGGGTCAATAGTGGTAGTACATTATAGCTAACATTTATATTACAATGAATGGTGCAATACTGAGGTAGAGCTGTAAAGAAGCAATGCTAACAAAAGTGGGAAATTATTGTGTAAAATATGAACACTTACCTCTATCTGTTGGACCTTGTGTTTGATGCGGAATGTCCACATGTTATGGTACAGCTGCATGGTCAATGAGCGTTCATTCATGTCCAAGTCTCCTGATAGAGAGTCCAGGCACAGCTCATATAGGTATGCCTTCTCACAAACATCCTCGGTTTGCTGTACCTCATCCTGGAAATCAAATAACCTTTTCAAAACAAGCAAATTGCTGAAAGGACCAAACCTTTCTGCTTTATTTACAAATTATGAAACATCAGAGACTTTTAGGATTTTCTGTCAAGAAAAATTACATAGTGTTATATAATAATTTTGTTTAAAAGTTTGAAGTTTTACAATTTTCTCTCTCTCTCTCTCTCTCTCTCTCTCTCTCTTTCTCTCTCTCTCTCTCTCTCTCTGACAATATTCTGGCAAATATTTTAAATGGATATCATTCCCACATCCTATGTTTTTACATTTATTTCAGCTCTGATCTTAACATGGGAGAAATATTTCAGCAACATACCTCAAAGAATTCTGCCACTCTGACAGGTGTGACCTTGTACTTCTGGAAGGTCCTGGAACACTCCCTGTAGAAATTAATTCTGACCTGAGGGGAATTCCAGATATTCATACCCTGAATGTTACTCTTCTCATTAAGCACCTACAAAAAAAACCAAAACAAAATTTTTATATATATATATATATATATATATATATACACACAGTCCTACCCGTTTATCTCGACATCCTCGGGACCAAGGAAATATTGTCGAGATAAGCGGATGTCGAGATAAGTGTTTGGGGGGGGGGGTCTGCAAAAAAAAAAATGCAAGTTAAATTCTTCAGTAAGGGGTAACCGGTCATCAGTATTTACACTTTGAAAAAAAACAATGTAAATTTTTAGTATATGGGGACAAAACTAGAGTGAAATACACTTGTATATTGACAAATAACATTTTGGTTACCTTTGTGTAATAAAATCCACAATAAAATATTGCATCGGTCAAATCCTGATATGAAAAACATGAGAGATTCAATGTCAGCATTAGCACGTGTTTGTCTAGTTGTTAGTTGCATGCTTCAAGTACATGTACTTAAATCAGCCTAGATATCGGTCAGTCTGTACCCATGTTATTGAGGGTACCAAGGGGATAGGGCTATTCACAGGGAAATGAAAAACTGTCAACAGTACATGTATTCTCCACAAATACTTTTGTATCCGATGTTATGACGAACATTAAAGCGACTGCACCAACCACTTGTTGCAGCGAAGTTCTCCACACTAAGCTTTTTCGATAATGCTTAATTGAACCGTGAACCGTTTAGATGCTTCCTCCACGTCTTCAAAGGTACCAGTCTTGCTTCTTCCTTAGGGGAGCGCAGTTACCTTCAATTTAGTCTTTCTTTATAGACTCTGCAGCTTTCATCCTTCCTGGACGTGTTAATTTTAAATGAAAAAATGTCACAGACCTCTTTGCGAGATGTTCATCCCTTAACTTCATTAACAGCCAGATATTTAGTTTCCAAAGACTGTAAATTTAATTTGCGTTTTACCCTTCTGTCTGTAGCCATCGTAAATGTAAATAAAATTAAAAACGAAACTTTCACAGCGAAAATCACCGATCACTTTCAAAGGTCTCGGAAACGTGTAATCCGTATTTTCACGCAATTTTTATATATGTGATTCAGAAAATCACGTATACTGGAGTCCTCTGTACGCATCAATTTCCTGGACGGCAAATTTAAGGGCTTGCTAGTCCTGCTTCGACCACCTGTTGATTGGGAAATTGTGTTCATCAATTGATCCTTTTCGCTGTGCTGATATATTTACAATCAGAAAATTCAGTGTTTGAAAGACCCACAGATGTACATGCTGTCATTGTAAGAGTACATTTGAATAACATGATTCACAAGCTAGGCGGCAAGATCAAAGACTTAACTAGCTGCAGAGTGGTGAGAAAACGTGCTGTTATGGTTTGTTTTTTTTTCATCCGACCGCGACATTAAAGCCTGGCGGCAAGATCAACTAATTGTTGAACAAAGTATTGGTCTTAATTGGCAACTTGTCGATATAAACGTTTTGAAAACAAAGGATTTGTTCAAGCTGGGACCAAGGGCTTCTGTCGACATATACGTTTTTCTTTTATCTCGACGTCGACATAGGCATGACAATTTGATAGTAATAGTAGACCATGGGACCGGGACTTTGCTTTTTTGTCGACATAGGCGGCTTGTCGAGATAAGCGATGTCGATATAAACGGGTAGGACTGTGTATATATATATATATATATATATATATATATATACATACATACATACACATATGTTAATGTGCTAGCACCACTTAAGACTCACAGCTCTAAATCCAATTTTTTTTTACTTCAAGGTAATCATATGAAAGTAGAATATCACTAAAGTCCTTGAAATTTTCATATAGTCCAAAATAATTATTCAAAAGTTCAAGACCTTTGAATATTTTCACACAATCAAAGTACTGTCTAAGAATTTTTTAATTCTGCAAGTCCAATGAATATATTATAATTAAATTACTAGTTTCATCAGATCAGATCCGTTTGTGACCTCCAATCAAACTAAAGCATGGTGTACTTTACCAAAATAGTTGTTGCCTTGATCTTTGCAATCAAACTTTGAGGAAACTACATACATGTAATCTTCTTATTACTGACCAGCCAGAGAATCAAAGAAAAAAAAAGTATTTAACCCTAATGACTGAGATAATACTTATATCCATCAAAGACATCCACAAATGAACAGTAAATAGTTCTGTTTTGGTGAGTATTAAGACTCTTTAAAAAGTGTGTGTGTTTGTGATTAGAATTTTTAATGCAGCTTTAAAAAAAATTCAGTCATATCGCTACAATGTCTACACTGAGGCACTTTATAGTGATGTCTAGCACTGGGGCATCATGTCGCAGACATGTAGCATGATGTCCCACCCAGTCACATTATCCTGACACCAGGCTGACCAGTCCTAACACTAACCTCTTAATGCCGAGAGCCTAGCGAGGCAGCTGTTTATACCATCTTTGGTATGACTCGGCCGTTGATCGAACCCACCTTCAGAAAATGTTGTCATCAATAGAATTCAATATTTGTTTTAAAATCACACAAATATCAAGAAAAATATGTCAACATTATGATATCCAACATATCTGTTAATTATTTACCAATTTAAGTTACATTTTAATTTTGCAAATTATAACTGATGCATTAAACAGATGTATCAATGAACAACTGAGACTCCTTCAGATTTTTAACAATACTCTTGTTGACTGAATTACAAGATATCCAACATTGTTTCAGTTTTGTAATGTACAATACATTTAGTTGTAATGTAGCATGATTACACAACATAATTATGACATGACATGCATAATCCAACAAGATAAATGTCTTTTTAAAGCATAACTGCAGTGCTCTGTTATATGAAAATATATAATGTGACAAGATAAAAGATAACAATGTGCCTGAAGTGCTTTGATATACAAATGACAAAAGCAATGTCTTGTTACAGCATGTGACAACAGTTTTGTTATGCTTGTGACAGAATGCAATGCTATTGTACATCATGTGACATTTTTGTACATATTCTGAAATGGAAATAAACAAAAATTGAATGAATTCCAAATGCATTTCACATACAAATAAAATGTTTCTGGACATGTAACACATGTACCTGCTCTATTGTCACATGGTCTGTAGATGATCCAGTGAGCTGAGCCAAGTTTCTTGCCTCATGATACTGTTGTTGTGACATCATGTGACTGATAATTCTGTCACACTCCTCATGATACTGGGTAGTGCCTGGCATAAGCAGGCACGAAAAGTTGACCTTACGTAACTGTGTTTTCTGTATCAGCTGAACCAGCTGATACAGCTTACGAAAGTCTGGCACTAAAATAGAAACAGAACGTTAATATATTATTCTGGCATCAGTAAATTTATGTTTTAAAATGCAAATGCCACCAGTGCAGAATAAACAGCCCAAGTCCACAAAAAGTCCGATATTTAAATACAAGAGCACACAAATATAATCAGATCATCGACATGTGCATACAAACATGCAGACCTAATTTGTCTACCTCAAGGTGCTTTAGGTCTGAATGCACTAACAAGATGATTGTTAAAAAAGTTTTAAAATAATGTATGAATTTTTAAAAATTTCTATAACAAATAAATGAAAAATCTGAAATTATATTTGTCAAAAAAAAACCCTAAGACTATGAAGAAACCATTATTTCTTATTCAACTTAATATTACAACTGAATTTTATTTATTCCTGATGTAATAAGTTTCTTAATTACCTCAAAATACGCCACCGGGTCAAGCAACTTGCTTTTGAACAAAAACATTTCTGTATAATCCTATTTTCTTTCTGCTACAATGGTCCTGACCTTTAATCTTTAGACACCCAACTCAACAGACCTCCATCTTGAAAGCCTTTCACAAACTTTGGTTAAGGTATATGTTTTGTAACTTTAGTTCTTATGAGAAAACATAAAATTATTTCTTGATCATTTGAGCACCAAATAAAAAGTCTCCTTTATAACCTATTTGCAAGCTGTTGAAAGCATCAAGGTTAAGGATTGATATTTCTGTGCTGAAACCAGTTTTATTCTTCAGCCACAGTGACCATGACCCTATACCATTTGATCCCCAAATCATAAGGATTCTGTCTTATCCCAAATGTAACTTTTGCACAAAGTTTGGTCCAAGTCATTGAGATAAATTAATGTTACTATGTAAAAACAAAATTTCTCCTCTCACAGTGACTTTGACCCTTTAACCTTTTGACTTCAACAATGATAGGTCAAGGTTTCTTAAGTATGTAATTTTGCTGAATATTCTTTTCTTCTTTTAATCACAGTGACCCTGACCTTTTACTTTTTAACCCTATATCAATGTTTCCTACTTACATGGTTAACTGTAGAATTTGAGTTATTGTTTACAAATTAAACAGGTAACAGATAGACAGATGGATATAATGAAATAATACTTTACCTTAGGGCATTCATATAATGTGTTTTAAAAGTACAAAAAACATCTGATAATGCATTTTCCAAGAGTAAGATTCAGCTGTGATATTAAAAAAACCAATGTGTTTAGTTCCATTTAAATATACAAGAGACTTCATTCAGCATTTGTATGCATGTAGATTTAGTTTAATTTCCATTCTCAAAACAACCTGGTTGATAAATTGGATAAAGCTGTTCAAAATTCATTCTAAAAATGATATAAAAACTTACCATCAAAACTAAATATCAGTGTAATGCTCTCACTCTCAAGAAGTGTCAGAAGCTGAAGGACCTCATATACACTGGATGTGTTGGTCAGCATATAATGAAGGATCTTGTATGTGACCTGCTCTAGCCAGGGTGAATCCCCAATAAGGCTCTGTGGACGTCCCAGACTCTCACTGGAACTGTAACTCTCATGATGAAACTAAAATTAAGAATGACCTCAAAATAGGCTTTTATTGTCAAATATCATTACCCAAAATAGGCTTTTATTGTCAAATATCATTACACAAAATAGGCTTTTATTGTCAAATATCATTACACAAAATAGGCTTTTATTGTCAAATATCATTACACAAAATAGGCTTTTATTGTCAAATATCATTACACAAAATAGGCTTTTATTGTCAAATATCATTACACAAAATAGGCTTTTATTGTCAAATATCATTACACAAAATAGGCTTTTATTGTCAAATATCATTACACAAAATAGGCTTTTATTGTCAAGTATCATTACACAAAATAGGCTTTTATTGTCAAGTATCATTACACAAACAGGCTTCTATTGTCAAATATCATTACACAAAATAGGCTTTTATTGTCAAATATCATTACACAAAATAGGCTTTTATTGTCAAATATCATTACACAAAATAGGCTTTTATTGTCAAATATCATTACACTTGTTAGGACACTGGTGTCATGCAAATTTAACATAAAATATGATGAATGCTGAACACCTTACAAAAGCACACTATTATGCATAGGATAAGTACATACATGTGAGTTGAGTGAATTCTTGGTGTCAAATGAATAAAACTGTCAGCGATAAAGTCTGACTCTCAAGTGTTTAAAACAAGCAATGATTATAAAAACAATGTAAATAAGAGCTTTAGATTGAATAAATGAACTTTCAATCAGAATTATAAACCAATCATCAACATTTGATTCATGCAGATTTATACTTAATCAAAAAACAAAATGCTATGTGTCAACTGATATAGGGAGTCACACATCTGTCATTTTTCAGTAGCCATACAAGTTTCATGTTCAGATATGGCCCAATGTCTCAAGTTCTACCTAGCATGACTGTCACACATTTGTCATTTTTCAATTGCCATAAAAGCCTAATGTTCCCAGACACGTCACAAAACTGTCGATTTCTAATACCAATAAAAACTTGATAGCCATGTCTTTAATTCTTTGATATGAAATTGCTTACATTGGATAACAGATCACTTGGCCTAATGAATCATAATTTCAAAATGATCTGTAAATCTCCATCAAACATTCAGTAATTGGAAAAGAATGTCTCAGTTACTCTCATTGCATAGTTATTCATTACAATTGAATGTTTGGGTTCTGATAGAAAATTAATGGGAACAGATGTGTTCAATGTTTAATCAATGTTTGGGTTCTGATAGAAAATTAATGGGAACAGATGTGTTCAATGTTTAATCAATGTTTGGGATCTGATAGAAAATTAATTGGAACAGATGTGTTCAATGTTTAATCAATGTTTGGGATCTGATAGAAAATTAATAGGAACAGATGTGTTCAATGTTTAATCAATGTTTGGGATCTGATAGAAAATTAATGGGAACAGATGTGTTCAATGTTTAATCAATGTTTGGGTTCTGATAGAAAATTAATGGGAACAGATGTGTTCAATGTTTAATCAATGTTTGGGATCTGATAGAAAATTAATGGGAACAGATGTGTTCAATGTTTAATCAATGTTTGGGATCTGATAGAAAATTAATGGGAACAGATGTGTTCAATGTTTAATCAATGTTTGGGATCTGATAGAAAATTAATGGGAACATATGTGTTCAATGTTTAATCAATGTTAATATTGGAAATTAAGCCTCTGAGTCAAAATAGCATGGTAAAAAACATGAATATTTTTTATTTATTTTTATTTTTATGAAAAACATTAATATTTTTATGATGATATTTTTATAATTCATTAATATCATACTTAAATTCCTTGGGAATTTACTTTCACCTAGAATATGTAAGATAGGTAGTATGCAAGCATTTTATTTTTAGAAAATTAAAACGAGTTTTAAATGTGGGAAATATTTATGCGATTAAAAAGTAAAGCCCATTATAACATGATTCCACTTATAACATAATAGCAGCATGGCTCCCAATTTTTCATTTAAGGTGACCTCTCTTTTTAACGTCATAAATACATGTTCTTGGAAAAGCCAATTATTCATATCCCTAGCAGATTTGTAATCCCAGCACTGTTTAATGTTGCCTTAACTTCATCATGTACCATTTCTGTCATATTGGCATGTATGCAATTCAAAACTATAAAGTATATTTGATGTCTGATGAAACCCAGTGAACAAAACAAACAATATATGATCAAAAGGTAAGTTAAAACTAAAACATTTTCTATCAAGAAGTTTTTAGAAAAAATTTTGTTAATGTGATCCTGCTTAAATCGCGATGTTATTTTCTGGACCCCAAGCATCGCATTATAATGGGTTTTACCTGTAATAAAAAGTTATTATATAAAATACAGTTATACTTTTAATTTTTTTTCATTTTCTTTATGCATACCTGTTTGAAAGCACTAAGGAGAATAAAAATGTGTAAATAAAGAGCGTAATCTTTACGCAACCTATTTACGGGGTTTAAAGGCACATCAGCATCATACTAGCTATACAGTGCAAATACAAAATAGTTAAATTCTAAAATGCAATAGAAAAAGGTTGCAAAAATCCTATCATCCAGAATCAGATTTGTTATTATGATAAGATGGTTGGAAATGAACTGTTTTATTGTAACAAGAGTTGACCATCTGTAATTATATAAAGTATTCAATCTACTTACATAGTACATGGCCTCCTTGAATTCATCTGTAATTATATAAAGTATTCAATCTACTTACACAGTACATGGCCTCCTTGAATTCATCTGTAATTATATAAAGTATTCAATCTACTTACACAGTACATGGCCTCCTTGAATTCATCTAGAAGCATCTTGCATTTGCTGTAATCTTTCTTTTCTGTGAAGGATGCATAGAACTTCAGGAAGGGCAACAACGGTGATATCTGCAACATCCATAAAAATTATCTGACTATTAAATTAAAATAACAAAGATAACTGATACTAATTTATACAAAGTAATTCAACTACCTCAAAACAGGTCACTCCTCTAAATAAAATCCTTCAATCAAATGTCACACTTAATATAACACAGGTATTGAAATGAAACCCATTAATATTGGTTATACTTAATTTTATTATTGCAGTTTACCACTGAATATATTCACTCACAAATCCTCCTGCAAACTGCACAGACCAAGATCTGCTGTTGAAGGAGATCTGCGTCTAAAGTCAGTTAATACTAATCTGTAAAACAAACATCATAGACCCTTGTCTGCCAGAGTAGTGTGTGATGGCAGATCAAGGTAAATCTTGTTTGCAGTTAGACCTAACCCCTATCATTTCACTAATTTGTATGATTTCAGTTTAATAACACCATATATATTGTATACACCATATATATTGTACACTATATATATTGTACACCATATACATTGTTTCTCCACACTATTATGGCAGTCATTTATTTTCCATTAATTCTCTGGCTGGCCAGTAAAAAGAATGCATGTATATGCTTTGTTGAAAAGTTGATTGCAAAGATCAAGTCAACAACTATTTTGGTGCCATGATATGAATCCACTACAAACTGTGCATGCTGTACATCCACTACAAACTGTGCCATGCTGTACATCCACTACAAACTGTGCATGCTGTACATCCACTACAAACTGTGCCATGCTGTACATCCACTACAAACTGTGCCATGCTGTACATCCACTACAAACTGTGCCATGCTGTACATCCGCTACAAACTGTGCCATGCTGTACATCCACTACAAACTGTGCCATGCTGTACATCCACTACAAACTGTGCCATGCTGTACATCCACTACAAACTGTGCCATGCTGTACATCCACTACAAACTGTGCCATGCTGTACATCCACTACAAACTGTGCCATGCTGTACATCCACTACAAACTGTGCCATACTGTACATCCACTACAAACTGTGCCATGCTGTACATCCACTACAAACTGTGCCATGCTGTACATCCACTACAAACTGTGCCATGCTGTACATCCACTACAAACTGTGCCATGCTGTACATCCACTACAAACTGTGCCATGCTGTACATCCACTACAAACTGTGCCATGCTGTACATCCACTACAAACTGTGCCATGCTGTACATCCACTACAAACTGTGCCATGATATGCATCCACTACAAACTGTGCATGCTGTACATCCACTACAAACTGTGCCATGCTGTACATCCACTACAAACTGTGCCATGCTGTACATCCACTACAAACTGTGCCATGCTGTACATCCACTACAAACTGTGCCATGCTGTACATCCACTACAAACTGTGCATGCTGTACATCCACTACAAACTGTGCCATGCTGTACATCCACTACAAACTGTGCCATGCTGTACATCCACTACAAACTGTGCCATGCTGTACATCCACTACAAACTGTGCCATGCTGTACATCCACTACAAACTGTGCCATGCTGTACATCCACTACAAACTGTGCCATGCTGTACATCCACTACAAACTGTGCCATGCTGTACATCCACTACAAACTGTGCCATGCTGTACATCCACTACAAACTGTGCATGCTGTGCATAAATTACATATTATACCACAATGCATATGCACAGGAATTTCTGCCATGTTGTGCATCCACTACAAAAATTGTGCCATGATGTGCAAATGACTTCCAAAAATGGTATTCCCAAACTTTACATAAAATCTTTATAACAATGTAATTAACATTGTTGTTATTATTGGAAACATTACACCAACCTATCTGCATGACTAAGCAATAAAGAAAATATTTACATAACAAAACATGGGATTTCATTCAGATAGCACTCACAGGTTGAAATATATCAAATCCAGTAGCCAGAGTTGATCCCCACTTGTTTCTTATGTACAGATCTATCAATGCATCAATAGTCTGTAAATTGTACTTCCAAAAGACCTTCTCATGTTCTTCCAGGAAGGATTGGTGCTTGGCAATTGTCAACATGGATACCAGCCAGCCACACAGACATGGTAGGACACTGGCACCCTGGAGGAATAGAAATAAAATCAATCGGTACATATTTAATATATATTTAATTTGTATTGTTTTTCAATAGTCATGTTATTTATATATATATTTTGCACCTGACCTTTGTCCAAAATCAAGTTAATGGTGTACCTGATATTTATTTTGTAAGCAACATAATACACAGCAAAAATTTCTCTATGTGTGGATTAATATTCAGATAATTATTAATTGCAAACATGTTTACTTCAATTAAAGTAAAAAATAGTCTTCAATCTGACTTTAAAATCTTCCAGAATGGAAATTTCCCATTATGTTGACAGTGTATTTGAGAAAGCAAATTTTGTAGTAAATTATGTTTCTCCGAGAATACTTACCCAATTACATTACTTTAGGGATATTAGCCTGCTACCTCGCGAATCCAGCCCTACCAAAAGACGAAAATTCGTCTTTCCTGTCTATGTCATATAGACAAAGGGCAATAACTCTTGCCCCTTACCTCCCTCCCCTTGCTACCCGCTAGGTGTCGCTTCTTTAGTTTTTTAAGCTGAGCGGTATATAAAACACAAGGATGCTCACATGGCGGGGTGGTTGGGAGGGTTTCTTAGTAATGTGATTGGGTAAGTATTCTCGGAGAAACATAATTTACTACAAAATTTGCTTTCTCCTTTGAATACGTTCCCCAATCACATTACTTTAGGAGAATAACTAATAGGAGGAGGGAATGCGGAGCATCCGACCTCCACCTCGGGTATCCTCTAGGGAATGATGGTTGGATTCCCCATGTGAATGATAACCCGGTCTCCTAATTTTCAATCAGCAACACAGCCCAGGGTCACGTGATATGTGACCCCTTTATACGGTTAAGAAGATAGTTATTGAAATCTTCTTACCTACGAAAATTTATCTGGCGAATCCAGCGAAGCTAATAGGCTGTGCTGATTGTTGCACATGGGTCTGGTGGGCGTCTGGGCTGCCCAACACCGGACCTACTAGAATCAATGTTTGCCTCTGCGAGTACAAACTTGAAGATAAAACTGTAGAAGGTTGACTCTGCATGTCAGCCAATAGCTTCTATAATGTGACTGATTTGCGAATCCTCAGAGTACGCCGAGCGTATAACCCACTTCAGCCATGAAGCAAGGGCTTGAATGGTGATATCTCATGTCCCAGCTATCACCAGAAGAAAGAGGTGCTTGTATGTGACCTGACTCACCTCTATGCATTGAAATGGTGCTAGAGTGCACAAACAGGATCTTACATGGCTGTTGATCCTGACTTATCTATAAAGAAAGCGAGCTAATGACGACTCGTTGATCGCCAATGTATGGTAATCTATTTTGGACTACGAAGCCTGGCTGCGTCAAGAGGACCATCAAACCCTCTGATCGGAACGGAAGAGAGTTCGGGTCACTAGAAAGGACATGTAACTCGCTCACCCTGCATGCTGAAGCTAAGACTATCAAGAAACCCAATTTGTATGATAGTAGCTTTAACTAATCGTGGGTTAAAGACTCAATACTGTCTGAATTGAGTCATGTTAAAACCCAGGACAGATTCCATTTGGAAACAGGGTGAGGGATATAAGTTGAATTGAATTTTTAAAGTGTCTAAAAGATCTGACAAATCTTTGTCATGGCTGATAGCACATGTACCAGAATGGCGGAATGTGTCTGATATCATGGAGCGGTAGCATTTGATAATAACTGGAGCCAGCTGTTTCTCCTCGAAAAGCCAGAGAAAAGTTGGCCAGTTGAGGGATTGTGACACTCAGAGGAACAATGTGAATGATATGGTACCAGTCCCTGAAAACATGCCACTTGCCCTCGTAAACCTTCAGAGTAGAGGGCCTTCTTGCTCTCGAGATTCTCTCCGCAATCAAAGATTTAAATTGTTTGTCTTGCAAGGCTGTCTGGACAAGAGCCAAGTGTGAACATAAAGACGGTCCGGACAGGGGTGGAACACCCCTGGCCGTGGTTGCTTGCGAATACTTGTGCTGACTGTAATCTTCCTGGTTAGATCTATCGCCTAGATTGAGTAGATCGGAGACCCAGGAGTTGTTCCATCTGAGAGGGGCAATCAGAACCATCTGACAGTTCTGACCCCTTAACTTCTGGATTAATTTCAGTACCAAGACCGTGGGAGGGTAGGAGAATGACCACAACCCTTCCCAGCTGATTGATCGAGCATCCACGACTCAAGCTTCTGGGTCTGGAACCTGTGAGATGAAAGATGGACAACTTGCGATTTCACCTTGTTGCAAAAGATCAATCATCGGACGTCCCCAAAGTGTGTCAATTGGAAGAAAGTCCGATTGATGGAGTGACCATTCTGTGTGAATGACTAGATAGAGTGTCAGCCAAGACATTGAGTCTGCCAAGAATGTGCCGGAATTGTACATTGAGGTGGAGATTGTCAAACCAATGTAGAAACTGCCAGCTCAGATTGCACAGGTCTGGTGATTGGTGTCCCCATGTTTTTAAGGCAAGGCACCACCACAAAGTTGTCTGACATAATGAGGGCAGTTTGTAATAAGAGTTGATCATGCCTGAAATGAAAGGCGTTGAAGACAGCCATTATTTCTGAAAGGTTGATGTGGAAAGGGCTCGCCCCTGGCACCCACGTGCCGCTGACAGTATCGAAGTCCGGCAACAGGTGGGCACCCCAACCGTAGGTACTAGTGGCGGAACATACCGTTATCCCCGCTTGGGGTATCTCCAGAGTAATCCTTGTGGACAGCCCACAGGGGTTGTGCCATTGACTCAAGAATGATCGCATCTCTGGCGTGAGCATGACTGTTTTCTGGGATCGAAGGGACTTGAAAAGAGCGCAATTACGCTAGCAACGTCCTTTGTAAAGGGCGCATAAAAGGACGGCTGAGCGGGATCAAGTCTGCTGCCGCATTGAATAATCCAAGGATCTGCAACTCTCTCGCTAAAATGCGCATCCTGTCGGAAATGGACTCTACGAGTGCAAATATCTGGATGATCGCAAACTCGAGGAAGCCTTACCAGATTCAGATCGGGAGAAACTCCACACCCAGATGGACCAAAAATCCGGATTGGACAGAGATCAGACTTTATCCAGTTCACGAGAAAGCCTAGATGATGTAAAGTGATATAAGATCGTTTCTGCCTTTGAGCAGAGTAGAACTTGACAGATGTTTCTGGAGGATGTCGTCCAAATATACTGCCGACGCAATAGATGAAGTTGAGCGGAACAGGGTGACGACGTAATCCATAACCTTGGTACTAACCCAAGGGCTTAAATTGAGGCCAAAAGGTATGACATGGATGGAATGGTGAGCTGCCCTGTTAAGAACCCTAGCTAACCAGGCCCTCGATTCCCAAGCATGTTCATTGCCAGATTTTCAGCGATCCTGAAAATGGCTAGGGAGGCTAGGTCTAACAGTGAAGACATAGCGACTACATTTCGAACCAGCTTGGACTTGGCATTGAACACAGTTTTGTCCACTTTATAAGACAATGGAGCAGACATATGGACCGCTGCCATATTTTTATCCAGAGCCGGGACCTCAGTACTGAACGCATCGGAGTGAGTTTTGTACCATTGACCTGAAAACGACGCTGGTACTTGACTTTCAGAAAAGAACGCCTTAGCATTTCCTGGATCCCCTATACGTGTCGACAGACGGTCATTAATTTCCTTAATTTTTGTCGACTGGGGAAGGAGGCGGAAGGATAGAGTCTCTTCCCCCTCATCCAGATCGACCGACGCTCTAACCTTATAGTCGGTAATAGCAGCAGGAGGTGGAGGGCATTCTGAAGGGGCCAACACCCTATAAATTTCCTCCACTGCGGCTTTGAAGCTGAACTAGTCAGTTCCATAGTTGGATCTGCATACAGCTGATTTGCCTGCGATTCATCGCACTCACTATGTGCATAATCTTGCTCTGGTAAAGCATCCATATCGGGGTAATGCATACCAGGTGGCATAGATGACTCGATTCCGACATCTCTGATAAAGGCATTCACTCTCCCTTGTGGATGAGCTGTTAGCCTATGGACGGCCGGAAATGCCGAATGAATTGATTGGCATATGTTTGGCCTGAATGACTGCGACGGGCCGGCTATGACCGGCACCGACCGCTCGAATGGTCGGGTTGGATCGAGAGATTCATCGCCAACATCTGTGTCATGGTAGTGATATGTAACCGGTAGTACGGATTGACAGACGGAGACATCACTAGAATCTTCGTCAATCCGATTTGTGCGGATTGCGGTATGATAAAAGTCCCCGTGCTGGTACAGCGGTACAGTCGGACGGACTGGTATATGACTAAAATCTCCATACGGTTGGACGACCGGTGCCTGTTGGGCTGGACGGCCGGAGCCAGATAGACGGTCAGTGCCGGCAAGTGTCGGCTGGAAGCTTGGCTGGACGACCGGTGCCATTTGGGCTGAACGGTCATTGCCGGATGGATGCCCGGTGCCGGTTAGTGCTGGCTGGAAGGTCGGCTGGATGACCGGTGCTATATGGGCTGAACGGTCATTGCCGGATGGACGCCCGGTGCCGGTTGGTGCCGGCTGTAAGGTAATAATAATTACATAATGCTTATGTAGTGCGGCCAGCACTGCGCGCCCATCTACCATTCGCTCAGAGGGAATGTTGGTTCTGGTACAGCTTGCATATCTGTACAGCATACCAGGTGACCTAGATGACGCAATTCTGTCATAATTGACACTTTCACTAAATCTCCCTTGTGGAGAAGCCATGAACATATGGCCGGCCGGCACTGCCGGCTGATTGAACTGGCGAATGGTCGGCCTGAAAGTCCTGTTCTGGTAAAGCTGCCATATCTGGGTAGCGCATACCAAGTGGCATAGATAACTCAATTCCGTCACCTCTGATAATGTCACTAATTCTCCCTTGTTTTAAAATCACACCGTCACGTATTTGACGTGACGGGAGGTGTACACCGGCAATACCGACTGATTTGTCTGGAATATGGTCGGCCGGAATGTCGGCGAAGGTCCGGCTATGACCGGCACCTGCCTCTCGAATGGTCTGATTGGACGGAGATTCATCTATAACATTTCTCTCATGGTAGTGATATGTAACCAGTAGTGTACATTGACTGACGGGTACATCACTATAATCTCCGTAAATCCGATGTACAGCCGGTGCAGGTTGATGCCGGCTGGAAGACCGGTGCCATTTGGGCTTAACGGTCGTTGCCGGATGGTCGGCCGGTGCCGGTTGATGCCGGCTGGAAGGTCGGCTGGACGACCGGTGCCATTTGGGCTGAACGGTCGTTGCCGGATGGACGGCCGGTGCAGGTTGATGCCGGCTGGAAGGTTGGCTGGACGACCGGTGCCATTTGGGCTGAACGGTCGTTGCCGGCCGGTGCCGGTTGATGCTGGCTGGAAGGTCGGCTGGACGACTGGTGCCATTTGGGCTGAACGGTCGTTGCCGGATGGACGGCCTGTGCCGTTGATGCCGGCTGGAAGGTCGGCTGGACGACCGGTGCCATTTGGGCTGAACGGTCGTTGCCGGGTGGACGGCCGGTGCGTGTTAACGCAGGCTGGAAGGTCGGCTGGCCGGCCGGTGCCATTTGGGCTGAACGGCCGGTGCCTGTTGATGCAAGCTGGAAGGTCGGCTGGCCGTCCGGTGCCATTTGGGCTGAATGGACGGTGCCGGATGGACGGCTAATGCCGGTTGGTGCCTGCTGAACTGACGGTGTCGGCTGGACGGACGGCGAAAGTGCATATTAAAATGGATCCAATTGATCCAGCATAGACTCCATGCGTCCGGACTTACAGGCCCGAAAGCCATGCACGGACCTGCGGTGAAATTTACACCCACTGGGCAGCCTAAACCATGTCAACATAATTTCCTCCATTTCCACATTGCCAACACCCATTTTTGCCATTCATGTCTTCGTTGTCGACTTTGCTACTGAAACGACAAAAGAAGAGAACAAAGCACAAATTAAAAAATTCAGCATATTATTAATTCGATAATACTATAACCGTTACTAACGGAGTAGTCAAATTATTCCGTGCCATGTTAACTCTTAATGACAACACTAGTTATCGCCGTGAGCGTGTTGCAATGGTTCGTTCAAGACGAAGTCTACTGAAACGAAAAAGATGATAAACAAAGCACAATTAGCAATTCAACACGCTATTAAGTCGCTATTACCATAACCGAAACTAACGGAGGAAGCGAAATGATTTAGTGTCGCGTGAACTCGTGACTACAACACGAATTCCGCCATTAAATAGTCGCAACTGGTCGTTCAGAGACTAAGTCTACTGAAACGAAAAAAAAAGATAAACAAAGCACAAATTAACAATTCAGTACGCTATTAAGTCGCTATTCCATAACCGTAACTAACGGAGGAAGCGAAATGATTAAGTGTCGCGTGAACTCGTGACTACAACACGAAGTCCGCCATTAAAAAGTCGCAACTTGGTCGTTCAAAGACTTTTTTGAAGTCTACTGAAACGACAAAGCAGGTAAATAAAGCACAAATTATCAATGCAGCACGTTATTAAATCGCTAATATCGTAAACGTTACATACGGAATAAGCGAAATTATTGAGTGCTACATGTATTACATGCTAGTACCGCCATAAGCGTGCTTGACCACGTTGCAACCTGGTCCGAAGTCTAGAAAAGGTGACAAAGTCACTCAAATTGGAAAATATTGTAAAATAATGTATACAACCTGTAGAGGAATGATTATCCAACACAGTAATTCCAAATTTAACTTCGGATGGTCAGAATTTACACTAAGATGGCTTGGATTCATTGGAGGTCTAATTGTACGTGTTTTCGCGTACAGCGAAGCTAAAAAACTAAAGAAGCGACACCTAGCGGGTAGCAAGGGGAGGTAAGGGGCAAGAGTTATTGCCCTTTGTCTATATGACATAGACAGGAAAGACGAATTTTCGTCTTTTGGTAGGGCTGGATTCGCGAGGTAGCAGGCTAATATCCCTAAAGTAATGTGATTGGGGAACGTATTCAAAGGAGAAAATGGTAATTGTGACATAGGTCATGTAGATGGTTATATAATCTTGTTTAACTAAAAATTATTCATGCTTGCCTTTACATCTAAATCAGAATCATTCTTAATGTTGAGTTCAGTTTGAATTTGGGTGGAGATATTCAAACTTTTATTCAATGGAATTACAAAGTGCTCAATAACATTCTTGGATTAAAACATTAATTTAGAATTAGACTGAATTCAGACAAGGACATTTTGGATTATATTACTGTGTTACATAATAAAGACTGTTAACACATCAAGACATTCCAGGTCATCGGCACATCAGCACATCTGAGACTACAGGCACATCAACACATTTACTGTAAGAATTTATTTGTAATACAAATGAAAATTCATACATTTGGATTGTGATAGAACATTTAAGACTTTTTGGGGATTTAATTCACAATACTGAAAGTTCTTTCTGAAGTTTATTATTTGCGTTCTAGGGAATAATTAAGTGTTAAATTTTACTCTTGTTGATTTTTGCTCATTTCTGTCATTTATTTAAAAGTATAGTCATAACAGTATGGAATTTGTATATGATTAATTTATCAGAAAAATTGGCATCAAGTCATTTTCATTTTGTATACACACATTTACAGATAGTAAAACTATTAAATGTGGAATAATGATAGAAATTGATTTTTTTTAATATTTAACTAAAATGTAGTTTTTTCTTTGTAACATGCAATGTTGCTGATACTAAATACATGTAATGGGCTGCTGTTGGTATAATTTTAAATATGTACCTGACCTAACACAAGTCGCCAAAGCCTTAAGTTTTATGCCATTTATCATTTTCATTCTCACATTAAATGTGACAATAGCAAATAACAGTACAAAGACACAAGCAGCTTTCATTCTGTTCAATGTGTCTGAAAAAACAAAATTACCATTTATATTTGCTTATATAACTCGAATCCAACAACACAGAGCGTGATCTGCCTTCCCATAATGCATCAGTAGACCAGGGTCCATGTTGTCTGTTCTAATGACTCCTAACAAACTGCAGAGACCCAAATCTGCTATCACATTATGCAAAAGTACATCTGGGTCATCACAGTTTACAGTTGGACATAGCTTATAGGCAAGTTTATAAGGTATTATAAGAAGCTGATTTGAATTCTGCAAATAGATGCTCATCTAAAAGAGAAAAGGCCAAATGAAAAAATACCCTTCAGTATATTTGCATATGAAAAAAATGTCTAAAATATAACAGTACATTTGTGAATCTTAATGTCAAATTGGATGGCTAATTTAGCAGACCTCATATTTTTTTAAAAAAACTTTCTGAGCAAAACATTCACAGTCATGGTAAAAACACCCAAAATGAAATACGACACTTAGTGTACCTCAATATAATAAACGTTTGAAGCCCAATTGTCAAAGAATTGGTGAATCTAGCATTAATCTAAGTATAGCTGTAATCTGCTATTTTTAAAAATCAATGGTTTCAAGAATCCTGGGCCAGGATTCTTTATGAGTAGCTACAGTTACTGTTTTAGATTCAAATTTTGTTTTTTCTTTGTAAAAGAAACATAATGTTTAGCACATATTTTACTAAATGTATCAACACTCATACATATTTCTGAGAATTTAACCTAAATATACAAGACTGACATAAATAACTGAAATTAAATTAACAAAATGCTAGATTTTCATTCTGTTTTTAACCATAATACATAGATACGAGTAAAAAAAACAACTAAGCACTATCTGCTGACCAGTCATTCTGAATATTAACCTAATCTTCATCAATGATACATATAACATTCTGAATATTAACTTAAACTTCATCAATGATACATATAACATACTGAATATTAACCTTTGCTGTCATCTATGATACATATAACATTCTGAATATTAACCTTTACTGTTATCTATGATACATATAACATTCTGAATATTAACCTAAACTTCATCTATGATACATATAACATACTGAATATTAACCTAAACTTCATCAATGATACATATAACATACTGAATATTAACCTTTGCTGTCATCTATGATACATATAACATTCTGAATATTAACCTTTACTGTTATCTATGATACATATAACATACTGGATAATAACCTTGACTGTCATCTATGATACATCTAACATACTGAATATTAACCTCTACTGTCATCTATGATACATATAACAGTCAAAACATGTGTCTGAATACAATTCTTGTCCTGTAGTCAATTGACAAAATGGAATAAACAGTAAAAGACAATTTATCTGGTAGGCATGGTTTCTATTATTGCAAGATGACTGTTTGATGATGAATCAAAATGCTAGAGTATCATGTTTGTCCTCTGTAGGTATTTCATACAGTGACACTTGTCCCAATGTCAAATATATGTAACACTTGTCAACAGGTCAACTTCATATTACACTTGTCCCCAGGTCAACTACATACAACACATTTACATATATAAATACAGAGAGATTTGAAAGGACTTTTTATGGACTCCTTTAATACATGGGCAACTGTCTACATTGAAAACATGTTTCTCTGTCTTGACTGTCCCAGATTAACATGTTTAACTGTCTTGATTGTACCAAATTAACGTTTAACTGTCTTGACTGTCCCAGATTAACATGTTTCTCTGTCTTGATTGTACCAAATTAACATGTTTAACTGTCTTGACTGTCCCAGATTAACATGTTTCTCTGTCTTGACTGTCCCAGATTAACATGTTTCTCTGTCTTGATTGTACCAAATTAACGTTTAACTGTCTTGACTGTCCCAGATTAACATGTTTCTCTGTCTTGACTGTCCCAGATTAACATGTTTCTCTGTCTTGATTGTACCAAATTAACATGTTTCTCTGTCTTGATTGTACCAAATTAACATGTTTCTCTGTCTTGATTGTACCAAATTAACATGTTTAACTGTCTTGATTGTACCAAATTAACGTTTAACTGTCTTGATTGTACCAAATTAACATGTTTAACTGTCTTGATTGTACCAAATTAACGTTTAACTGTCTTGATTGTACCAAATTAACATGTTTAACTGTCTTGATTGTACCAAATTAACATGTTTAACTGTCTTGATTGTACCAAATTAACGTTTAACTGTCTTGATTGTACCAAATTAACATGTTTCTCTGTCTTGATTGTACCAAATTAACATGTTTAACTGTCTTGATTGTACCAAATTAACATGTTTAACTGTCTTGATTGTACCAAATTAACATGTTTAACTGTCTTGATTGTACCAAATTAACATGTTTAACTGTCTTGATTGTACCAAATTAACATGTTTAACTGTCTTGATTGTACCAAATTAACATGTTTAACTGTCTTGATTGTACCAAATTAACATATTTCTCTGTCTTGATTGTACCAAATTAACATATTTCTCTGTCTTGATTGTACCAAATTAACATGTTTTTCTGTCATGATTGTACCAATTTAAATGTTTCTCTGTTTTCATTGCCCTATATTAACACATATTTGGCTTAATTATATTAACTTGTTTCTCTGTACTTGATAATTTCTTTTAAGAATTATACCTTTGTGCAGGCAGCTAGTTCAGCAAATATTGGGTTACGCAGTGTTACTGAATATGCTAATAAAGCCTTCCATGGGAAGGGGTGACTCTTGGCGGCAAACACAATGCCAAACACATCTGAAGGTGCACTCTCTTCACTGATCTTGACATCTGCAAAAGGTCAGAATAATAAATCATGTATAAGAAATGGACTGTAAAATGGAAATATAAACTATTATTTTGCAATAATACAAGATAAAGACAATTTAACAGAAGACAAAGTTTTTCTAGCAAAATGTTTCTTCATGAATACTTACCGAATCATAATACCAAAGGAGAAATACTAACTTGCAAATACAGCCCTCCCAGATAGAACTTTTAGCTAAAAAGAGCTAAAAGCTATCTGCCAACCTAGTTTGTGGTGTGGCAGAGTGATCTCCCTTTGATATTAGGATTGGGGTCAAAATTGATGTATATCTCAGTTACTACTGGATCAATAAGGCACACTCAAGATGGATGTAAATGTAGGGCAGGCTGGATGTGTGTATCTGTTTATGATTGGGTCAGCATTCACAAAAAAAATATTTTACTAGAAAAAAGATTGGCATCCTCTGTAAAGGGATTACCAATCATAATACCTTAGGAGAATACGTAAGATGTGGAGAGAGATACATCACCTTAATCTGGATATGCCATCTACGGTTCCCTAAAGTATGTGAGACAGTTTCTAGGCAAGCCGACTCTTGATCACTCCATCTGTTGGAAGTGCATTCCCTACCACAAATATAGCCGAAGTGGTGAAGCTCCATCTTAAGAAGCTGTCAAATGACCTCAAAAGGCAATCTATTGTGCCAAGGTCAAACTAGATCAAGTTTAGCCCTCATGGATGAAAGATCCCAGAAGTAAAGACAGGAGAATGTAGGCTCAAATCTCGATCTCATGGCATGGATGAAATCAGAAAACCGTTCTAGTCCAAAGCTTCCAACCCTTGAGTACAAAAATACTGACTGCTCATGAAAAAAATACTTATTTTTTAAGACTTTAATGTATATGTAATTATTTACAACATCTAAAACTATCAGTTAAGTAGGACAGTGCCTTACATAATTATTTAATGTCAAAGATGCATGTGTGCACTCTTGCATCTTCAGAATGGGGAACCCTGTTCCATTCAGGTGCCTATTTAGAACACACACTCGGACACAGGCTGTTTATAGGGGGTCTTTTCAACACCTTTTTCTTTTCAATCGTTATCAATTTAAATGTATCAACTTTCACGGATGATCTGAATTCGGTGTGATTATCTTTCTGAACTGTTTTCATTCAAGCACATGAGTTATCCTTTGTGATTTTACTGTCTGGAAATCGTGTGTGAAATAAATTGCCAGCAACACTAGTAACTGAAAGCTGAAGTTCCATTTCTAGAAGAAATTTACTAAACCTAACTGTGATCAAATTACATCCAGGTTCTCTCTGGTATTTATATATATCTAGTAAGTTCCGTCCGCAGGAGGTCACAGGATGCCAGCCGAGTCCTATTAAAGACTGATAAAAATGGTACTAGTAGCTGCCCTGTTTGATGCTCAACATTAAGAGGTCTGTGCTAGGACTTGTAAGCCTGGTGTCAGGATAATGTCACTGGGTTGGAAATCATGCTACATATCTGTGGCATGATACACCAGTGCTAGACATCACTATAAACTGCCACACTGCAGACATTGTAGCTATATGACTGAAATTGTTTTAAAGCCACATTAAAAATTCAAATCCCTCAAACACACACACACACACACACACACACACATTTTCTAAATTCAGACCAAGTTGTTGATAATGAAGCAGAAAGCTGATGTTTATTTGCTTTTTCATGCAATTTTATGTCATGGATGCCTCCATGCCCAAATACAAAATCAATTACACAATTTGCAAAACTTGAAGTTTCCTCTTTTACTAGATGGTTTCACAAATCTAAACAAGAGGACATAAATGTCTTTCCAGTTCTGTTTTGTTTTCCTGGAGAAAATTCTGAATCTTCTGCTTTCCTTTTCAACATGCAATTGAACAGAGGCATGGTAGCCTCAATTTCAAATCAATCAATCATATTTAAGAACTCTATTCCTATATGTATGCAATATATTTCTATCAGATTTTTACCAAGAAAATGTAAACTCACATTCAGGTCCAAAATACGGGACAAATACAGGAAAAACAGGACACTTGGCAGCCATGCCACGGGAATGCTTCCAGCACCTGCTTTAACCTTGTGAGCCGAAATGCATAGAAAATTCATCCAAGCTGGAGTTATTTTGAGTAAATAACCCACTTATTCAAGGATGAATGAGATGGTGTGCTTATTTCGTCCTGTCCCATTTGAGAGGTAAAAATAGGCATGATCTACCTTAATGTAATGGCTTGAACTTTTAAGATGCCACTTAATGGCGACTACTGTAGGTGGAATTGAGTGAAAGTGTCCAAAGTAAACAATGATTTAAGTAGAAAAATCTAGTTACACATGGATGGAAACCTGTTTTTGGCTATAAATGAGGGAATCATCATAAGTGAAACTGACCCATCTAGCCAGAACTGCATGTAATTCAGGTTGCCTGATAGGGCATGTAATTCAGGTTGCATGATAGGGCATGTATTTTGGTGATTCTGATTGGCATCACTAATATGATGTGGAAGTAGATCTTGTATGATAAGGTGAGCCACAGATGCTCTTGAAAGTGGTTCAAACACCACTTAAGTGTGCAGCTAACTTAGATCTCATAAGCTAAAAGTTCTATCTGGGAGGGAGGGATTTGTGAGGTAGTAGTAGTTTTTCTAAGGAATTATGATTGGGTAATGCATTTAAAAAAGAAACATATAGCTTAAATGATAATAATATAGTTCGTACATATTAAAATACTGCTTATAACTGAATAAATGCTGTGCTTCATATCTGTTAATGTGGATTTCTTTCTACCAAAGGTATTCTGTATTCATCAAATTTCAAAATTTTCTCTAGTACATAAACACACCTTCGTCCACCTCATCTTCTGTGTCTTGACTCTGCATCTCTGATACTGGTGTGTCATCACTGCTACTCTCATCTGAAAAAGCAATTTCAAATTATTGTAAGTTTCATATATATCATTTGTAAACAGCTCGAACAGCTAAATAAATAAAGTATTTTAAAAAAAATTATAGGTCAGCAGAGTAAAACCCAATTTACTCTTACAAGAAATAAATTGGCACACGAATATCATATTCTGGAACCTAGGAAAACCTTTTTCTAAACTGGCTAAGTACTTGCACAACAGTGACAACATTCCCATAATGGTGCATCATTTGTACTTCAAAGATGGTGGTATATGGTTATCCATGGTCTCATGATGACTAAGTAGGATGCAGTTGTCAGCGGATAAAGCCTGCTTACCATAAACTTTTTAAAATTTTATAAACATATCTACTATGAGAGTGTTCAAAAATATGGTGCTGTCAGTACTTTGATTAGCCTATTCCAAGATGCACTGGTGCAGGGATGAAGCTGATTTCCTAAAAACTGCATCCATAAATTTCACCATTTTATCATCTCTAGCACATACCATGTGCCACTAAGCACTGAATAGAAAGCCAAACAAATAACTAACCAAAGGAAAGAATAAAGTTCAAGTTGATTATCTGGCCCTAATGACTAATTATCTGGCACTAATGACTAATTATCTGGCACTAATGACTAATTATCTGGCACTAATGACTAATCTGGCCCTAATGACAGCGGTAAAATGAGCTTGGGTGACAGAACATGAAAAATTCTTCTTTAATGTGACATAAAAAGTGTAATATCTTTTGGCTGACTATTGCCAAGTTGTTATAAATAATACTGTCATATTGACTATGCTTAGTAGGAAGAAAACAAAAGCTAATCAGACAAAAAAATGAATAACATTACTGTATTTGTACTAACAACTTTTTACCAGTAGAATTATACATCTGTTATGCGATATCTAAACATGGAAAAATCCATAAGACTAGTTCATGAAACAAATAAATGTATATATTACCCGAGAACTTTTCAGGTGCCACTCCAATCCGTGCATACAACAGGGTCCTGACATCTTTTCTGCGCTCCTCTGAGGCATGTTTTACCAGCTTCTTCTTCACTTCCTCCTCTGCTGACCTGATATCTGCATTCTCCAGTACATAATTAAGATGTTCCTGAAGATGTGGGCTTTTGAACAGATGCAGGACATTCTTCAGCTGCAAAACAATACAGTAACTATAATATCTGTATTATATCTCCAGTGTATTTTAATGCTCTTCTGTCTGACACAAATTGCATGTAACTTCTGGGCTAATTGCCACACAGTACAGGATTGTCACACACTACATGATGTTCATATCTGGACTAACTGCCACAATGCACATAATGTCACCCTGGGATAATATGCACATGACACAGAATGTTCACTTCTGGGCTAATTGTTACATAGTAGATTGTTACACAGTACATGATTGTCAGAGAGTACAAAATGTTCATTTCTGGATTAACTATTACACAGCACATAATATTCACTTCTGGGCTGTCACAAAGGCAGCTGATAGTACCATTTTTAGAAATCTTTGGTATGAATCTGCAGAGGATTGAGCCCACGACCACCTGCATCCATGGCAGATGCTCTAACCATTAGGCCACTAGAGTGGTCTGTCATAGATAATGTTCATGTCTTGACTAATTATCACACAGCACATAATGTTCATGTCTTGACTAATTATCACACAGCACATAATGTTCATGTCTTGACTAATTATCACACAGCACATAATGTTCATGTCTTGACTAATTATCACACAGCACATAATGTTCATGTCTTGACTAATTATCACACAGCACATAATGTTCATGTCTTGACTAATTATCACACAGCACATAATGTTCATTTGAAGCTAATTGTCAAATAACACATAATGTTCATTTGAAGCTAATTGTCAAATAGCACATAATGTTCATTTGAAGCTAATTGTCAAATAGCACATAATGTTCATTTGATGCTAATTGTCAAATAGCACATAATGCTCATTTGGAGCTAATTGTCAAATAGCACATAATGTTCATTTGGAGCTAATTGTCAAATAGCACATAATGTTCATTTGAAGCTAATTGTCAAATAGCACATAATGTTCATTTGAAGCTAATTGTCAAATAACACATAATGTTCATTTGGAGCTAATTGTCAAATAGCACATAATGTTCATGTCTTGACTAATTATCACACAGCACATAATGTTCATTCGGAGTTAATTGTCAAATAACACATAATGTTCATTCGGAGCTATATGTCAAATAGCACATAATGTTCATTCGGAGCTAATTGTCAAATAGCACATAATGTTCATTTGGAGCTAATTGTCAAATAGCACATAATGTTCATTTGGAGCTAATTGTCAAATAGCACATAATGTTCATTCAGAGCTAATTGTCAAATAGCACATAATGTTCATTCGGAGTTAATTGTCAAATAGCACATAATGTTCATTCGGAGCTAATTGTCAAATAGCACATAATGTTCATTTGAAGCTAATTGTCAAATAGCACATAATGTTCATTCGGAGTTAATTGTCAAATAACACATAATGTTCATTTGGAGCTAATTGTCAAATAGCACATAAAGTTCACTTCTTTCTGTCACTAGCACAAGGTCTACTTATGCATGAAATAATGAACATTTCTGGGCAAAATGATACACATCATATAATGTACACTTTTGTGCTAAATGTTACACAGTACATACTGTTCACTTCTGATCTAAATGTTACACTGTACATACTGTTCACTTCTGATCTAAATGTTACACAGTACATACTGTACATTATGATCTAAATGTTACACAGTACATACTGTTCACTTCTAATCAAAATGTTACACAGTACATACTGTACATTATGATCTAAATGTTACACAGTATATAATGTACATTATGATCTAAATGTTACACAGTACATAATGTACATTATGATCTAAATGTTACACAGTACATAATGTACATTATGATCTAAATGTTACACAGTACATACTGTACATTATAATCTAAATGTTACACAGTACATACTGTACAATATGATCAAGATGTTAAACAGCACATACTATTCACTTCTAATCTAAATGTTTGCCTAGGTTATTAAGGTTTACATAGACAAAATTATCAACTTTATTGTTTAAAGTGCTGTGAGATTACATGTATTGTATTTGTAAATTTTTTGGGCAACAGTATTCCAAGCAATGCTATTCTTGAATTCGTGAAAGTCATAGGTCTTCACCAAGTCATAGTTGCTTTAAGGTCATTGATATTTTTAGTCTTTATTTCATCACACTTCTATTATTCCACATTAAAATGAAGGATAAGATTTAAGTCTGTATACATTCAATAAATTTCAAATATTTTCTATTCAAATTTAACTTGTTGGCATCACCTATATAATCAACATGGGAACAAATGACCAAACCACCTCCTTTAGCATGTGATTATATATTTTATTGATCAACCCTAACATCTGACTCAACTGTCCACACAGTTGTACTTATTGTTCTATCCATTACACTTCTGCAATTGCTTGTGGTTCATGCTGTGTGAGATGAAAGGCTGAAACTTACCATTTTTCCGTACTTTTAAAAGAATATTCACAAAATTCATGGTTTTATATAAAAAATGCAAAAATTAATAAGTATTTTGTGTCGGTGGAATTTGCAGTTGGATTCAGTTGAACAACAACATAGACCTTAGTCTGCAGATGCATTATGCTATGTTTGATCAGGGTCGTTACTGCTATGCAGTTTGGCTTAACTTATAAGCATGTATACCAGGAACCAACCACAAAATGTTACTATGCAGACAAAGAAGCATGACAAAATAAGATAACTGTAAATCTTCACCAGACAGAGAGAGATGAATGATAGAATGGAAGGACAAATAAATGATCATGGCATTTGAAAACGGGGACTCATCCAATAAAATGATTAATTTGGATAATCCAGGTCATAAGATCAAGTCAATGCTGTTAGTAAGTGATATGGCACAGGTGTTTTCACCTACCTCTCATAAGTAGTTTCCATGGAGGTGTAATCATTACTGGTGAAGTCAAGAGGTTTTCGAACATATTCACAGATTATAATTAAAGCACAAACAAATAGGATCACTATAATTCTAAAGTAGAATATTCCTTGCTATAAAATGGTTGCTCACTGTAATGTGACCCTTATTGTAATGTAGAATATCCCTTGCTATAAAGTAGTCCCTCACCGTAACATGGCACTTATCACAATGTAGTACATCTATAAATGGCCCCTTACTATAATGTAGCCCTCATTACAATGCAGTACATTCCTTACTAAAAATGGTCCCTTACTATAAGATAGTCCTCATTATAATGTAGTACATCCATGATAAAAATGGTCATTCACTATAATTCAACCCCTATTATAATATAGTACATCCATGACATAAAATGACCCCTCATTCTAATGTAGTATATTAGTTAATCCCTCACTATGTTTTCACTCAGTATAATGTAGTACATCCATGATAAAAAATGGTCATTCACTATAATTCAACCCCTATTATAATATAGTACATCCATGACATAAAATGACCCGTCATTCTAATGTAGTATATTAGTTAATCACTCACTATGTTTTCACTTATTCTAATGTAGTATATCCATGCTATAAAATGTTCACTCACTATAATTTAACCCCTAATATAATGTAGCACATTAATTAATAAAAAAATCCCCTCATTGTAATGTGTCCTTCATTATAATGTAACCATGCATGTGTGAAATACTGGCAGGAAAGGAGAAAGCAGAGATTCTGCATGTGTGACTGTCTGGAATGCAACGGGTAAGTGGAGATTCTACATGTATGGCACCTGGCAGGCAAGGAAAACATTATTCTGCATGTGTGGTACGCTGGTGGGAAAAGAGAAAGCAAAGATTCTGCATGTATGACTGTCTAGCCTGCAAGGAGATTTCTAGGTTGAGGAAAAAGCGTATCAAATATTTCAGTGCTTGAGGACAGTAATTATAATTAGTTGCTCATTCTGATTCCCTCACGATGGGAATCAGACGGGAAATGCAAGTTGTGTGTTTGTCAAGTCCATAAGATCCTAACGGGCTGTTCTTTGATAGAACTTGACCATTCTTTTCATGAGGAAAGTATTTATTTCTGATAAGAGGCACTGGGCACTATTCTGAAGTTAAGTGCTGATGGGTATACACAAAGAGTGGCAAGAAAGATGTTATGAAGAGAAACTGGATTAAAAGTTATTGCCTAAAATTATTTTGCCTGTGACACAAGACTAGCACATGGTTTGCTTCTTTGATGTCCAATGACGACAATGAGTGATGAGCTACCGAAATGAGCAATAAGTGATGTAGATTCTCAATGGAGGGATCTTGGCTATGTTAGTGGGATTCTCAATGGAGGGGTAAAGACTATGTTGGTGGGATTCTCCATCGATGGCTCTAGGCTATGTTAGTGGGATTCTCAATGAAGGGGTCTAGGCTATGTTGGTGGGATTCTCAATGGAGGGGTAAAGGCTATGTTGGTGGGATTCTCAATGGAAGGTTCTAGGCTATGTTAGTGGGATTCTCAATGGAGGGGTCTAGGCTATGTTGGTGGGATTCTCAATGGAGGGGTAAAGGCTATGTTGGTGGGATTCTCAATGGAGAGGTCTAGGCTATGTTGGTGGGATTCTCAATTGAGAGCTCTAGGCTATGTTGGTGGGATTCTCAATGGAGGGGTAAAGGCTATGTTGGTGGGATTCTTAATGGAGGCATCTAGGCTATGTTGAGATTGCTGAAATATAGTCATCAAGACCTAACATAGAACCAAATATACTCAATGTCTAGAAGGTAAGAAGTGAAAAATGTATTCTTTTTTTAGAGTTCTGTGCATATGGGATCTGTATTGGCCACTAATGTTGTAGGTGCAAGTAGATACTAGACTATATCAATGGATGAATGGAAGGCTCGGTCTTGCATGGACCATGTTCATTAGATGAAGGAAAATGGGATGGTGTTAATGAGCATTTATCCTTAAACTCATAATTCTGAGGTGCAAGGAAACCTCCTGCAAAGGTAGAAATGACTAAGCTGTGAAAGTGAATAAAGATATCTGTTGTTGTTGTTGTAGGGTTTAACACCATTTTTCAGCACAGGATAGGCCATACATCGTGGCCAGTATTAATGGTGGAGGAAGAACCAGGGAAAACACCCAGAAAGAACCACCGACCCACAAGAAGCTACTGAAAAGCTTTCTCACATATCCATGTTGGCTGAATCCGAGACTCGAACCCACGCAGACAGAGGTGAGATGGCAGTGATCTGTAACGGAAAGCGCTTTAGACCACAGCCACTCGGGGCCCCTAAAGATGTCTGTAGATGGGGAGTTGCTACAGAGATGGGACAGGTGCTGGACCTGTTCAGTGGTGGTCCATGATAAATCCAATACTAAACACCAAATATATAGTGCCAGTTATGCCGGGTATCCATGACAAGAACATGGGCTAAATCAGGTGAATCCAGATTCCCGATCCTGTCCATGTTTCAGAACTTGGTGTGGGTATACGAGGAAGACAGATCACTGAATTGAGTCCATGTAGTAAATGGCATAGGTTGAGGCTGTGTCAGAGTTGGGGTAATGGTCTGGAGCTGGCTGACTTTGGGTTTCTATGTCTGGTACCACCTATCAAGGTAATGAACACCATAGCAAGTACCAGAGTATGTAAACCATGATGGAATATCCCAGACTGGTTCAGGTGGGCTGCACTATCATGTCAGCCCTGTGATAGAATGCTCTGCTTTTGGCACTGTGGGGTACATATTCTGGGAAATTAGATCACTGTAACCAGTCCAATTAGTTAATGGCATTAGCTAATACTATGATAAAACAGGAATAGATGTGGTCCATGGCCACCTGGTGTCTGTTACCACAGTCCAGTACTTGCTATCATTGACAATAGCAAATGCCCTCAATGTCTGTTACCAAAGTCCAGTACTTTCTATCATGTAACAATAGTAAATGCCCTCAATGTCTGTTACCAAAGTTCAGTATTTGCTATCATGTGACAATAGCAAATGTCCCTGATGTATGTTACCAAAGTCCAGTACTTGCTATCATGTGAAAATAGCAAATGCCCTCAATGTCTGTATCAAAGTCCAGTATTTGCTATCATGTGACAATAGCAAATGTACCTGATGTCTGTTACCAAAGTCCATTACTTGCTATCATGTGACAATAGCAAATGCCCTCAATGTCTGTTACCAAAGTCCAGTACTTGCTATCATGTGACAATAGCAAATGCAGCTGATGTCTGTTACCAAAGTACAGTACATGCTATCATGTGACAATAGCAAATGCCCCTGATGTCTGTTGCCAAAGTCCAGTACTTGCTATCATGTGACAACAGCAAATGCCCTCAATGTATGTTACTAAAGTCCAGTACTTGCTATCATGTAACAATAGCAAATGCCCTTGATGTCTGTTACCAAAGTCCAGTACTTGCTATCATGTGACAATAGCAAATGCCCTCAATGTCTGTTACCAAAGTCCAGTACTTGCTATCATGTGACAATAGCAAATGTCCCTGATGTCTGTTACCAAAGTCCATTACTTGCTATCATGTGACAATAGCAAATGCCCACAATGTCTGTACCCAAGTCCAGTACTTGCTATCATGTAAGAATAGCAAATGCCCTCAATGTCTGTTACCAAAGTCCAGTACTTGCTATCATGTGACAATAGCAAATGCCCTCAATGTCTGTTACCAAAGTCCAGTACTGCCTATCATGTAACAACAGCAAATGCCCCTGATGTCTGTTACCAAAGTCCAGTACTTGCTATCATGTGACAATAGCAAATACCCCTGATGTCTGTTACAAAAGTTCAGTACTTGCTATCAAGTGACAATAGCAAATGCCCACAATGTCTGTACAAAGTCCAATACTTGCTATCATGTAACAATAGTAAACGCCCTCAATGTCTGTTACCAAAGTCCAGTACTTGCTATCATGTGACAATAGCAAATGATCTCAATGTCTGTACCGAAGTCCAATACTTGCTATCATGTGACAATAGCAAATGATCTCAATGTCTGTACCAAAGTCCAGTACTTGCTATCATGTAACAATAGTAAATGCCCTCAGTGTCTGTTACCAAAGTCCAGTACTGTCTATCATGTAACAACAGCAAATGCCCTGTTACCAAAGTCCAGTACTTGCTATCATGTGACAATAGCAAATACCCCTGATGTCTGTTACAAAAGTTCAGTACTTGCTATCATGTGACAATAGCAAATGCCCACAATGTCTGTACCAAAGTCCAATACTTGCTATCATGTAACAACAGCAAATGCCCTCAATGTCTGTTACCAAAGTCCAGTACTCGCTATCATGTAACAATAGCAAATGCCCTCAATGTCTGTTACCAAAGTCCAGTACTTGCTATCATGTAACAATAGCAAATGCCCTCAGTGTCTGTTATCAAAGTCCAGTACTCGCTATCATGTGACAATAGGAAATGCCCTCAATGTCTGTTACCAAAGTCCAGTACTTGCTATCATGTAACAATAGCAAATGCCCTCAGTGTCTGTTATCAAAGTCCAGTACTCGCTATCATGTAACAATAGCAAATGCCCTCAATGTCTGTTACCAAAGTCCAGTACTTGCTATCATGTAACAATAGCAAATGCCCTCAATGTCTGTTACCAAAGTCCAGTACTCGCTATCATGTAACAATAGCAAATGCCCTCAGTGTCTGTTACCAAAGTCCAGTACTTGCTATCATGTAACAATAGCAAATGCCCTCAGTGTCTGTTACCAAAGTCCAGTACTCGCTATCATGTAACAATAGCAAATGCCCTCAATGTCTGTTACCAAAGTCCAGTACTTGCTATCATGTAACAATAGCAAATGCCCTCAGTGTCTGTTACCAAAGTTCAGTACTTGCTATCATGCGACAATAGAAAATGCCCTCAATGTCTGTTACCAAAGTCCAGTACTTGCTATCATGTAACAATAGCAAATGCCCTCAATGTCTGTTATCAAAGTCCAGTACTCGCTATCATGTAACAATAGCAAATGCCCTCAATGTCTGTTACCAAAGTCCAGTACTTGCTATCATGTAACAATAGCAAATGCCCTCAATGTCTGTTACCAAAGTCCAGTACTCGCTATCATGTAACAATAGCAAATGCCCTCAGTGTCTGTTACCAAAGTCCAGTACTTGCTATCATGTAACAATAGCAAATGCCCTCAGTGTCTGTTACCAAAGTCCAGTACTCGCTATCATGTAACAATAGCAAATGCCCTCAAAGTCTGTTACCAAAGTCCAGTACTTGCTATCATGTAACAATAGCAAATGCCCTCAGTGTCTGTTACCAAAGTCCAGTACTTGCTATCATGTAACAATAGCAAATGCCCTCAGTGTCTGTTACCAAAGTCCAGTACTTGCTATCATGTAACAATAGCAAATGCCCTCAATGTCTGTTACCAAAGTCCAGTACTGTCTATCATGTAACAATAGCAAATGCCCTCAGTGTCTGTTACCAAAGTCCAGTACTCGCTATCATGTAACAATAGCAAATGCCCTCAGTGTCTGTTACCAAAGTCCAGTACTCGCTATCATGTAACAATAGCAAATGCCCTCAGTGTCTGTTACCAAAGTCCAGTACTGTCTATCATGTAACAATAGCAAATGCCCTCAATGTCTGTTACCAAAGTCCAGTACTTGCTATCATGTGAAAATAGCAAATGCCC
This sequence comes from Unio pictorum, assembly GCA_030141615.1. Classification (NCBI taxonomy): domain Eukaryota; kingdom Metazoa; phylum Mollusca; class Bivalvia; order Unionida; family Unionidae; genus Unio; species Unio pictorum. The sequence goes on from JARLTB010000307.1 coordinate 156,340, forward strand.
TCAATGTCTGTTACCAAAGTCCAGTACTCGCTATCATGTAACAATAGCAAATGATCTCAATGTCTGTTACCAAAGTCCAGTACTCGCTATCATGTGAAAATAGCAAATGCCCTCAATGTCTGTTACCAAAGTCCAGTACTTGCTATCATGCGACAATAGCAAATGCCCTCAGTGTCTGTTACCAAAGTCCAGTACTTGCTATCATGTAACAATAGCAAATGCCCTCAGTGTCTGTTACCAAAGTCCAGTACTTGCTATCATGTAACAATAGCAAATGCCCTCAGTGTCTGTTACCAAAGTCCAGTACTCGCTATCATGTAACAATAGCAAATGCCCTCAATGTCTGTACCAAAGTCCAGTACTGTCTATCATGTAACAATAGCAAATGCCCTCAGTGTCTGCTATCAAAGTCCAGTACTGTCTATCATGTAACAATAGCAAATGCTCTCAATGCTCAATGTCTGTACAAGAATCTGCCCATGATGAAGGAGTGATGATGAATATTTCAGTCTGAACCATCATATCATGTTGGTTTAGCTCAACAACTTGTACTATGATGATATGTTCAGATTATGGCAGCAGTAGCTGTGTGAAGAATCTGTGAGGGAAAAGGTCAGCAAAAAGTTTGGAATAGGAGGATCTTAATCTGTACAGACTCAATCATCTGAAATGTGAAAACAGATGTCTCTGGCAGCAATACAGTTGGCATCTACTCAGCAAGTTCAATAGATTGGCTGGCAGCTCACTTTCCCTGGACAGGTGTTAACATATGGCATATGTACAGTTCAAATTACATTGCTTATAATAAATGCAAGAGTGATTATTCTATCTGAGTGAAATGCTTGCATCCAAGACACTTAGTTGTGCCCATTATTACTGATACTGGTAATAAGAAAAGGCGTAACAATGTCATATACAATCAGGTGAAATTAACCAAGCATCAAACTGAACTTGTGAATTAAGATAATGTCACAAAAAATACATGATTCTGTCACATAGAAATTTATTATAATTTTACTTGACATTTACTGAAATGACTTAACAAAAGGATCATATACCAAAGTGAACTAGAAACATATATATACCATGGGGCTGGCAAATAATGTGGCACTGATTGGATGATCTATGTTGAGGGTATTCAACTTAAGTATAAAGTATTTATCTACAATAAAGAAGGGGCAAAAATTGGCAGCATAAAAGACAGAGTATACTTTCCTGAGGATAGATGCTTCCAAAGAATTGCTCAAAAGATGAAAAGATAAAGAAGCGGATTAGTAAGGCCTCATAAAGAGCTTGGTCACCAGGCACGAGCAGATGCAGTAACTGATGTTTGATGGGATTTGGTGCCAACTGAAGGCAAGACCACTCTAGATTGACCCTGAAGCACATTTCTTACTTAAACAAGAAACAGAAATTGTAAAAGGGCTAAACGTGCAAGGTAATGGATGTACTCATAACATGCAATGATTGAATGACATTCTTTTGAAGAAAAACTACTAAATGATCTTTATAGATTTAAAAAAGAAAAAGAAACACTCATGTCACTACCTGCTCTTTGGGGTACTGATGTATCTGTGAAAACCAGATGAAGGGCAGCCATCTGTTGGCCTGGGCACTTGACTCTAGGAATACAGTGCTGTAGGGCAGACCTATCAGCTGGCTGAACAACAAGGCCACAGTCCATCGCTGTGCAGCCTCAAAACCACTCCTGCAATCATGATACAAAAGCATAAATGTATAATGTGTCACTATCTGTTATTGCAGATGAGAAAAAAAGTGGAACTTTCCGATGTAATAATTATTATGGTACTTTATGTTTACAGAATGATAAAAGTAGCTTTAAATTTATTAATAAAACCTTCTCCTTCTTTTAATGGAGAAATGAAGCATTACCACTTAATTAACCAGAATCCACATGGTTCTGTTATATCTCACACATCCAAAGGTCTGATAAAAAAAAGATCATAATATTCTCTGTTACCAATATAGAGTAATTCAATTATAATCTGTAAAAGTAGACGGTTTTAAAGCCAGATGGGGCATCTTTTCCGAACACTGATTATGGTAACAAACAATATATCTGCCTTTAATAGAAACTGTTGCAGTAACTCACTGTGTTATTCCTTCCCTGACTATACTGGCTAAAATGGCTGCTTCTAGTGCCTGAAGCACAGTGGGTCCATATTTTCTGTGATTCTTGACACACTTCAATAACAATTCCACTGAAAAGATGATTATTCAAAGCATGAAACCAATCTTACCATTTAAACTAGAAATGCATTCATGGAAAATGATTGCACAACCATATTACCTGAAGAAAAACAAAATACAAAACTTGTAACTTTCTCATATGCAAAATATTTGCACATGTGCAAATTTGTTTTGCAATCACAAATAGTCCTTTCATACAGATATTTCATCAGGAAATTCAAAAACTTTTAAGGACTCAAAAATGTAATTTTTAAGCACTTAAAATGAATGCTGCTTATATTATACAGATTCCATAAAATTTCTGAATTAGGTATTCCATTCTTAAAAAAAATAAACTGCAATACATATTGTTAAGCTAGGCTCTGTATGTGTGTGTCTGTGTGTATGTCTGTGTGTGAGATTTGTGAAGTCTGCAGTGTAGCAGTTTATAGTAATGTCTAGCATTTTGGAATCATGCCACAGACATGTAGCATAATAACCCACCCAGTCACACTTGACACCAGGCCAACCAGTCCTAACACTAACCTCTTAAGTGCTGCGTGCCAAGTAAGGCAGCTGTTAGTACCATTTTTATAAATCCTTGGTAAAACTTGCCTTGGGTTCAAACCTATGATCTCCACATCTGAGGCCTAGGCCTTGTAAAATAACTATGGTTAAACAAGGCCTTGTAGAATATATATTTTGAAACTAGGCCTAGTAGATTACATTGTTAAACTAGGCCTTGTAGATTACATTGTTAAACTAGGCCTTGTAGATTACATTGCTAAACTAGGCCTTGTAGATTACATTGCTAAACTAGGCCTTGTAGATAACATTGTTAAACTAGGCCTAGTAGATTACATTGCTAAACTAGGCCTTGTAGATAACATTGTTAAACTAGGCCTAGTAGATTACATTGCTAAACTAGGCCTTGTAGATAACATTGTTAAACTAGGCCTAGTAGATTACATTGCTAAACTAGGCCTTGTAGATAACATTGTTAAACTAGGCCTAGTAGATTACATTGCTAAACTAGGCCTTGTAGATAACATTGTTAAACTAGGCCTAGTAGATTACGTTGTTAAACTAGGCCTAGTAGATTACATTGTTAAACTAGGCCTTGTAGATTACATTGCTAAACTAGGCCTTGTAGATAACATTGTTAAACTAGGCCTTGTAGATTACATTGCTAAACTAGGCCTTGTAGATTACATTGTTAAACTAGGCCTTGTAGATTACATTGTTAAACTAGGCCTAGTAGATTACATTGTTAAACTAGGCCTTGTAGATTACATTGTTAAACTCGGCCTTGTAGATAACATTGCTAAACTAGGCCTTGTATATTACATTTTTAAACTAGGCCTTGTAGATTACATTGCTAAACTAGGCCTAGTAGATTACATTGTTAAACTAGGCCTTGTAGATTACATTGTTAAACTAGGCCTTGTAGATTACATTGTTAAACTAGGCCTTGTAGATAACATTGTTAAACTAGGCCTAGTAGATTACATTGTTAAACTAGGCCTAGTAGATTACATTGTTAAACTAGGCCTAGTAGATTACATTGTTAAACTAGGCCTTGTAGATTACATTGCTAAACTAGGCCTTGTAGATTACATTGCTAAACTAGGCCTTGTAGATTACATTGTTAAACTAGGCCTTGTAGATTACATTGTTAAACTAGGTCTAGTAGATTACATTGTTAAACTAGGCCTTGCAGATTACATTGTTAAACTAGGCCTTGTAGATAACATTGCTAAACTAGGCCTTGTAGATTACATTGCTAAACTAGGCCTTGTAGATTACATTGTTAAACTAGGCCTAGTAGATTACATTGTTAAACTAGGCCTTGTAGATTACATTGTTAAACTAGGCCTTGTAGATAACATTGTTAAACTAGGCCTAGTAGATTACATTGTTAAACTAGGCCTAGTAGATTACATTGTTAAACTAGGCCTAGTAGATTACATTGTTAAACTAGGCCTTGTAGATTACATTGCTAAACTAGGCCTTGTAGATTACATTGCTAAACTAGGCCTAGTAGATTACATTGTTAAACTAGGCATTGTAGATTACATTGTTAAACTAGGCCTTGTAGATTACATTGCTAAACTAGGCCTTGTAGATTACATTGCTAAACTAGGCCTTGTAGATTACATTGCTAAACTAGGCCTAGTAGATTACATTGTTCAACTAGGATTTGTAGATTACATTGTTAAACTAGGCCTAGTAGATTACATTGTTAAACTAGGCCTTGTAGATTACATTTTTAAACTAGGCCTTGTTGATTACATTGTTAAACTAGGCCTTGCAGATTACATTGTTAAACTAGGCCTTGTAGATTACATTGCTAAACTAGGCCTTGTAGATTACATTGCTAAACTAGGCCTTGTAGATTACATTGCTAAACTAGGCCTAGTAAATTACATTGTTAAACTAGGCCTAGTAGATTACATTTTTAAACTAGGCCTTGTTGATTACATTGTTAAACTAGGCAACTAGTCCTTGTTGAATACATATTGTTGAACCAGGCCATGTAGGAGACTTTGTAAATCAATGGTTTATTAAAACAAAAGAAATATTCAAAATTCACTCCCTTTTTCCATATTTCACTTTTATCAATTTTTTTCACTTCTGCCATGGGACTTCTAAGCACTTTTTTCTTTCTAAGGTTACCATAACTCAATAATTTCCATATCACAATCCATGTAGTTTGTGTGTTTAAGTGTGTGATTTGGATTTTTCACAATTTAACAGTCATATTACTACAAAGTCTGCAGTGTAGCAGTTTATAGTGATGTCTAGCACTGGGGCATGATGCCAAAGAAATGTAGCATCATATTTCATCAAGTCTCGTTATCATGACATCAGTCTGACCAGTCCTAACACTAAATTCTAAATAGTAAGTGCCTTCTGATACAGCTGTTACCATTTTTATGACTTTCGTGGGGACTTTAAAGTCAAAGTGAAATGCATATGCATTTTTATTTCAGTTGTCAGATTCTGACAATTTGACACTTTGTGTAAGTTTTATGGAATATCTTCATCGATTTTAACTGGATACAAAATAAATGTGTATTTTAGAAAAAAAATTCTGCTCATTTAGCACAATTTTAAGTGCAACAGGGCCAAAAATGTACCAATTTGAGGCCTGTATATCTGATCAATACATAAATTGATGGTATTGTCACAACCATCAGTAAGACTTAGGGACTTACAGAGCTAAAATAACTGTAGCTATTAATGATTTGATGTCTTTGACAAACACAGGACACAGGTGTTTATTTATCACTTGGCCTTACCCATAAAAACTTCATGCTCATGGAATTATTGGCTTTAAAATATGGGAGTCCCATCACAGGCAATTAGTGAAAGTAGGGATAACAATTAGTGAATTTTGACAAGAATTCGTTACACGATTTTCAAGTTTGGGAAGATTTGTTGGAACAAATGTTTAGCATGGTCTCCAGCTGATAAAGGTAGATTGTGTTTAACAAGAAAATTCATAAACAATGATTCAGTGTTGGTAGCTTCCAGGTCTTGCATCAATGGCTTAAAATATTCCAGAGCTGAAATCTGCTGTGAGTTCTTAATTTTCCCAACTATTATGATTTTTGCTACCAATGTGCTTCCTCACATCATCTTTGCCACCATGCCCAATGCTAAAATTTGTGGCAAACTGCATGTAAAAAGCATCATGTTACATCACTGTTTGATGGCTTAATGCATGGACAATTTTGGTGTATTCCAAACTAAACTTCACTGTGTGTGCAATACATTCCTTTATCCTTAGTGGTGAAAACATCTTCAAGAAATTGGTTATTTTATTAAGATTTAAAATAATTGAGAATTAGGGAGTTCATGATTTTTTTGCATTTGGCATGAATCAGTTAATTACTGAAAAAGTCGTGAAATTCATGCAAAAATTGTGAGGTTTGGCAGCTATCCCCAGGGTACTTGGCTGACATTTTATTATTGGCTTGAAAATATGAGTCCCATCACATGGTAGTACATGGCTGGCATTTTATCAGCCTTTACTTGTGGGTTTCATGCAGATGGCTAGCACAGAGCTATTATGCCATTTTCCTTTAAACTAGACAATGGCAATGTGCTTTCAAACATCAAAAGTGTGCTATCATCTTTTGTTCACAATGACTAAGGGGCATCAAGTCATATATTGAGTTCCCATAGTACAAGAATATGGACAACGAACAGAACTCTTTAGTATCCGGTAGGTTCAAAAAAACAGATCTTAGTTTAAAGTTTCCCACTCTCTGACCATTGTCAGTCATATTGTTATAGCTGACAGAGTGAAACTCAACTCAGAATGTTTTGATTAAGCCTGTTGTGCCGTAAATGGTGTTGTTTTAGTACCTAATCCCTAACTCACAAGTTTTAGATGTTTTGATAAACAACACTGTAATCCTAATAGCAATCCTAGTCACAACAGTTGTACTAACTGTCCCTGTTTCATCACACATGCAATAGTATGTTGGCGACTTCTTTGATTCATGTCTCTACATTTATGCAAAGTGTTAGCATTTTTAATACTTAATCAAGTCAATTACTGCAGCAGGAATTAAATGTTTGCTTGGAAATGCATACCCACAAATATATCTTTTAACAAAACAATAAAATTTGATACCCGAAAATTAAAACAGATTGAGTGGTACATAAATATATATGATGTACATACATATGTACAAGGTACCAATCAAAAGGACAGTCAAAGGAGACACTAAAAATGTTTGATTACATAATTTCTATTGCATTCATTACTTCATTAATTTTCCATTTTCTTCTTGATTTGTTGATAAAATTTGTAGGTCTATATGTCAGATGGCTATTTCAGAATTTACAGTACACATATACCTTTAATATGAAGTGTCATTTGATGCCAGCATATTTGTTAGGGCATGTCAAAATATAACAGCATGTATATTAGCATGTGTCAAAAAATGTCAGCATATTTGTCAGGGCATGTCAAAACATATATGGATATTTATTTTGGAATTTCAAAACATAACAGTATGTTAGTTAGGACACATCAAAACATAACAGCATGTTAGTTAGGACATATCAAAACATAACAGTATGTTAGTTAGGACACATCAAAACATAACAGTATGTTAGTTAGGACACATCAAAACATAACAGTATGTTAGTTAGGACACATCAAAACATAACAGCATGTTAGTTAGGACACATCAAAACATAACAGCATGTTAGTTAGGACATATCAAAACATAACAGCATGTTAGTTAGGACACATCAAAACATAACAGTATGTTTTCTTTGTGACAAAACATTTTTATTTGTGAGGGTTATATGTTTCTTTCTTTTTCTTAACTACTTTCATTTGTGAAATTTATGTTTCTTTCTTCTTCTTAACTACTTTCATTTGTCAGGGTTATAATATGTTCCTTTTTTTTCTTAACTACTTTCATTTGTCAGGGTTATAATATATTTCTTTCTTTGTCTTGACTACTTTCATTTGTGAAGGTTATAATATGTTTCTTTCTTTTTCTTAATTACTTTCATTTGTCAGGGTTATAATATGTTCCTTTCTTTTCACCAGTGAGTCTGATAAATGTTACATGGTATATGAATTTATTTCATATATTTTTATCTATGTTTACCAGTCTCTTTTTCATTCATCTTAATTTGCTCTCTTCTCTTCTCAAACTGTCCCATCATGGCACTGTTTTTGTGAGCCTGGATTTCAGTGCCAACTTGCAGGTACGTTCTCAGCATAAGACTTTCATAGCCAAGAAGTTCCTGGAAAACTACACATGCTGATGAAATGTCAGGGTGATGCAGGTGCTTGACTCCCATCCAAAGGGATGTACCAACTGCTGTCATCAATCTGCAAAGATTTTAGAAATGCCATAAGAAAAACAATTCCAAACAACCATCATAAAATGATAATTCCTGAATTCACAAGAGTTCATGGATACGTATAATGATTTCTGACATTATTGTTTCACATAAATTCCCATTTTTAAGCTCAAGAAGAGTCTAACAATGGATTGACTGGTCATACAGAATTTCTGGAATCCAAGATAAGATTAAATATTCTTTTTAACTGCTTAGTGTCTCTGATATTTTTGGTGATATTTCATAATGGCAAAGCGGAGGCCATACTGGATGTTAAAAGCGGAGGCCATACTGGATGTTAAAAGCGGAGGCCATACTGGATGTTAAAAGCGGAGGCCATACTGGATGTTAAGATCGTAACCATTGTTTATTTAAGAGCAACAAGAAATCATTTAAATATTTTGAGTCAATACAGCATGTTAATATCACCATACATTCAAGACAAGTAACAATAATCTGAGTTCGATACAGCCATCAAGTCAGCCATACTGGAGTCATTTTCATTTTGGACTATCCGTTTGATACCAGAAGAAAAACTTCACATAATTAATTTTTAAATTGGACTATCAACTAGATACCATCAGAAAACTTCTCAAATTAACTTTTATTTTGGACTATCAGCCAGATACCATAAGAAAACTTCTCAAATTAATTTTTATTTTGGACTATCAGCTAGATACCATAAGAAAACTTCTCAAATTAATTTTCATTTTTGACTATCAGCTAGATACCATAAGAAAACTTCTCAAATTAATTTTTAATTTGGAACAGTCAGACAGATACCATAAGAAAACTTCTCAAATTAATTTTCATTTTTGACTATCAGCTAGATACCATAAGAAAACTTCTCAAGATAATTCAGAACACTAGATATAAAATAGACCCAACAACGTTTCTCATTTGAGACTTTTATTCAATATCAGTTTTAAATACAAGTGGCTGTGATGTGCTTATCATATAAACCACTTAGTTCAGAAAATTAACTGTGAAAACTATTCTTGGCTTAACGAACCATATTTGCAAGGGTCATGTGCTTGTATATTATTCTGTATACCTTCTATAGTGTACATGTACTTGTATATTATTTTGTATACCTTCTATAGTGTACATGTACTTGTATATTATTTTGTATACCTTCTATAGTGTACATGTGCTGCTCCTGATCTTAGCTCTTCAGCAAGGAAGGCAACAAAAGCAAATGAAGGTCTTCCCTGTTTGAGGTAATAGGTGTATCTCAGATTCTCAGAGCAGGTAAACCTAGATATAAGGTTTGGTTCTGAGAAATATGGCATAATACTTCTACAATCTGAAAAATAAACAAAAAAAAAAAGTTATATATGTACAGTAAAACACAAGCAGTATGAACACCATTAAATTTATTTAACAATAAGAATGAAGTGATTTGCAATCATGTAAATCACAAAATGATTAGAACAGATCTAGGACACAATAAAATATTTGATTAGGTATCGACCTGAATTTCAATAACTTAAAATGTTAAAAATGTCCATAATGAAAGAAGTTGTATTTTATAATAACATATAAAGCAAACAATTTCATTAATTAACAAGCCATTCATTAAAATGTCCTATTTAAAATTTTGACTTTAAGAGAAAAACACACAGACAATTTAGAATGTATTCATAGTTCTTGTCAATAAAGCTTTACTTATATTTTCATCTGGCTGAGGGCTGTTCAGTTCAAACATACATGGTAACCAGAGAAGGAAATTAAGAGAAAAAAAAAAATCTCTGAGGTGTTTGGAGTCTTGGTGAGAGGTAGTACTCCTGATGGTTGGAACATCAACTCAATCCTTCCCAAGGATAGTTCATCCACACTGGTACTCCCCTGTTTCCCAACTCTCACCTGTGGCTCCTAGCAGCTGTTTGCATGCAACAGTGTCCATATCCCAGAAAATTGCTTTGACTAGCGGGCTAAATTAGGTGAGGGTAGCTGGTAGGTCTCGAGCACCGGTGATTTTTGGGACTGCTCAACCCAGCATGTGAAGACTGCTCCAGCTGACTGGATGGATGAGATCAATCAGAAGATCCAACAGCCAGGAAGGCAGTTCAGCAATGTGCTGTAGAGAACAGAGGGCATGTCAGAGCACAAAAAAGATGTGGCCATTCACTGCAGCCAAAGAAGCTGCCAGCTGTAATGGGTAATCATGCCACTGGACTCCAACTATTGCAGCCAGGAATGTGAGGCTGCTCCTGCACAACAGCTTCGTTACCATAATTTCTTTCATGCACATTTTTCTTGTGAAACGCTCTTCACTCAAACCACTGCATCCTCTTTCTTATTACTCTGCACATCTTCTAAGTCCAACAGCAATGGGGGAAGGATGAGATGACAGGTAGAGGTTACTATTGGCAGTTGTAGTTCTAAGCCTACATGGTGGCGGTCTGTGGACAAGTGGTCATTTTTCTTTGAACCAGGAAAGCAAAGAAGTCCGGCAGCATCCCAGATGACTGAGCTGCCCTGCAGCTGTCAGTAAGGGGTGCAAGACCTTCCATGATGATGAAGAACTAATATTATCATGTGGAAGTCACTTTTGTTCTTTTGGTCACAGTGAATTTGACCTTTGACCTTTTCATTCTTAAATTCAACAGAGTTCTTCCTAATCACAAGTGCAAGTTATCTACAAAGTGTAGTATCGGTAAGCGGTGTACAACTAAATTTTTAGCAGAAATTAACAACGAAGCAGATGGATGGATGGATGGATGGATGGATGGATGGATGCATGGATGGATGGATGGATGCATAGATGGATACATGGATGGAAGCATGGATGGATGGCAAGAGGGATGTTTTCACAATATAAGCTTTGGTGGGCATACAAAATGAGTCAAGCTATCATCTGATTGTGACCTGTTTGACTGATCCATAGATGGTATTAATGATAATTGGTTGTACTACTGATTCTAAATGTTCAATAAACCTGCATGTGAATAAAAATTGTCATCAGGATTAATTTTGTGGGAAAAATATTTAGATTTTTATGTTGAGGCAATGTCCTTTGGTATCATTTAAAGACTGTATGATGTAGTGGAAAGTAGGATAGTGCAGTGGGCATACCATCTTTCATGCTCCCTTTCAAACCCTTTCTTTACTTGCCAAAAAGTGATTCCAATCAATGACTGATTGACAGAACGAGACAAATAATCAAACCTATTTTGAGCCAATCTGCTAGATGTAGAGAGAGTGCCCTGACTGAGTCCAATTTACCAACCCTAATAGGGAGTGTTATGATTGAGTCCAATATGCCAGCCTAACAGAGAGTAAAATGACTGAGTCCAATTTGCCAGCCCTCCCAAGTGCCAAAATTGAGTCCAATTTGCCAGCCTTATCTGGAGTGCCATTACTGAGTTTTATTTGCCAGCCCTGAAGTGAATGCTATTCCAATTTGCCAGCCCTAAATATAGTGCCATGATTGAGTCTAAGCCAGCCCTAAATATAGTGCCATGATTGAGTCTAATAAGCCAGCCCTAAATATAGTGCCATGATTGAGTCTAATAAGCCAGCCCTAAATATAGTGCCATGATTGAGTCTAATAAGCCAGCCCTAAATATAGTGCCATGATTGAGTCTAATAAGCCAGCCCTAAATACAGTGCCATGATTGAGTCTAAGCCAGCCCTAAATATAGTGCCATGATTGAGTCTAATAAGCCAGCCCTAAATATAGTGCCATGATTGAGTCTAATAAGCCAGCCTTAAATATAGTGCCATGATTGAGTCTAATAAGCCAGCCCTAAATATAGTGCCATGATTGAGTCTAATAAGCCAGCCATAAATATAGTGCCATGATTGAGTCTAATTTGCTAGACTGAAACAGAGTGCAATGATGTAGTCTAATTTGCCAACCCAAATAGACTGCCATACTTGATTCCTATTTGCCTTCTGCAACCCTAACAGGAAGTGTCATGACTAAGTCCAATTTTCAAGCTCTAAATGGAGTGTGATGCTTCAGGAAAATCTTACCCTCTCCTGCACAATCATTTGTTGTCTGCCAGCCAAACAATCTGCTAGGGTCAAATGGAGCATTACCCTGAAACAAAATCATTAAGGTAAAAAAGAGTGAATTTCAACAGATATTCAATTTATGTAACAAGCTGAAAAATAAAGTCTGCCATCAGCAGTTGGAAGCTAATTCTTATAATTTTATTAATTGTCAATCAATGCCAACAAAACTTACATTTGAGATTCAATCTCTGTTATCTAAAATTTCGTCTGCTACAAGATGTTGCTATTTGTTACATGTCAGATAAGCAAAACATCTCCATCTCATTCCAGTGTGAGTTTAATAAATCTGACTCTCTGAACGAGACTTCTGGGTGATCATAATATTTCATATATTGTTAAGTTTTTTAATGAATGTAGATCAGACTGAATGTGTGAAAAATAGATCCTTATAAAATTATAAGTGTTGGCAAGAAACATCTTGCAATGTTTCAAACATCAATGAAATACCTGTATTTTAATTCTTTTTATTATTCCTGCTACTTTTTACTTGAAACAGAATAAGAATTGATTAAATTTAAATAGTCTCAATCAAATTGTAGTGACATCAATGAAGTTATTATGATGTACAAAACCTGTAGGCTTGAGGGCAGTTCAAAAACCATGGGCCTGAGGGCAGTTAAAAAATCATTGGCCTGAGGGCAGTTAAAAAACAGTGGGCCTGAGGACAGTTAAAAAACTGTGGGCTTGAGGGCAGTTCACCATCTATATACAAAGTCTTTTATTATCATGCAACATAAAAAGATACAAGTGTTTAGAGTGGTATGTTGTAGTATCTTTCATATTTATAACATATCCAGATACAGTCAAACATAAAGGTCACCTGAGTTTAGTGGTCACCTGGACACAACAGCCATTCTAAGTTCACCCTATCAAATTTAAATGTCATGTAATCAGTGGTTATCTGTCAGCAGCGGTCAGTGTCTTGTGTTACTTAACCAAGCAGTGCTTTCACCATGCCCTTCATGATCACTGGAGCATATCAGCAGTGACCACTCCAAATATGCAAATTAAAGATTTGTATTTGATGAGCAAAACATGGTATATGTAAAGATATATTATCTACATCGATATTTAAAATTGAAAATTTGATTGTAATTCGTAATCCATGTTGATTTCAAAAGCAAGGTAGTTAATAATCTTACAGGATGTATACTGCACTAGTAAAAACCCTTATGGTCAAAGTCTTTCAAGTCTCTTCTGACCTTTACCACCTTATTTGTAAAATTTGGAGTGGTCACTTTATGATGTTTTGGAGTGGTCACTTTATATTAGGATGTATGATCTGAGTCAATTGCCTATAAAACAAATTTGGAACTTGCCACCACAGTGTGCTGATGGGTACCATTATGTCAGTGGGTCTATCAAATTTAAATGATGTTACATCATGTCAGTGGGTCTATCAAATTTAAATGATGTTACATCATGTCAGTGGGTCTATCAAATTTAAATGATGTTACATCATGTCAGTGGGTCTATAAAATTTAAATGATGTTACATCATGTCCTATTTGCATGAAATCAATAAGAAAATCATTAAAGTTCTGAAAATCGTGAGTATTATAATCCGAGTACTATTTCTAAAATCGTGAGTATTATAATCCGAGTACTATTTCTAAAATTGTGAGTGATATAATCCGAGTACTATTTCTAAAACTGTGAGTATTATAATCCGAGTACTATTTCTAAAATCACTTAAACAATGTGTTTACAATGAATATGGAATAATGAAAAGATGAAAAGCATGATAACAACAGGACCATGGTATGGTGCTCATAAAAATATAGTAACATTTTATTACCTTGCAAATGATTATACTGGTGGTATCAATACAATACTACTAGTATCTTGTAGACTGTGACATGATTCAACAGAATGAATCAATACAACACCACTAAATTTTGGTAGACTGTGACATGATTCAACAGAATGAATCAATACAATACTACTAAATTTTGGTAGACTGTGACATGATTCAACAGAATGAATCAATACAACACTACTAAATTTTGGTAGACTGTGACATGATTCAACAGAATGAATCAATACAATACTACTAGTATCTTGTAGACTGTGACATGATTCAACAGAATGAATCAATACAACACTACTAAATTTTGGTAGACTGTGACATGATTCAACAGAATGAATCAATACAATACTACTAGTATCTTGTAGACTGTGACATGATTCAACAGAATGAATCAATACAACACTACTAAATTTTGGTAGACTGTGACATGATTCAACAGAATGAATCAATACAACACCACTAAATTTTGGTAGACTGTGACATGATTCAACAGAATGAATCAATACAACACCACTAAATTTTGGTAGACTGACATGATTCAACAGAATGAATCAATACAATACTACTAGTATCTTGTAGACTGTGACATGATTCAACAGAATGAATCAATACAACACCACTAAATTTTGGTAGACTGTGACATGATTCAACAGAATGAATCAATACAATACTACTAGTATCTTGTAGACTGTGACATGATTCAACAGAATGAATCAATACAACACCAATAAATTTTGGTAGACTGTGACATGATTCAACAGAATGAATCAATACAATACTACTAGTATCTTGTAGACTGACATGATTCAACAGAATGAATCAATACAACACCACTAAATTTTGGTAGACTGTGACATGATTCAACAGAATGAATCAATACAATACTACTAGTATCTTGTAGACTGTGACATGATTCAACAGAATGAATCAATACAACACCACTAAATTTTGGTAGACTGTGACATGATTCAACAGAATGAATCAATACAATACTACTAGTATCTTGTAGACTGTGACATGATTCAACAGAATGAATCAATACAACACTACTAAATTTTGGTAGACTGTGACATGATTCAACAGAATGAATCAATACAATACTACTAGTATCTTGTAGACTGACATGATTCAACAGAATGAATCAATACAACACCACTAAATGTTGGTAGACTGTGACATGATTCAACAGAATGAATCAATACAACACCACTAAATGTTGGTAGACTGACAAGATTCAACAGAATGAATCAATATAACACCACTAAATGTTGGCAGACTGTGTCAAGATTCAACAGAAGGAATCAACATGACTAGCTGTCAGCAGACTGTGACATAATTTCAACAGAAGATGTCATATGGATAACACTAAAAATTGGTGGACTGTGACATGATATAAAAGAAAGAATAAATACAATACCACAAGAAGTTTATAGACAGTGACATCCTTCTGACCACAGTCTTGGACTGAAGTTGGGAAAAGTGCTGCATGAAGTTTGGGGTAAGATTTGACTGCCACCTCTACAACCTGTGATGGTAAGTTATCAAAGGATTTCAATGCATTTGTAACATCGTTAACCTGAAATGAGAGAATGTAAGCATAGACACTTATTACAGATATTTCAAGGTCACTAAGATTACACATATTTCAATGACTCTAAGATTAAACATATTGCCACAACACTATGGCTACACATTTTTCAATGACACTATGATTACACATTTCAAGGACAATACAGTTACACATATTTCAGACACTATGATTACACATATTTCATACACATTGATTATACATATTTCATACACTATTATTACACATATTTCATGGACACTATGATTACACATATTTCATACACTGATTACACATATTTCATACACTATTACACATATTTCATGGACACTATGATTACACATTTCATACACTATGATTACACAAATTTCAGACCCTATGATTACACATATTTCAGACACTATGATTACATATATTTCAGACACTATTACACATATTTCATGGACACTATGATTACATATATTTCAGACACTATGATTACACATATTTCAGACACTATGATTACACATATTTCAGACACTATGATTACACATATTTCAGACACTATGATTACAAATATTACAATGACACTTTGATTACACATGTATCAAGGACACTATGATTACACATATTTCAGACACTATGATTACACATATTTCAATGACTCTTTGATTACAGATATTTCAGACACTATGATTACACATATTTCAGACACTATGATTACACATATTTCAGACACTATGATTACAAATATTACAATGACACTTTGATTACACATGTATCAAGGACACTATGATTACACATATTTCAGACACTATGATTACACATATTTCAGACACTATGATTACACATATTTCAGACACTATGATTACACATATTTCAGACACTATGATTACAAATATTACAATGACACTTTGATTACACATGTATCAAGGATACTATGATTACACATATTTCAGACACTATGATTACACATATTTCAATGACTCTTTGATTACAGATATTTCAGTGACAATAGACTACACATATTTCAAAGACACTTTGATTACACATATTTCAAGGACACTATGATTACACATATTTCAAAATTTTCTCTATGTTAAGACAAATAAGTTCGATGGGTTTTTTAAAAAGTGGATGTATTTCCTCGTACAATTTAAAACAATTTTTTCATTGCTTTCTTTTCTTGAATTTCAATGTTTTGGTGAAGTAAATCAAATATAAGTTGTATTCACTAATTTCATTCCAGTATTTCATAAAACATAATAGCAGGATAATTTATACAAGTATTAATTCTCTCTATAATACTAAAACATAATAGCAGGATAATTTATACAAGTATTAATTCTCTCTTTAATAGCAGGATAACTTATATGTATTAATTCTCTCTATAATACAATATCTCAACAACCACCACACCATGCTTTCCAATACTAGTCAAGGGCATAATATTATGGGTCTCAGTTACCTTTAAAATAAAATAAAAACAATGGTAGTATGGCCAGATCACTAACCAAAAATTCTAAAAAATTAATTTTGCAAAAGTTTTAGTTTCTTTAAACCACAGATTGAAACAGCTAAATACCAATTTAATATGTGACTCTCTCTCTGTGCAGTTTATATTTGGATTTGACAAATAAGTGAGTACCTATGGTATAATTAATTAACTTTAATTAAATTCCACCAAATTTTCTCCACTAATAGTGGTAATTAGATAAAAAGAGACACAAGTCACAAGAGTGACTGAAGCCAAAAAACAATGGAGTGATAATCTCCTGGCCAAAAAGAATTTTCAGAATTCTGAGATAGGAACATTTCGTCTTTCTAACTGTTGAGTTTTGAAACTAAGATATTCTTCAGTGATAACAAGAGTTTCCTGATGGCCACTGTGGCAGCCATAATGGCTGTAAGATCAGCACCATTTCATTGGGTACAAAGCTTATTACACATATTTCAATGAAACCTTGATTACACATATTACACAAGAAACTTCTTCATGAAAAACCCACATTTATAGGCCATTTTTTCAGGAGTAGTAGTGACCAAAACATTTTCATGATGGCCAACATGGCAACTATATGGAATGTCAGATCTGCCTTTTTTTCATTCAGGACCAGGCACACACCAGAAAATGTATTCTGGGAAAACCTCACACTAAAAAAAAGTATTCTGGGAAAAAGCCCATGTCAGTATGATAATATTTCAAAGATGTCAGATCAGTATCATTTATATCTGTACCAACTAGACAGCACAAGATGTCTTATGGTGAAGGGTCTATATGACCATCCATTCTGGAGCAGAACGGATAAAATGTCTTCAACAAAGACCATAACAAGTCTTTTGATGAAAATCTCATATCAATATGACTTTGTGTGAAGGAGAAATAGTTACAATCATATTTAAAACAAGGTGGTCATTGTAACAGTCAGCACCATTCTTAATGAGGACCAAATAGATATCATAAAATGTCTCTTGGTGAAAACCCCATGTTAATATGACTTTCTATGTAGGAAAAGTAGTTACAACCACATTTAAAACAAGTTTGTTGGATAACTGCCGTCTCACCTCTGTCTGCGTGGGTTCGAGTCTAAGTTTTGGCTAATGTAGTTATGTGAGAAAGCTTGCCAGTAGCATCTCGTGGTTCAGTGGTTCTTTCCAAGGCGTTTTTTTTCCGGGTGCTTCCTCCACCAATAATACTGGCCGCAGAAGTAGGAATACAATTATTGAATGTTTTGGCAATCATACAGGATACAAGATTGTAACATGTTCATTTACGACCAAGCAGATACCATAAGAAATCATTTGAAGAAAATCATGTCAATATCGGCATCTATTCAAGATAAAACACCGTCAAGCTGACATCAATGGTAGCCATCTGGGAATAGCCATCTGGGAGTTCATCAGACACTCCACTCCGAAGGAGTAGCAATAACAAGTATTTCATGATAGCTAATTTTTCTGTGTGACATTATTTTCATATTATTACTTTTTCATTCTGGAGAAGTAGCAACAAAATGATTTTCAAGATGTCTGTCTTGGTGGCCATATTGGAAATCAGATTATCACCATTTCTATTTAAAATGAAATATCGTAAGAAGTCACATAGTGAAAACGCATGTTGATGTAGTAATCAAAGATGGTTGTTGTTATGGCATTACTGATGTCCACATGACACCATTCTAAAGACTAACCAGACCTTGGGATAAATGTATGTAAAGATTCTTGGCATTCCTCCAACTATTTTAGGAGGGGTAGCAATGATGCATTTGTGCTAATGGATAGAATAAGGCCATCTGATAAGTTATTCTGGTCTATGATAAGATGAATTAAAAATTAAACTAAAGAGTCTCACAAGATCATTAAAATGCAAGATACATGTCGATACGCTAAGATAATGAAAAAACTGTGTACTTCTAACCTTTAATTTAAGGATAGTTTAAAAAAAAAAAATCTTTAACATTTTGGCATGCATTCAAATTTTTAATTGTTTTGTTACTTAAAGACTAGACCCTTTGTCAATAGCCTAGCAACTGAAATCTAAGTCAAAATTTGAAGCATTACTTTAAGTCATCTATTAAAAGTTGTGAAAACAAATACAGCCATCAATATTCAGCAGTTTTGGTGACTGCATGACATAATGGCCATATAAAGAGACTCTGATGCAATTACCTGATGTATTGGTTCCGCAGAGTACATGAGAGTTGCCATTGCTGCCAGCACATGTCCTTTCTGAATCAGAGATGAGACAGAGGAATATTCCGGTCCCCACACATATGCTGTGTTGTAGAGGCTAGCCTGGTAAATGGCAGGTGTATCTGTTACATAAACAGAGTTATGAATTAAAAACATGAAAATTATTGAGAGGATTTCACACAATGATTTTACATACAGTGAACAATTCAAAATGATATAAACATGAGTTCCTTGAAAGAACCGATACTTAACTGGCCAAAAAAGAATTTGCTGGAATTCAAGATAAGACCATTTCTTCTTTTTGACTTCTAAGTGTTCAAACCATTTATGATAGTCTTACATGATAAGATTTTCAAATTAGCCATTGTGGTAGCCATGCTGGCTGTAAAATTGGCAATATTTTCATGCTGAACAAAAAAAGAAAGATCTTTGTTGGAATCAACGTGCCAAAATAGTCATCCATTCCAAACGAGAAGCGATAGCAAAATTTTCAGTATGGCCATATTGCAGTCATATTTAATACAAGAATGGCACCATTTGCAGCTTGGATCAAATAGGTATCCTAAAAGCCTTTTTTGAAAATGATCATCAATTCTTCAGGTGAAAAACTCCCATGTCAATCCATGCCTATCTTTCTAGGATAAGCTCTTCAAGATGGTCATTTAAAACAAACTCATAATTATTCTTCTAGTAAAAGTCTTATGGTCATTCCGACTCCATTCAATGAAATCAATATGCTAAGTTGCAATAACAGATTTTCAAGATGACCATTGTGTTAGCATTTTGTACGTCCAAGCAGTGCCATTTTGATTTTTGGGGCTACTAGGCATCATAAAAAGTCTTCTGGTGAAAACTCCATGGTCATATAATCCTTTGTAGTGATCCTTCATTCTGGGAAAGTGATAACAAGGTTTTCAAGACCGCCACTGTAACAGCCTAATGTGATGTATGTGAGCAGTATTTTCATTCAGGACCAACTAGAAACCAGCAAAAGTTTTTAGGTGAAAACTCCATGTTATTATGACCATCCATCCAGGGCCAATTGGACACCAGCAAAAGTTCCAGGTGAAAACTCCATGTAATTATGACCATTCATTCAGGTGAAAACCCCATGTTATTATGACCATCCATTCAGGTGAAAATCCCATGCCATTATGACCATCCATTCAAATGAAAAACCCATGTCATTATGACCACCCATTCAGATGAAAAACCCATGTCATTATGACCATCAATTCAGGTGAAAACCCCATGTCATTAAGACCATCCATCCAGGACCAAATAGACACAGGCAAACGTTTTCAGGTGAAAACCACATGTCATTATGACCATCCATTCAGGTGAAAAACCCATGTCATTATGACCATCCATTCAGGTGAAAAACCCATGTCATTATGACCATCCATTCAGGTGAAAAACCCATGTCATTATGACCATCCATTCAGGATTAACTAGACAGCAAAAGTTTTCAGGTGAACACCACCTGTCATTATGAACATCCATTCAGGTGAAAACCCCATGTCATTATGACCATCCATTCAGGTGAAAACCCCCATGTCATTATGACCATCCATCCAGGCGGTGCGTGACGTTTTGGCGTGACCGTTTTGACGCTTGGATGTTTTGGCGTGACCGTTTTGGCACCAAGAAGAGGATTAACATCAAAAGATTACACATTATCCTTAAGATAATTAGAGGCCATGTCGACATTTTCAAAATAACAATATAAGCAGGATGCTTAAGATAATTGACTCTATTGGTATATTGTCCTGTGAGTCTTGACCTTGTAAGGATTAACAATTTAATCTTTTGATGTCTAACGTGTTATTCATATTTGAAAATGAAAGCTATGATAAGGTAAAAGAAGTCCACACAAATGATTAACGATTGAGCCATTCCGGCTCAAACCCACTTCTATATAGTTGTTTGTTTATATATGTGTGCTGTCGAACGTATTAACGTAGAAGATTTTTTTGAAAATGAGTGTTATGTAATTGAAGCGTGGTCAAGAAAAGTACATGCACAATGGATATCAATACTTTTTTGATAAATACATTGCTGACAAGCTTAAAATGTTTTGGCGATGCGAGCTGAAAAACGAATGTAAAGCCCGTCTTCACACAGCTGCAGATGACGACCAATTCATTCTATTGATGAATGAAGATAATTATGGCAGTGATGTTGCAAAAGCAGAAGTGGACAAGATTGTGAATGATATGAGGAAAAAGGCATCAGCTTTCAGACCTTTTAGCTGTGTTGCTGTTTGAATAAAATTTACAAATGAAGAACTTTTCACTTTTCTGTTTCACTTATAGTTTTAGTTAAAGTTATTTTACTAACACACAGGCTGATCAAATGTAATAATTTTACTTTTATTTTTCACTTTATATTTCACTTACACACTGCATTTCTTTGATTGATAAGCTAATCAATGTTGTCCTTGCCTACTTCACTAATGTAAGGGTTACCTCTCAACAGGAATAACAATTGTTTGCTCAGCGCCAAAGTGACCGGAGCCAAACATGCAGCGCCAAAACACCCTGCTTTGCCATCCAGGGTAATTAACAAAAACAAGAGTTTCAAGATGACTGCTGAAATGGCTAAAATAGCTGTCTGAGCAGCACAGTTTTCATTTAGGACAATTAGACCTTACAATGAAATTTAGGAGAAGCAGTGATGATAAACTTGTGCTAATGGATAGATGGATGAAAGATGACTCATAACTGGACATTTTTTAAGCTTTCCAGGTCTATAACCGTTAGTGCTATAAACAAATTGGAACGTTGATATGACTTTTCTGAACTTATGAATAACATTAATTCTTTATCAGTTTTGTTAACAAAAGTACACAATGTAGTAATTAAAGTATGTGTTCTGGAAACTGTCAAGATTTAATTGAGAATCTACAATACTTTTTGACAAAGTCAAATATGGCATGCTTTCATTGGAAACCTAGACAAAAGCTGCATAACCCCAAATTTGTGAGTGATTTATTCCTGTATAACTCAGCTTTCAAACATGATGCAGAAAAATACAGTTATCTGAATGATGCTACTGGACTCGGAGACTTTACATGGCATTAAGAAATGTCCACTTTAGAAATCACAATATCTTGAGAAACACACCGTTGCATCACCACACTGTGATACAGAAAATATTACAAGTTCATTTAGCAAATCTGTAATTTTTCGTGCTAAAATAAAGTCTGGACTGAAAAATAGGCAAATATTAGACCAACACAAAAATTGTGGTTGGGTTGATCTGACTGTATCAATAAATAAAAAAATATGTACCATGATAATATTGATGAAAATATAATATATTCTTTATATAATTCTATTTTACAGGGCATTTCAGTTTTAGTACATTTATATACATGTATTTCAATAATGGACAGGCATAACAGAAGATGAGAATAAATGGTACTATGGCAAATATAAATAAAGTGTGATAAGTTTTAAAAAAATACATCAACCAATATTAGTCACAGTGTGATGAGTTTAAAAAAAACTAAAAACTACATCAACCAAAATTAGACACAGTGTGATGAGTTTAAAAAAAAACTAAAAACTACATTAACCAATATTAGTCACAGTGTGATGAGTTTAAAAAAACTAAAAACTAGATCAACCAAAATTAGTCACAGTGTGATGAGTTTAAAAAAACTAAAAACTACATCAACCAAAATTAGTCACAGTGTGATGAGTTTAAAAAAAACTACATCAACCAAAATTAGTCACAGTGTGATGAGTTTAAAAAAAACTGTAAAAACTACATCAACCAATATTAGTCACAGTGTGATGAGTTTAAAAAAACTAAAAACTACATCAACCAATATTAGTCACAGTGTGATGAGTTTAAAAAAAACTAAAACTACATCAACCAATATTAGTCACAGTGTGATGAGTTTTAAAAAAACTACATCAACCAATATTAGTCACAGTGTGATGAGTTTAAAAAAAACTAAAAACTACATCAACCAATATTAGTCACAGTGTGATGAGTTTAAAAAAAAACTAAAAACTACATCAACCAATATTAGTCACAGTGTGATAATTAAAAAAAACCAAAAACTACATCAACCAAAATTAGTCACAGTGTGATGAGTTTTAAAAAAACTAAAAACTACATCAACCAATATTAGTCACAGTGTGATGAGTTTAAAAAAAACTAAAAACTACATCAACCAATATTAGTCACAGTGTGATGAGTTTAAAAAAAACTGTAAACACTACATCAACCAATATTAGTCACAGTGTGATGAGTTTAAAAAAACTAAAAACTACATCAACCAATATTAGTCACAGTGTGATGAGTTTAAAAAAACTATAAACAACATCAACCAATAAGAGTCAACAGTATATTAGTCACAGTATATTAGTCACAGTGTGATGAGTTTAAAAAAAACTGTAAAAACTACATCAATCAATATTAGTCACAGTGTGATTAGTTTAAAAAAACTAAAAACTACATCAACCAAAATTAGTCACAGTGTGATGAGTTTAAAAAAAATTACATCAAACAAAATTAGTCACAGTGTGATGAGTTTAAAAAAACTAAAAACTACATCAACCAATATTAGTCACAGTGTGATGAGTTTAAAAAACTAAAACAACATCAACCAATAAGAGTCAACAGTATATTAGTCACAGTGTGATGAGTTTAAAAAAAACTGTAAAAACTACATCAACCAATATTAGTCACAGTGTGATGAGTTTAAAAAAAACTACATCAACCAAAGTTAGTCACAGTGTGATGAGTTTAAAAAAACTAAAAACTACATCAACCAATATTAATCACAGTGTGATGAGTTTAAAAAAACTAAAACTACATCAACCAATATGAGTCACAGTGTGATGAGTTAAAAAAAACTACATCAACCAATATTAGTCACAGTGTGATTAGTTTAAAAAAAACTAAAAACTACATCAACCAATATTAGTCACAGTGTGATGAGTTTAAAAAAAACTAAAAACTACATCAACCAATATTAGTCACAGTGTGATAATAAAAAAAACCTAAAAACTACATCAACCAAAATTAGTCACAGTGTGATGAGTTAAAAAAAAACTGTAAACACTACATCAACCAATATTAGTCACAGTGTGATGAGTTTAAAAAAAAACTGTAAAAACTACATCAACCAATATTAGTCACAGTATGATGAGTTTAAAAAAACTAAAAACTACATCAAACAATAAGAGTCAACAGTATATTAGTCACAGTGTGGCATTTAATATAGACCCATACTGACCTTTATTTTTACCAGAAAGACAGAAAAAACTGGTAAATAGTGGTAGCCATGTGTGACTGGAAAAGCCTTGTTCAAGAGTCTGAAGAAAAACTGTAGACAATCTGAAATGAAGACAAAATATGGAAATGCTGTAAAATTATCCAATAATTATTAATATGGCATGGATTATATATAGACTTATTAAATTAACTAAAAATAAAATAATTTTTTTTTGTCTTAGAATACTGTGAGCAGTTTACTCAACAAATATCTAAAAGTCAAATTATGCAACATGACATCAAATAATTTTTATACATTTTTATTATAGGATAGCTAGGCTGAATGTTTTACCTGACTATTAAGTGAGAAATAAAAACAAGATTTTAAACAAACCAGTGTGTCTCGATCTTCAGTCTGTGTCTATCAACATCCACTGAGTTGAATGAATACACTCACAATATGTCAGGTCAACTTCCTTTGAGTTGAATAAATTCACTCGCACATTATCAGGTATATTTATATGGACAACGTACTGCATCACATCTTTGTAGAAGTTGAACAATACAAGTAACTTTTCTATTTGGTTTGACATCTTAAGTTTTCTGTGAGTACTTACACACAGAAATATTCTCATACCTATGTGTGTGTTTGTGTGTGTGTGTGCATTCCACAAAATATGACAGTTCCCAGTGGGCATGGAAATCTATGATACATTTTGCAAATTGGTAGATACCAATGGTTTTTACATACTGCCTATTCAGTGAACACTTTTGCAAAGTACGGTGTATATAAAGTATTAAATAAACTGAAGATGTGCATACTCTAATGACCAATCGGCTAGATTCCCGCTGCAACAGTGCTGTATTTCATCCATAAAAACAGACAGATTCTGGCATTTTACTCCAAGGAAGATTGGACTGATTACACAAGTCTGTGTGTACAAATCTCCCATAACAGATCTGGAAGACTCATTTGATACGATAGACTGATTACACAAATCTGTGTGTACAAATCTCCCATAACAGATCTGGAAGACTCATTGATACGATAGACTGATTACACAAATCTGTGTGTACAAATCTCCCATAACAGATCTGGAAGACTCGTTTGATACGATAGACTGATTACACAAATCTGTGTGTACAAATCTCCCATGACAGATCTGGAAGACTCATTGATATGATAGACTGATTACACAAATCTGTGTGTACAAATCTCCCATAACAGATCTGGAAGACTCATTTGATATGAGTGCTTCACTATATCCATACTGAACTAGTAAACATTGAAACTGGAGCATCAACACACATTGTGGGGCATCTAACCTTGATTATTCAGAACTCTGACTAACATTAACTGTAATTGTGAGGTTAGTACTTCTACAACAGATCAGGCATATCTGTACTTTATCAATGTAACTGTACCTTATCAATGTAACTGCACTTTATTAATGTAACTGTACTTTATCAATGTAACTGTACTTTATCAATGTAAATGTACTTTATCAATGTAACTGTACCTTATCAATGTAAATGTACTTTATCAATGTACATAAAACTGAAAACATTAACTTACTTGTGCTTATGTGAGTAATCCCACAACAGGTCAGGCAGATTCTTGTAGACACAGTACTGCACCATATCCATGTGAAATTGGTCCACATCCATGAAGTGGGATTTGGACACTGGGTGGGGGATCGAGAGTACACCTCCACAGAAGGACAATTGTATTAGTAATTTGGGAAAGTCAACTAGAGCATCTTTTGGGAAAATTCCAAATCTGAAAATAATTTTTGTAAGAAAAACAAAATTTGAGAGACATATATTGAAGAAATGAAAACTAAGGATAAAAAGGTCCAAAGAACCATCCCCAGTAAACGGTTATTTAACAAAAGATTGGGTTGGATATATCAATTTGTTTTTGAGAATGGTACTTAGTTTCTTTGTCCTCAGCCTGATATAGCCAAAATAGCATTGATGGTGTTATTAAAAAGCAACATATCAACAAATACTTTATTTAGATTATGTTTGTTGTGGAATTGTATAAAACTCTTTATATTAAATACATGTACTCTGGTTTCATTTTCTGTGTACAACAATACCCGAAGGTGATTGGTGTATACTGTACAAAAATTTTGAAACAGTGAGTTCAGTTCATCCTATGCCACATGAACGACATGTTTTTGTTGGGGAAAAAGTTATATTCATCAAGCGCACAGACGATGTAGGGCTACACTGTGTATAAATACCACACAGTAGGATGAAATCTTTACATTACAGAATGTCTTGTCAGTGAGCAGTCTACTTACAGACTTGCAGATCTCCAGCTGTAGAGATATGTGAGTTATTTATTAATTTCTTATGTATATTATAGGTATAACTATTTTACTACCACAATTATGTTTTTTGTATATTTTCTATGTGGCACCGGCTTGCATAGTAAATGCAAATATTTCCGGAGATCTATATTAGCAATAAAGTTGTGTTTTTATTAAGAAACATTTAATACCAAAGGATTCTTATCAGACACCAGTAGGTTCACTTCTGAACCTGTTTATTTCTTTGTAATGTTCTGCTGATAATGTAATTTGTATAGCTTACCTTATATAATGTCATTATGTGTTATTGTATATGCCTGTGTCATTGTTAGTGTTACATTTATTTTCATCTGATCAGAGCTGACCATGAGAGCTGTGGCGCTGATCCATGGCAATAAGAGCTGACCATGGTGGTCACGGTTAACAGTGTACCAGCTGTACAGCTGACAACAGAAGTTGACAATGACGGCTGTTGTGATGGCCATAGCGGCTGTGGAGCTGATCCATGGCGATCAGAGCTGACCATGGAAACTGTGGAGCTGACCATGGTGGTCAGGGTTGACAGTGTACCAACTGTAGAGCTGACCATGATGGCTGTTGTGCTGGCCATAGCGGATGTGGAGCTGATGATGTAGCTGGTTGAACAGTGTGTTGCTGGTTGATTAATAGGTGGTCGGACGTTGCTGACTAATTGGTGGGTGCTAGTAGTGATTGACCAAGGAATTGAATGGTGGTCGGTGACTACCTGTCATGCTGACTGCTTGACTGACCAGTGTGACTGGTAGCCAAGTATTCTAGTGATGGAGTGCTATGTGTAAACCCATACATGTATTCTATTAGCTGTGGGCTAATTTTGGGGTTCGTTATACCCCGTTTTTTGGGACTGTAAAGATATTAATGTACGGTATCTGTCCCATTTTTATCCATCATTTTACTATTTGAGCAAAGTACCTCATTTTTCACTATCTGAGTGAATACTTTTTACTATTTGAGTAAAGTATATAATTTTACGTCTTTAGTAAAACACATAATTCTTTTCATTGTGTGAAATTATTGTGGATTGTTAATCTTTGTTCTCGTACCGTGTAAGGTCATTTACTTGTATTCACATTTGTGTTACATTATTAGGTTCATGCTGATGATTTTAATTTGTCCAATATTTGGATCTTATACACTTATCAATCATAATTCTTTTACCATGCAAGTCATTCATCATTAAACACTGTATTTGTAACACCATCAAAAATGTTCTGTTATAAATTCCAAATCCAGCCCAGTTATCTTATCTGATTTATTTATCACAGAGCAAAGAAATCTCAAAATAGAAATTAAAAACAAAACATAGGCTATTATTTTCAACTTTTCTAGTGTACTCTTTTAGTTACTGTTTAGCAGATAAATGCTAATAAAATGTAAAACAGTGCAGTTAATAATATTCAACTAATAAAAATATTATGTACATTAAAATTAGGGACTACAGCCATCACAGCATACAAGATTAAAATTTAACTTTTAACATCAAAGCAGGCTCCAAAATCATACAATGAAACACTCATGGCACTATTCAATACAAATATGTCAGAATGAATAAAATCAAACAAATGACCAATCAGATTTTGAGAAACGAATTTTTTAACTGAACAATAACGCAAGTCCATGATCTAATGGTGAAACCATGATCTTATGCCTAAAGTATTATGATTGTGTAATGGTTTTGAAGAAGAAACTTAAAAAATCAATACAGTTTGGTAAAGATAGTTTGATTGTGTAATTGTTTTTAAGATGAAACTTAAAAAATCAATACAGTTTGGTAAAGATAGTTTGATTGTGTAATTGTTTTTAAGAAGAAACTTAAAAAATCAATACAGTTTGGTAAAGATAGTTTGATTGTGTAATTGTTTTTAAGATGAAACTTAAAATTCAATACAGTTTGGTAAAGATAGTTTGATTGTGTAATTGTTTTTAAGATGAAACTTAAAAAATCAATACAGTTTGGTAAAGATAGTTTGATTGTATAATTGTTTTTAAGAAGAAACTTAAAAAATCAATACAGTTTAGTAAAGATAGTTTGATTGTGTAATTGTTTTTAAGAAGAAACTTAAAAAATCAATACAGTTTGGTAAAGATAGTTTGATTGTTGAATGGTTTTGAAAATGAAACTTAAAAATCAATACAGTTTGGTAAAGATAGTTTGATTGTGTAATTGTTTTTAAAGAAGAAACTTAAAAATCAATACAGTTTGGTAAAGATAGTTTGATTGTGTAATTGTTTTTAAGATGAAACTTAAAAAATCAATACAGTTTGGTAAAGATAGTTTGATTGTGTAATTGTTTTTAAGATGAAACTTAAAAAATCAATACAGTTTGGTAAAGATAGTTTGATTGTGTAATTGTTTTTAAGATGAAACTTAAAAAATCAATACAGTTTGGTAAAGATAGTTTGATTGTGTAATTGTTTTTAAGATGAAACTTAAAAAATCAATACAGTTTGGTAAAGATAGTTTGATTGTGTAATTGTTTTGAAGATGAAACTTAAAATTCAATACAGCTTGGTAAAGACAGTTTGATTATTGAATGGTTTTGAAGATGAAACTTAAAATTCAATACAGCTTGGTAAAGATAGTTTGATTATTGAATGGTTTTGAAGATGAAACTTAAAATTCAATACAG
The DNA here is from genome assembly GCA_030141615.1 of Unio pictorum. Classification (NCBI taxonomy): domain Eukaryota; kingdom Metazoa; phylum Mollusca; class Bivalvia; order Unionida; family Unionidae; genus Unio; species Unio pictorum. The sequence continues at coordinate 185,697 of JARLTB010000307.1, forward strand.
CTTGGTAAAGACAGTTTGATTGTTGAATGGTTTTGAAGATGAAACTTAAAATTCAATACAGCTTGGTAAAGACAGTTTGATTATTGAATGGTTTTGAAGATGAAACTTAAAATTCAATACAGCTTGGTAAAGACAGTTTGATTATTGAATGGTTTTGAAGATGAAACTTAAAATTCAATACAGCTTGGTAAAGATAGTTTGATTATTGAATGGTTTTGAAGATGAAACTTAAAATTCAATACAGCTTGGTAAAGACAGTTTGATTGTTGAATGGTTTTGAAGATGAAACTTAAAAATCAATACAGCTTGGTAAAGATAGTATGATTGTGTAGTAGTTTTTAAGAAGAAACTTAAAAATCAATACAGTTTGGTAAAGACAGTTTGATTGTGTAATTGTTTTTAAGAAGAAACTTAAAAATCAATACAGTTTGGTAAAGATAGTTTGATTGTGTAGTAGTTTTTAAGAAGAAACTTAAAAATCAATACAGTTTGGTAAAGATAGTTTGATTGTGTAATTGTTTTTAAGATGAAACTTAAAATTCAATACAGTTTGGTAAAGATAGTTTGATTGTGTAATTGTTTTTAAGATGAAACTTAAAAAATCAATACAGTTTGGTAAAGATAGTTTGATTGTGTAGTAGTTTTTAAGAAGAAACTTAAAAATCAATACAGTTTGGTAAAGATAGTTTGATTGTGTAATTGTTTTTAAGAAGAAACTTAAAAATCAATACAGTTTGGTAAAGACAGTTTGATTGTGTAGTAGTTTTTAAGAAGAAACTTAAAAATCAATACAGTTTGGTAAAGATAGTTTGATTGTGTAATTGTTTTTAAGAAGAAACTTAAAAATCAATACAGTTTGGTAAAGATAGTTTGATTGTGTAATTGTTTTTAAGATGAAACTTAAAATTCAATACAGTTTGGTAAAGATAGTTTGATTGTGTAATTGTTTTTAAGATGAAACTTAAAAAATCAATACAGTTTGGTAAAGATAGTTTGATTGTATAATTGTTTTTAAGAAGAAACTTAAAAAATCAATACAGTTTAGTAAAGATAGTTTGATTGTGTAATTGTTTTTAAGAAGAAACTTAAAAAATCAATACAGTTTGGTAAAGATAGTTTGATTGTTGAATGGTTTTGAAAATGAAACTTAAAAATCAATACAGTTTGGTAAAGATAGTTTGATTGTGTAATTGTTTTTAAAGAAGAAACTTAAAAATCAATACAGCTTGGTAAAGATAGTATGATTGTTGAATGGTTTTGAAGATGAAACTTAAAATTCAATACAGCTTGGTAAAGACAGTTTGATTATTGAATGGTTTTGAAGATGAAACTTAAAATTCAATACAGCTTGGTAAAGATAGTTTGATTATTGAATGGTTTTGAAGATGAAACTTAAAATTCAATACAGCTTGGTAAAGACAGTTTGATTGTTGAATGGTTTTGAAGATGAAACTTAAAAATCAATACAGCTTGGTAAAGATAGTATGATTGTGTAGTAGTTTTTAAGAAGAAACTTAAAAATCAATACAGCTTGGTAAAGACAGTTTGATTATTGAATGGTTTTGAAGATGAAACTTAAAATTCAATACAGCTTGGTAAAGACAGTTTGATTGTTGAATGGTTTTGAAGATGAAACTTAAAATTCAATACAGCTTGGTAAAGATAGTTTGATTGTTGAATGGTTTTGAAGATGAAACTTAAAATTCAATACAGCTTGGTAAAGATAGTTTGATTATTGAATGGTTTTGAAGATGAAACTTAAAATTCAATACAGCTTGGTAAAGACAGTTTGATTGTTGAATGGTTTTGAAGATGAAACTTAAAAATCAATACAGCTTGGTAAAGATAGTTTGATTGTGTAGTAGTTTTTAAGATGAAACTTAAAAATCAATACAGCTTGGTAAAGATAGTTTGATTGTGTAGTAGTTTTTAAGAAGAAACTTAAAAATCAATACAGCTTGGTAAAGATAGTATGATTGTGTAGTAGTTTTTAAGATGAAACTTAAAAATCAATACAGCTTGGTAAAGATAGTTTGATTGTGTAGTAGTTTTTAAGATGAAACTTAAAAATCAATACAGCTTGGTAAAGATAGTTTGATTGTGTAGTAGTTTTTAAGATGAAACTTAAAAATCAATACAGCTTGGTAAAGATAGTATGATTGTGTAGTAGTTTTTAAGAAGAAACTTAAAAATCAATACAGCTTGGTAAAGATAGTTTGATTGTGTAGTAGTTTTTAAGAAGAAACTTAAAAATCAATACAGCTTGGTAAAGATAGTATGATTGTGTAGTAGTTTTTAAGATGAAACTTAAAAATCAATACAGCTTGGTAAAGATAGTTTGATTGTGTAGTAGTTTTTAAGAAGAAACTTAAAAATCAATACAGCTTGGTAAAGATAGTATGATTGTGTAGTAGTTTTTAAGATGAAACTTAAAAATCAATACAGCTTGGTAAAGATAGTTTGATTGTGTAATTGTTTTTAAGATGAAACTTAAAAATCAATACAGCTTGGTAAAGATAGTATGATTGTGTAGTAGTTTTTAAGATGAAACTTAAAAATCAATACAGCTTGGTAAAGATAGTTTGATTGTGTAGTAGTTTTTAAGAAGAAACTTAAAAATCAATACAGCTTGGTAAAGATAGTATGATTGTGTAGTAGTTTTTAAGATGAAACTTAAAAATCAATACAGCTTGGTAAAGATAGTTTGATTGTGTAATTGTTTTTAAGAAGAAACTTAAAAATCAATACAGCTTGGTAAAGATAGTTTGATTGTGTAATTGTTTTTAAGATGAAACTTAAAAATCAATACAGCTTGGTAAAGACAGTTTGATTGTTGAATGGTTTTTAAGAAGAAACTTAAAAATCAATACAGCTTGGTAAAGATAGTATGATTGTGTAGTAGTTTTTAAGAAGAAACTTAAAAATCAATACAGCTTGTTAAAGATAGTTTGATTGTGTAGTAGTTTTTAAGATGAAACTTAAAAATCAATACAGCTTGGTAAAGATAGTTTGATTGTGTAGTAGTTTTTAAGATGAAACTTAAAAATCAATACAGCTTGGTAAAGATAGTTTGATTGTGTAGTAGTTTTTAAGATGAAACTTAAAAATCAATACAGCTTGTTAAAGATAGTATGATTGTGTAGTAGTTTTTAAGATGAAACTTAAAAATCAATACAGTTTGGTAAAGATAGTTTGATTGTGTAGTAGTTTTTAAGAAGAAACTTAAAAATCAATACAGCTTGGTAAAGATAGTATGATTGTGTAGTAGTTTTTAAGATGAAACTTAAAAATCAATACAGCTTGTTAAAGATAGTATGATTGTGTAGTAGTTTTTAAGATGAAACTTAAAAATCAATACAGTTTGGTAAAGATAGTTTGATTGTGTAGTAGTTTTTAAGAAGAAACTTAAAAATCAATACAGCTTGGTAAAGATAGTTTGATTGTGTAGTAGTTTTTAAGATGAAACTTAAAAATCAATACAGCTTGGTAAAGATAGTTTGATTGTGTAGTAGTTTTTAAGATGAAACTTAAAAATCAATACAGCTTGGTAAAGATAGTATGATTGTGTAGTAGTTTTTAAGAAGAAACTTAAAAATCAATACAGCTTGGTAAAGATAGTTTGATTGTGTAGTAGTTTTTAAGAAGAAACTTAAAAATCAATACAGCTTGGTAAAGATAGTATGATTGTGTAGTAGTTTTTAAGATGAAACTTAAAAATCAATACAGCTTGGTAAAGATAGTTTGATTGTGTAGTAGTTTTTAAGAAGAAACTTAAAAATCAATACAGCTTGGTAAAGATAGTATGATTGTGTAGTAGTTTTTAAGATGAAACTTAAAAATCAATACAGCTTGGTAAAGATAGTTTGATTGTGTAATTGTTTTTAAGATGAAACTTAAAAATCAATACAGCTTGGTAAAGATAGTATGATTGTGTAGTAGTTTTTAAGATGAAACTTAAAAATCAATACAGCTTGGTAAAGATAGTTTGATTGTGTAGTAGTTTTTAAGAAGAAACTTAAAAATCAATACAGCTTGGTAAAGATAGTATGATTGTGTAGTAGTTTTTAAGATGAAACTTAAAAATCAATACAGCTTGGTAAAGATAGTTTGATTGTGTAATTGTTTTTAAGAAGAAACTTAAAAATCAATACAGCTTGGTAAAGATAGTTTGATTGTGTAATTGTTTTAAAGATGAAACTTAAAAATCAATACAGCTTGGTAAAGACAGTTTGATTGTTGAATGGTTTTTAAGAAGAAACTTAAAAATCAATACAGCTTGGTAAAGATAGTATGATTGTGTAGTAGTTTTTAAGAAGAAACTTAAAAATCAATACAGCTTGTTAAAGATAGTTTGATTGTGTAGTAGTTTTTAAGATGAAACTTAAAAATCAATACAGCTTGGTAAAGATAGTTTGATTGTGTAGTAGTTTTTAAGAAGAAACTTAAAAATCAATACAGCTTGGTAAAGATAGTTTGATTGTGTAGTAGTTTTTAAGATGAAACTTAAAAATCAATACAGCTTGTTAAAGATAGTATGATTGTGTAGTAGTTTTTAAGATGAAACTTAAAAATCAATACAGTTTGGTAAAGATAGTTTGATTGTGTAATTGTTTTTAAGATGAAACTTAAAAATCAATACAGCTTGTTAAAGATAGTATGATTGTGTAGTAGTTTTTAAGATGAAACTTAAAAATCAATACAGCTTGTTAAAGATAGTATGATTGTGTAGTAGTTTTTAAGATGAAACTTAAAAATCAATACAGCTTGTTAAAGATAGTATGATTGTGTAGTAGTTTTTAAGAAGAAACTTAAAAATCAATACAGCTTGTTAAAGATAGTTTGATTGTGTAGTAGTTTTTAAGAAGAAACTTAAAAATCAATACAGCTTGGTAAAGATAGTATGATTGTGTAGTAGTTTTTAAGATGAAACTTAAAAATCAATACAGCTTGGTAAAGATAGTTTGATTGTGTAATTGTTTTTAAGAAGAAACTTAAAAATCAATACAGCTTGGTAAAGATAGTTTGATTGTGTAGTAGTTTTTAAGAAGAAACTTAAAAATCAATACAGCTTGGTAAAGATAGTATGATTGTGTAGTAGTTTTTAAGATGAAACTTAAAAATCAATACAGCTTGGTAAAGATAGTTTGATTGTGTAGTAGTTTTTAAGATGAAACTTAAAAATCAATACAGCTTGGTAAAGATAGTATGATTGTGTAGTAGTTTTTAAGAAGAAACTTAAAAATCAATACAGCTTGGTAAAGATAGTTTGATTGTGTAGTAGTTTTTAAGAAGAAACTTAAAAATCAATACAGCTTGGTAAAGATAGTATGATTGTGTAGTAGTTTTTAAGATGAAACTTAAAAATCAATACAGCTTGGTAAAGATAGTTTGATTGTGTAGTAGTTTTTAAGAAGAAACTTAAAAATCAATACAGCTTGGTAAAGATAGTATGATTGTGTAGTAGTTTTTAAGATGAAACTTAAAAATCAATACAGCTTGGTAAAGATAGTTTGATTGTGTAATTGTTTTTAAGATGAAACTTAAAAATCAATACAGCTTGGTAAAGATAGTATGATTGTGTAGTAGTTTTTAAGATGAAACTTAAAAATCAATACAGCTTGGTAAAGATAGTTTGATTGTGTAGTAGTTTTTAAGAAGAAACTTAAAAATCAATACAGCTTGGTAAAGATAGTATGATTGTGTAGTAGTTTTTAAGATGAAACTTAAAAATCAATACAGCTTGGTAAAGATAGTTTGATTGTGTAATTGTTTTTAAGAAGAAACTTAAAAATCAATACAGCTTGGTAAAGATAGTTTGATTGTGTAATTGTTTTAAAGATGAAACTTAAAAATCAATACAGCTTGGTAAAGACAGTTTGATTGTTGAATGGTTTTTAAGAAGAAACTTAAAAATCAATACAGCTTGGTAAAGATAGTATGATTGTGTAGTAGTTTTTAAGAAGAAACTTAAAAATCAATACAGCTTGTTAAAGATAGTTTGATTGTGTAGTAGTTTTTAAGATGAAACTTAAAAATCAATACAGCTTGGTAAAGATAGTTTGATTGTGTAGTAGTTTTTAAGAAGAAACTTAAAAATCAATACAGCTTGGTAAAGATAGTTTGATTGTGTAGTAGTTTTTAAGATGAAACTTAAAAATCAATACAGCTTGTTAAAGATAGTATGATTGTGTAGTAGTTTTTAAGATGAAACTTAAAAATCAATACAGTTTGGTAAAGATAGTTTGATTGTGTAATTGTTTTTAAGATGAAACTTAAAAATCAATACAGCTTGTTAAAGATAGTATGATTGTGTAGTAGTTTTTAAGATGAAACTTAAAAATCAATACAGCTTGTTAAAGATAGTATGATTGTGTAGTAGTTTTTAAGATGAAACTTAAAAATCAATACAGCTTGTTAAAGATAGTATGATTGTGTAGTAGTTTTTAAGAAGAAACTTAAAAATCAATACAGCTTGTTAAAGATAGTTTGATTGTGTAGTAGTTTTTAAGAAGAAACTTAAAAATCAATACAGCTTGGTAAAGATAGTATGATTGTGTAGTAGTTTTTAAGATGAAACTTAAAAATCAATACAGCTTGGTAAAGATAGTTTGATTGTGTAATTGTTTTTAAGAAGAAACTTAAAAATCAATACAGCTTGGTAAAGATAGTTTGATTGTGTAGTAGTTTTTAAGAAGAAACTTAAAAATCAATACAGCTTGGTAAAGATAGTATGATTGTGTAGTAGTTTTTAAGATGAAACTTAAAAATCAATACAGTTTGGTAAAGATAGTTTGATTGTGTAATTGTTTTTAAGATGAAACTTAAAAATCAATACAGCTTGGTAAAGATAGTTTGATTGTGTAGTAGTTTTTAAGAAGAAACTTAAAAATCAATACAGCTTGGTAAAGATAGTTTGATTGTGTAGTAGTTTTTAAGAAGAAACTTAAAAATCAATACAGTTTGGTAAAGATAGTTTGATTGTTGAATGGTTTTGAAGAAGGAACTTAAAAATCAATACAGCTTGTTAAAGATAGTTTGATTGTTGAATGGTTTTGAAGAAGGAACTTAAAAATCAATACAGCTTGGTAAAAATTTGGAATCAGATTAGAACAGGAGTTGAAGTCGATAACAAAATCAGATACATGGACATTTACTCTTGGAAATGCAACTGACTGAACCGTGTAAGCATTTTGCACAGGAATAACTAAATTACAACCAGAATATCATTCTATATCAGTCATCTGTGAACATGTTTCACCCCACAAAGGATTATGTTTAACAATGATACACTTATCTTTATTACCACCCCTGAAATAAGACCACTCCCCAATTACAACCACCATGTAAATGCTCATCACCATTTACTCAGTGCAAAGGTAAAATTATCAATGATAGTAAAACAATCTGTGGATTCAGACCGATCTTCCTTAGGTATGTGGTATTTAATATGTTGTACTAGCATACCTTGCAAACGTTTTCAATAAAATGTGACTTTTGTGTGGCGGACATGATTGAAGATTGTCTACACACTCCATGGGGACTGGCCCAACACTCAAAACTGGCCAAGGTCTTTGGGGGCTACTGGTCTGGAAGCTGCCTTCAATCCAGTCCACAGCCACAGATATCATATCATGACTAAGCAGGTATCCCCACAAAATATCTGCCCTGAACCCACCAAGTGAGAAATCTAAAAAAACAAATTAGGATTAATTTTGATTTGAAAATATCAGTGATTATACCAAAATTATGATACATATTTTCCCATGCTGAAAAAATATTGTCTTAAGGCTGTTTAATTTTTACAGCACAATAATTTAGGCAGACTGGGCATTTAGAACAGGTATCGAATGTAAATAGGCTGGGTATTTAAAACAGTTCTCTAGTATAGTAAGGCTGGGTATTTAAAACAGTTATCTAGTGTAGTCAGGATGGGTATTTGAAACAGTTATCCAGTGTAGTCAGGCAGGGTATTTAAAACAGTTATCTAGTGTAGTCAGGGTGGGTATTTGAAAAGGTTATCCAGTGTAGTCAGGCTGGGTATTTAAAACAGTTATCTCGTGTACTCAGGGTGGATATTTAAAACAGTTATCTAGTGTAGTTAGGCTGGGTATTTAAAACAGCTATCTAGTATAGTCAGGTTGGATATCTAAAACAGTTATCTAGTGTAGTCAGGCTGGGTATTTAAAACAGTTATCTAGTGTAGTCAGGCTGGGTATTTAAAACAGTTATCTAGTGTAGTCAGGCTGGGTATTTAAAACAGTTATCTAGTGTAGTCAGGCTGGGTATTTAAAACAGTCATCTAGTGTAGTCAGGCAGGGTATTTAAAACAGTCATCTAGTGTAGTCAGGTTGGATATCTAAAACAGTTATCTAGTGTAGTCAGGCTGGGTATTTAAAACAGTTATCTAGTGTAGTCAGGCTGGGTATTTGAAACAGTTATCCAGTGTAGTCAGGCAGGGTATTTAAAACAGTTATCTAGTGTAGTCAGGGTGGGTATTTGAAAAGGTTATCCAGTGTAGTCAGGCTGGGTATTTAAAACAGTTATCTCGTGTACTTAGGGTGGATATTTAAAACAGTTATCTAGTGTAGTCAGGCTGGGTATTTAAAACAGTGATCTAGTTTAGTCGGGCTGGGTATTTAAAACAGTTATCTAGTGTAGTCGGGCTGGTCATTTAAAACAGTTATCTAGTGTAGTCGGGCGGTATTTAAAACAGTTATCTAGTGTAGTCAGGCTGGGTATTTAAAACAGTTATCTAGTGTATTTGGGCTGGGTATTTAAAACAGTTATCTAGTGTAGTCGGGCTGGGTATTTAAAACAGTTATCTAGTGTAGTCAGGCTGGGTATTTAAAACAGTTATCTAGTGTAGTCAGGCTGGTCATTTAAAACAGTTATCTAGTGTAGTCAGGGTGGACATTTAAAACAGTTATCCAGGGTAGTCAGGGTGGGCATTTAAAAAAGGTATCCAATGAAAGCTTTTTGAACTGCTGTCAATGCATCTTTCATGTAGCAATATTAATAATAAATGTCTTCAAAAACATTTCTAAGATAAATCAGAGTATGTAAAAGGTATGATATACAATTCTTGATTTTCAAATATGGAATTAAGTGAATAAAATTATGTAAAAGCTTGGGAAGAATAAACCATAGTTATGGGGCTAAATTCTGCCCAATAGCAAATATACTTATACCTATATTTTGTCAAATCAGATACATGTTTTCAAAACAAAAATAGGGTAGATAGCAAACTATAAAGAACATTGCATCCGTTACATAGCAAATTAATTTATATTAATTGGTTTAGATTTTTTCATATTTTCATACATTTCCCTGTTTTTATTATGGATGAAATTTCTCTGCCTTGGGTAAAATAATGCAACTGCTCAAAAATAACTTCTTCCTATCATAGCTGATAAAATGTTATGCACAAGACTTCATTAACACAAAAAGCAAAGCTTGATTTATCAAACTGTGAAAACTAGTCTGTAAAAGAGGTGATTAACTCCCTTTTGTTGTCAATCATTGCAAATGCACATTTCTCATATAAAAGATTGCCAGATGCACCTCTCTAAAGTAATAAAGTCTAGAACTACCAAAAGTATGTACTTACATTTAATAACATAGAATAACATCTTGCAAAACAGAAATTTTAAATACTTTTATAAGTTGCATTAAGATCACTGATTACCTCCCTTTGTAGGAGCCTGTTGTAATTGGGGGGTGGGGTGGTGGTGTCATAATTAATTTAGCTTATTCAATGCACTACACATCCACATGGGAAAGAACAAACATCTTTTTATTTTACTAAGGCTTATTGAAGGAGGAAGCTATTATATTTTGGATTATTTAATTAATTTTTATCAACACAGCAGGTACCCAAATGGAAGCAAACCTCTCTGTATCTTAAAAACAGCAATTGCAAAAACAATGTGATACTTCTGTGGAAGGTTTCAAAGATAAATGCTAATAAATAATTTGATATTTTGGTCACATAAAAAATTATTTTGCTATTTATAAAATGAGCAATATCAGTGGTAGAATATTAAATGTCCTGTTTAAAAGAATGTATTTCTCTGATCCTTGAAAATATCTAATAAACAAATTTGATCTTTTCTCAAAATTAGCCAGCAACTGGGTAATATGATTGCAATAGGAAGCTTTAAACTAACATGTTTTATCACTGTCCTCACACAGGTACTCTAGGATGTTAATTAGAAGATTTCTCCATGCCCCATGTTTTAATGGGGGAACCTAAAAAGACCTGCACAACATCTTTTATTTCAAAGGTTTACTCTTGAAAAGACGATGTATAAGACGTAAGCATGTTTTGCCAGCCTTACTACAGTATTACTGTAATTCAATAAACATATTTATCATATAATATGTAAATATATTAAAAGCAAGTATATACAGCAGGTGTTTCTGCCCTATAATACATGTACACGGGTCTCATATTTTGATTTTAATGCCGACTTTTGTATTAATTTTGCAATCATACCCTGCAAGTTCAAAAGCCCTGTGTAAATGGGCAAAGTTGATTTGTAACTGTAATGAATATTACCCCATACACCTTTATCCTTTTGCTTTATGTAAAAGTCCAACAGAATCAAATCCCTTGCATCCTGGTCCCAATTCTGCACCCAGTCCAGAAGAACAACATCCTGTATCTGTGGTTCCTTGTCAGTGGAGTCCTGAGAAGGAACTATTTTTTGTTGATCAACTTCATGTGTTGGTATCTCCATATTTTGGCTGGTCTCTTTTGCTTGGGCCCAGTCTGGGATAAGGTGATATTTTGCAGTTGCTGTGGAGAAAGTGGCCAATCTTGTTTCATCTGAGTGATAACTAAAAAAATCAATAGAGGATATATCAGAGAATTTTGGTTCAAGTCATTTAAAAGAAATAATGAATATTTTGTTTCCCTGTTTTACAATACATGTCTTTTCTCCCTAGCAGTGTTATAAATACTGAACTCTGTTCAAATATATTTGTGTACTTGTTAAGGTCATAATATATTTGCTTGCAATCTCGAAAAAATGTTCAGACACAAAGTTTGTTTAGAAGCATGCTCTCAACATCTGAGAAACTTCCATCTTAACAATGCATAAACTAATGTGAGGGAAGAGCTAAAAAGCCTTTCAAGTATAAAAACACAGTATGCAGCTATGCATCATAAGCCTTTAATTTATACAGTAAGCAAATAATGCATAACAAGTGCTTTCAAGTACACAGTATGCAGTTATGAATATTATACCTTTAATTATACAGTATACAGCTATGCAAAGTAAACATTTCAATTATATATACAGTCATGCATAGTTATGCCTTTCAATCATAAAGTATACAGCCTTTCAATCATAAAGTATGCAGCCATTCATAGCAAGCCTTTCAATTATACAGTATGCAGCCATTCATAGCAAGCCTTTCGATTATACAGTATGCAGCCATTCATAGCAAGCCTTTCGATTATACAGTATGCAGCCATTCATAGCAAGCCTTTCAATTATACAGTATGCAGCCATTCATAGCAAGCCTTTCAATTATACAGTATGCAGCCATTCATAGCAAGCCTTTCGATTATACAGTATGCAGCCATTCATAGCAAGCCTTTCGATTATACAGTATGCAGCCATTCATAGCAAGCCTTTCGATTATACAGTATGCAGCCATTCATAGCAAGCCTTTCAATTATACAGTATGCAGCTAAGCACAGTAAGTTAAATACAGACTGGTAATATACATCAATCTGTCTTAGCCAGAATTTAATTTGTACATGTCCTTGATTAAGCATATATATGATTGTGACAACATTTCGTCCACTTGTATACATTTAACGTATCATTGCCTCTTTCAAAACATGCAACAAGCCAAATAGCTCTATGAACAGTCATGTATTTAATACTCTCTATTATTATGTATTACAAGACAAACCACTATTCTGAAAACCTATAGCAAAAAATTACAATAATGTCAATATATGAGTCGGATATTTTAATGGCATTCTTCAATAGGTCAGATTCACTGTCAGTGCTTTGAAATGGAACTGTAATCAAAAGAACTCATGCTAAACTCAATATAAATAATATATATGGGATACATCCATCATAGGTGATGATGTGTGATAGGGAAATACCATCCGAATTTGTCTGCATCGATGAGGCTCTGTCAAGATAATGCCTGCAGATTCTGATCCTGAGGTTGAAATTTCTCAAATCAACACTAATGCATATGAATTATGTTTTTATGAATTCTCGCTAGGAAACAGTGTTTAAAAAAGCAACATTATACAAGCTGAGTAATTACAAAAAGTTTTATGTTATCAAAATTTTGTGTTAATAAATACACTCATGTGAGTCATTCCACATGATGACATCATATGCAGTGTTAATAAATACACTCATGTGAGTCATTCTACATGATGACATCATATGCAGTGTTAATAAATGCACTCATGTGAGTCATTCCACATGATAACATCATATAGTGTTAATAAATGTACTCATGTGTGATATTCCACATAAATTTCTCACATTGTCAAACTGAATCCTACATATACAGGAATGAGAATAAATCACATTCTTACTCTTGTGGTGACATCATCCCTTTTTCAAATGTTTTGCTTAGTAACAACTGTGTCAACTGCTCTAAGAACATCACCATGGAAACCTGGTCATTACTAAGGGCAGACATCAATTTAAGCTCATTGATGATAACTTGGCGTAGTGTTACATCACTCGCAAAGAGAGCTATCTCCCATAACTTGGCTGCTACATCTATGCCCTGTGCAAGAAAAGAGAAACAAGTCATACAAGACTAATTCCAACATACTTTCTCTGATTCTATTATTTTAACACTATTAAAATCTTTATAAATCAAAGAACTTCTGGTATGCACAATTCCTTAATATTACTACAGTAAAGTACATGTGTTATGAAAAGTAACACCTGGCTTGAGAGAACAATGCTATGACAGACCACCTGTTCTGGGAGACCAGAATCTCAATGCACAGATTTATTGATAATATAGTGTATTGACCTGTTATGAGAGACCACCTGTCTTGAGAGACCATTACTGTTTTGGCACAAGTGGTTGTCTTTCAAGACAGGTTTTACTATATATTGAATATAATTTCAATATTAATGAAACAAATCAAGTGAATTATGTCCTACATTTACCCATATGAGGTCACCATCTCTTAATCTCAAATGGCAATAAAATTAAAGAGCGGAAGGAAATGTAAGGCAGATAATTTTAAATATTGAGCAATAACCTAGACCTTGAAGTCATGACCCTTATGTGACAAACCTTGCATTTATGTTGTATAAGTATCCAAATATCAAGCTACATCCTTTAAACTCAAATGGCTTTAACATTGCTTACTACGCATTACCATTACTATAATAAGAGACAGTTTTTGGATTTCCATGAATGATATAATTATAAGTTTTTGGATTTCCATGAATGATATAATTATACAAAATTAATTCAAGTATTTTCATGGTTACCAACCCTGAAACATGCAAAAGGACTGAAGAACAAATTGAGAATAAATTAAAAACTGTCGTTTGAGTGTTTTTGGATTTTCAACATAGCTTTAACAAGTCATATCGCTATGACGCCTGCGGTGTGGCAGTTCATAGTGATATCTAGCACTGGGGCATCATGCCACAGACATGTTTCATGTCTTGACCAGTCACAGTATCCTAATACCAGGCTGACCAGTCCAAAAACCACTTAATGCTGAGTAACAAGCAAGGCAGCTGCTAGTACCAATTTTTAAAGTCTTTGGTATGACTCAGCCAGGGTTTAAACCCGTGACCTCCTGCATCTGAGGTGGATGGTCTAACCCTTTACTCCACCAGAGTGGTTGAATTGAAAACTATTGCGATGAATGAATGTGAAAATAACGCAGAATGAATAATAGCCACTATGTACAAAACACTGGTGCAGAAAAAATGAAATGCTGAATGATAAATCACAAACAAACAATAAAGACCAAAAGGTATATGGTCAACCAAAATAAATCACAATGACAAAAGAGAACGACTAAATGGTCAACCAAAATTATCAATAAAAAAAACCATAAATGACTTTTAAAACTATTGAGAACACCGATAAAATCTGTGCATATTTTCTTTTCATTTTTTTTGTTTACTATCACAATGAAGATAGTTGCAACTGTAAATAGAATTTAATATGAAAGAAAATCAGTTTGAACATGAAAAATGATGCCTTGCTATAATCATTAGAGCTATAAAAAAAAAGCAAGCAGTCAAAGAATCTCCTTATCTGGGGGTGGGGGTGGGGAAAAGAAACTGATATTTTTGTACATGTACTATTATAAAATTTTCTAACATCTACAGCTTGTGTGAAGTTGCTTACAAAAACAAATCAAACATTAAACTGATGCATGCTATGATCTTAACTGTGAGCATGCAAGCATCCTTGAAGCTGGTTGCTGATAAATAAATAAATAAAGGTGTTTTTTGCTATCATGGGTGTTTTATAGATACAAAACATCAATTTCTACACAAATCATTGTTTATAAATCAATGTGCATATGGTTGCCATAAATTAAAAAAAAAAGAAGAAGAAATCACAAAATTTTCTGTAAACAGTGGTTTACAAATATGCCTAGGTCCCCAAGTGATCATGTGATCTACAGATCACTGCCATATCACCTCTGCATGGGTTCGAGTCTCAGATTTGGCCAATGTGGGTATGTGAGAAAGCTTGCCAGTAGCTTCTTGTGGGTCAGTGGTTCTTTCTGGGGGGTTTTCCGGGTTCTTCCTCCACCATAATACTGGCAGCCATGTATAGCCTATCGTGTGTGCTGAAAAGTGGCGTTAAACCCTAAAAAAAAACAAACAAAACAGATAAAAAAAATATATGCCTGATATTGTCTTGTTAGTTAAGATGTAGTTCTGAATTCAAGCATATAGGTCACACATCTTCTCTCTCTCACACACCCCCACAAACTCACACACTTTAAATTGTACCACTTATGACAATTTCATTGAGGAGTCTTGTGGATATTAGTCTTGCATGGTGAAACATTTGGGAAAAAAAGAAAATACAAAAATACTTGGATGCAGGTGAAATTGGTTTGCATAACACTTTTAATGTTTAGCAATTATATCTAATTTAAATGTTTTTGCATTTATCTGCTTTTGATTCATTTTTCAACATTTTGTACTCTCAAGAAATTCCTAATGTGTCTATTTGTTAATTATATTGAGAGACAGTTAAACGCATTTGCTATATTGATTTTCTTAGTTGTGAAATCTGTAAATCCTACAAAAACATATAAAACAGATAATGCATGTATATTAATTAGGTATCAAGTAATAATTTGTTCTAATTAACTCACAAGGTTTGATATCAATTTCTTGGCTTTCCTAATATTTCCAGCTGCAAGATGTTTCAGTGCATTGATAATCCCAGTTTTCTTCAGATTGAAGTATTTCCCCTTGGCTGACTCTCCTCTTTCCTGGAGGTGAATCTGTAGCTCTGGAATTTGATTATTGAGAATCCCTTCCACAATCACAGCCTGAAATGAAACAAATTAAATTCCATATTTTTCCTTTGGTAAGTTTATGGAGGTGTGGCAGATAAATAACTTTTAAAAAGAAAGTACAAGAAAGAAGTAGGTAGAAACTTAAAGACATTGAGAGACAGATAAAGCGCAAGTGTAAAAATAGCATAGAAATGTATACTGATAGCATGAGTTATCACATATCTATCAGAGATGTACCAATTTAAAAGTGAAAGTCCTAAATTCATGGGAAAAAAATGAAATTGAAGGTTTTGATAGAAAAGTAAGGGTTGCCAAGCCAATATGCCAAGACAATGGAGAATTCTTATTTCCACCAGATGTTTTCAGTTTTCCATGTTAACTTTGTTGATACAGTCCAACCCATTTATGTTGATATCCTCGGGTCCAAGGAAATATTGTCGACATAGGCAGATGTCGAGATAAGTGTTTGGGGGGAGGGGGTCTGTCAGCAAAGGGTGACCTGATGTCAGTGAGTAGCATTTATACACTTTGAGAAAACAATGGAAATTTTGAATGAAGATAAAACCAGTGTAAAATACACTTGTATATTGACAAATTACATTTTGGTTACCTTTGTATAAAAAAATCCACAATAAATTAATGCATCGGTCAAATCCTTTTACAAAAAACATTACAATATTCAATGTTGGCATTAGCATATGGATGCATAGTTGTTACATGTATTTACATGCTTCAAGTACATGTACTTATTGAGGTTACCAAGGAGATGGGGCTATTCCCAGGGAAATGAAAACCTGTCAACATGTTGGTTTAAACAGTACACATCTTCTCCACAGATACTTTTGTATCCGATGTTATGACGAACTTTAAAGTGACTGAACCAATCACATTCAAAGGTCTTGGAAATGCCAAATCACGCGTATTTGAACAAAATTTTTTTAAAATATGGGACGCAGAAAATCATGTATGCACGAGTGTATCAATTTGCTAGTGGGTAAATTTAAGGCCTTGCTAGTCTTGCTTCGACCACCTGTTGAGTGGGAAAATGTGTTGATCAACTGATCATTTTAGCTGTGCTGATATTTACAATCAGAAAATTCCAGTGGCTGAAAGCCCCCCACCCCCACCCGATGTACATGTTGTCATTGTAAGAGTACATCTGAAGAACATGACCCGCAAGCTAGGCGGCAAGTTCAAAGACTTGACTAGCTGCAGAGTGTTGAGAAAATGTGCTGATATTTACAATGACTGATTTCAGAGGTGGAATGACCATTGAAGAACTTGTGTTTAAGATGTACTTGTGTTTAAGATCATCAAATGAACAACTTTAGCTTTCATTATATTGCTCGTTTCCAACTGTAGCAAACTAAGTACATGTAGTGCATGTGACCTCAAAATCAAGACATGTTGAGAGTTAGACAAAATGCAGTTTGCAAATTTGATTAAGAAGGGTTAAATAGCAAATTGATGAAGATTGTAAAGAAATTCAACAGAGAGCTAGAAGTTGCTAGAACTGACATTTCACATGGAACACTATGTATGATGCCTAACTTAGTGCTTGGAATAAGACCTTTTCTTGCACTGACATAATTCACTCTCCCTCTAATGGAGTGCTGTAAAGTAATTTGATAATTAAAATGTTTCTACTCATATGGAAATATAACTATTTCATGCATGCCCAATTTGTTTCTGGTCAGGAACTGCAAATTTTCTGGTGGAACTCATGTTTTTCCCAAAATAGGAGTCCTAAACTCCTAGTTTTAAAATCCTAGCGAGACCTCTGTTCAGACTTTGGAAAATGCAAGAATTGATCAGCCTGTTTTTTTTTAAAATTATTATCTGGCCACGACATTAAAGCCTAATGACAAGATCAACTAATTGTTGAAAAAAGTCCAGATTGGAACTGTCCGCAAGCCCACATAAATGATTAGGCAGGAAAATTAAAACCTGGTGGCAACATCAACTAATTGTTGAACAAATAATGGGTCAGAACTGGCAGCTTGTTGACATAAATTATTAGAAAACAAAGGATTTGTTCAAGCTGGGACCAAGGGCTTCTGTCAACATGTATGTTTATTTTTCTCAATGTAACAATTTTGGTAGTAATAGTAGACCAAGGGACTGGGACTTTGCTTTTTTTGTCGAAATAGGCAGCTTGTCGAAATAAGTGATGTCGATATAAGTGGGTAGGAATATAGGATTTTGGTCTTGGTTCTATAAGATTTTGGTCTTGAAAGGTTGTGCTATACAAATACTTTTCCCCTCAGAATTTGAAACCTATGACCACACTGAAATAACACTAAAAGAGAACCAAACCAAGAATTTCAAATGATCCTTAACATGCATGATGATAAGTGGAGACCCACGGATGACAAAGTTTAATGAATGATACCATTGATTTGTTTGTATTTGAGTACAAAAAGGTCACACTGTTTGAAGTACATACCTCTGTATCCATGTTTTTCCAGTCTGACTGCCCTCCATCCACTTCATCCTGATTTTCACTACTCCCTCTATCAGTCAGCTTTTCTTGTTTCACTGACTGGGATGGTGACCCTTGCTGTCTGGCATCAAGTCTATGGACACATTCTCTAGCTTCAGAAATGTAATCCAGCAGCTTTTCAACAGCTTGTTGCAAGTCTTCTTTCTCATCCTCATTCACATGTGACTTCTCTAAAGTTTCCTTTACCCCAAGGGCATCAAGAAGTAGCCCATACAGAAAATTTAAAATCAAATCAAGCAGTTCTTGCCCAAATCTGATGGAATGGATATCACCAATACTGCTCTCAGCTGACTGAAGAACAATATCTAGTGCCGCGCCCAAGTGAGTCACGCTGCCATAGTAATCATGGACTGGCACACAACTGCTTGTAGGAGAACATGGACTGGTAACTTTTAAATTAATCCTCGAAAGCACTGTGCAAAAAAAAATGTAAATACAATAAGTGTAAAAACTCCACTGCATTTTTATTTTGTATGGAATAATTTGCCACTTTGTATGGCAGTATTTAAGTGTGCTGACCAATGACATTTCTAAAACAGCCATGTTGTGGCCAAAAAAAAATGCATGACTTAGTTTTCAAAGTACAGCCTTCCATAGGTATATATGTTGGTATGTAGGCAGGCAGGCATGTAGGCATGCACATTTGTATGTATGTATAATTTTATTTTGCAATTATAGCACATTTTGTTCCCATCAATAGTTTTAAATTTCTTGTCTCATAAAAGGATGACTAGACAATGAGATAATGTCAGGAAAGTGCAGTAATCAATGTTGGTATCATGGTACCAATTGTTTTTCCATAGACCTCAATGCTAATACTTTGTGAAATCAATATACTTTCTATCCTACTTCAGCATGCATGTCACACACTGTCATAGAGAACAATGTTAGTTTGTCAATTTGACAATAACAAAACTATATACTCCACTGCATTTAAGAGAGATAACTCTGCTGGAACTAGACAGGGGTATGAGTGATCTAGTCACAACATACTTATTTTCAGTCATGTGTATCACATTTTCAAAAAAATCATAAAAAATACAAAATATGATCTATATAGGAATTAGAATAAATTCACATGCTGCCAAGAGGCTAAACTTTTTTTAAGCCAAACAGAAAATACAACTCTTACATAATCCACCAATCATAGCTAGTGTTGTTTATTTCAGAATGCAAGGTTCCCTACATCTTAAGCTCCACCCACCTGGACTTGCGCAATTGGTACTGTTATACCTTGTAAACAAGTCTCATGATTCTACCATCCATGGAGTAGAGAGGTGCATTTCTGATGTGAAATCATTGATGACATGTAACAAGCTGCAGATGAATGATGATAAAACTGAGGCTATTCTGATCACATCCTTTACCTCAGACAATAAATATCAGCAACACCAACATTAAATTCTCACAGTCAGTATGAAACCTAGGCGTTACTCTAGACAGTACCCTCACATTACACCAACACGTCATAAACATATGCAAAGCTGCATATCTTGAACTGAGATGCATCAGTTCCATTCGTAAATATCTTTCAGTTGATGCCACTAAAATACTTGTGTGTTTATTAGTACTTTCAAGACTGGACTATTGTAACTCAATTCTGTCTGGTTCATCACAATATTTACTCCAGAAATTTAAAAAATTTAAAAAATGCACGGATCATCTTTAAAGTACCTCGATCAGAGCACACCTCACCATTGCTCTGTACCCTACACTGGCTATTAATTCGATACAGAATCAAACACAAAATTTGTTCTTTGTGCTATGTTTCACTTACAGACTCCAGTCCAACATACCTATCCAGCCTCACCCATGTGTATACACCAGCTAGATACTTACGCTCTTCTTCTGATAATCGTATACTCATTGATCCCACTGTGAAAACGAAGTCATATGGACAATGTTCTTTTGCGTACCAGGGCCCAGCGACGTGGAACGAATTGCCCATTGAAGTTAGACACAAAGACACAGTGATCCCTTTTAAGAGTGCTCTTAAAACTCACCTGTTTTAACTGCAGGGACAAACTTAGAGACCTTATAATGTTTTGTATCTTATATGTTTTCAGCATGTTTTTATGTTTTCCAATTTCATTGTTTTTGTCATTTATTTATCTGTAGTGTAGTCATATCATTATAGATGGCGTAAAGCGCTTAGAGCTTCGAAAGATTAGGCGCTATACAAAGTCCTCATTATTATTATTATTATTTCCTGGCAATGCATTTTAAAATGTTATGGAGATGATCTGTATAATCTGGCTGATTAATAGTAAAGAAACAGAATTGCATAAAATACTTTCTCATATTATTAAATGAGCGCTACTGTATAGCATGAAGTAGTCACTAAAATGTTGGTAACTGTAACCTTTTTTCTTGGCAGACAGTAGCTGAAAAAAAAGCAATTAGCAGATTTCTTAACTGTGTCTATGAATCAGTACTTAAATCAAAATCATTGTGTGTCTGACTAGACTTGGTAAGGAAAAACAAACCTCATTAGCTTCATCATATTAAATTACTTCATTTGTAAGACTAGAGTACAGTGTAACCTAACTTAGCAGACATGTCCTTTTAGCAGATATCTGCTCATAATGAACACTTTTGGGGATCCCCAATAAAAATTATTTTTATGTCCTGTATGTAGCAGACAATGGTTTAACATGGACAGACAAGTGTTTATTGGTCAACAAAGTTGTATATAATGTAAATCCTGACCTATATTGTCTCCAATGCAACTCACCACAGGGACTATCAAATGGATTTATTTATGAAGCACAGCAAATTTGTTATTGAAGTTTACTCATTCTGTCATTTCCCCAAGATCCCATTATATCATAAGTTATCTTAGCATTACAGTCATAACTGACAAAATCTTGGATCATTCTGTCTGAAAATGGTACATTACGGTGATGAGTACCTTCCTGAAAAACATAATGACCGTTCTGAATCTCTTGAAATTAAATGTATAATGCTGATTTTACATATCAAGGTGTGATGTATAATGCTGACTTTACATATCAAGGTGTGGTGTATAATGCTGACCTTACATATCAAGGTGTGATGTATAACGCTGACTTACATATGAAGGTGTGATGTATAATGCTAACTTTACATATCAAGGTGTGATGTATAATGCTAACTTTACATATCAAGGTGTGATGTATAATGCTAACTTTACATATCAAGGTGTGATGTATAATGCTAACTTTACATATCAAGGTGTGATGTAATGTATAACGCTGACTTACATATCAAGGTGTGATATAATGTATAATGCTAACTTTACATATCAAGGTGTGATGTATAATGCTGACCTTACATATGAAGGTGTGATGTATAACGCTGACTTACATATGAAGGTGTGATGTATAATGCTAACTTTACATATCAAGGTGTGATGTATAATGCTAACTTTACATATCAAGGTGTGATGTATAATGCTAACTTTACATATCAAGGTGTGATGTAATGTATAACGCTGACTTACATATCAAGGTGTGATATAATGTATAATGCTGACTTTACATATCAAGGTGTGATGTATAATGCTGACTTTACATATCAAGGTGTGATGTATAATGCTAACTTTACATATCAAGGTGTGATGTATAATGCTGACTTTACATATCAAGGTGTGATGTAATGTATAATGCTGATTTTACATATCAAGGTGTGATGTATAATGCTGACTTTACATATCAAGGTGTGATGTAATGTATAATGCTGATTTTACATATCAAGGTGTGATGTATAATGCTAACTTTACATATCAAGGTGTGATGTATAATGCTGATTTTACATATCAAGGTGTGATGTAATGTATAATGCTGATTTTACATATCAAGGTGTGATGTATAATGCTAACTTTACATATCAAGGTGTGATGTATAATGCTGACTTTACATATCAAGGTGTGTGGTATAATGCTGACTTTACATATCAGGGTGTAATGTATAATGCTAACTTTACAGAATAAAATTTCTTTAAAGACCAACAATGTACATGAGATTGTCTAATTCAGGTCAATCAGCATTACAAGGACCATGCTTTTTTTAAAAGTGCAGTCTCTGCTTTATTTTACATTTTTCCAAAACTAAGTGTTGAAAACACAGCCAAGTATCGGAATCAAAAAACATTGTGCTAACAATTGTCCTTTATATGTGGATAATGGTTTAAATTAATTTTGTTGTAATTTTAATTTATAAACTTTTTCCTGATGACCAGGATTAAAAAGTCCTAGAGTTTTGACCATGTAATAATATTTTCAGCTTAATTTTTAAAATATTATGTATTTCATTCATTAGTTTCACAAATAATGGATTATAACATTTTCTGTGCTGGACTTTATTACTGAATATAATGGTCTGAAATTTTTGTCAGAAAAAAATCCTATTATCCGAAAGAATGTCTACTTTTTCTCATTTTACACTTACCTCATGAGTGAATAAGCTGTAAAGCACAGTGAATGCACTAGCCCTGTATATATGACACCTTCTTATAAAGAACAATCTGTCTGTCTTTTTACTGTGCCTTATATAGTTTTCTTTTCATTAAACAAGACCTCTCCCTCGATAACTCAAGCAAACACAAAACAAGGTCCACAAAATACATAAACAACACAATAAGTGAAGGCACAAGTTACAGAAAGACCTCTAAATGATTAAAAAATCTACTTTGACATCAGTGGTAGGGAAGTGGGTTGTTTAGTGATTGAATCTTTGTTTTATAATGATGCTGATAATAACTGCTAATAACGCACTTTTTCTAATGAGGTTGTTTGTTTTTCAGTAAAAATAACATTGTTTTAACTGGTTTCATGGAGTGTATTTAATAGTAAAATACAAAGTTGGGAGTCAACATAGCTGGGAACTAGACCAACTGTCGATACACCACCAAACAAGATTCCTTTTTTTTCAATACTAGCAAATTTCTTTTGTGAGACAATCTTCTATCTTGAAACTCTATGTATTGTTCAATTAGTACAATACTGATGTCACGATTTCATTGAAAGTAATAGTAAAATTTCATCCTTGAGGATATATCTAAGTGCCAGTTCAGAAAATCTCTGAAACTCGCTTGCCAACAATGGTCCATATCTGTGAAACTAAGCGGTTTATTTTATGACGTATGATTTTGGCCTGGTTGCCTAGCTATCTTTGAACACAGTCATAAATGAGTTGGTAAATTTAAGACAGTTTAATTATGTTACATACACAATAACATTTATAACAGTGTTCGAGTGATCAACCGGGGCAGCTAGATTTTAAGTGTGAAGGATATGTTTCCCTTTAAATTTTTCTTTTATTCCACTTCCTTTATTTAAGTCAAAAGACATAATTAATGTGATAATACAAAGGAGACCATCTTTTAATTCAGTGCAACAATACAACTAATACCTCCACAAGTCAGTAATTAAAACATGGTTGACACTTAATTTAGGTTCTCTGAGAAATGCGTGCGGACATAGCTGTTATAGTAGAGTGACACATTTTACGTTTAAATACACATTGCATTTTTGATGATTACACTTATGAGAAATAAAACAAAATCACTTAATACAAATTATTTAATTTGCATTTAAATAATAATGTACTGCCTACACTTGGAGTAAGTAATATTTTCTAAATTTCTTTGAATATCTTTAACAACATACTAAGAGTATCATTTGGAAAGTGAACAGAACCAATTATATGACTTGATAAATTCAAAATGTTGATTATAATTTCCAGGTCATATCTACTGTTTTTGACCATAAAATGAGCAATATATCATTTATTAAAAATTCTGATCGTGATTTTCTTCAAGTTCAAGAAATAGGGATCAATTTTGCAGGTATTTTCTGATTTATGAAAATGGGACCCACATCTAACCCCACGTTGTGAGTTGGCAATTTAACATGGCATGATTTATCAAGAGAGTGGTGTACTAAACTTTAATAAAATATTCTCCTTAATTTTTATCCTTTAAAAGCTTTTGTATATGCTTAGTACATTAACTGAAAATGAAACACAATGTTGGTACAACAATCAAAACTAAAAAATATACAATATAAATATAATATTCTCCTGCATTAATGGCCCAAAGGCAAAGAAGGTGATACCTACAATTTTCTTTGCTTTTGAAGAAGAAGGAGACTGTATCTAGCTGTCGGTGTTTAAGACCTATCTCCAGCGTGTGAATTGGAATTGAACAGCGCCCCCACTTGTTCAAATGGCACACTGCATCTGCTACACTGGCACCACTATACACCATCAGCTGAAACAATACAGAAGCCCACATAATGAAAATAACAGACTGTTGCAAGGCATCAATGACATTAAAACTGTCTTTAGTAAATTGGTAAGATCTACCGCATAGACTACATTTTATTGGACTATACGCTTAACATGATAGAGTTCCATAGTGAACTTTTATCTGTCTATTTCTTGGCATTAAGGTCTTGACTTTTTTTCAGCAATGAGTCAAAGTCAACATTGACAAAACTAATAGATGATATCAATTGTGCAACATCTAAACACTTATGAAGGATGAGACAAAAATATCCACATCAAAATCAAAACTTCTGCATATTATTAACTTAGTACAGTGCATGATTATTCAAAATTAGTGGGAGGCCTTAGCTTTGTAAGCAAAACTATCACTGATAAAATAATTGATAATATGATGCCAAACTTTATGTATATTGGGGTAAACTACAGTACAACCTATGTTAAATGATACCTTAACAAATGGGGAACCTGTAAATAAGAAACAATATATAGAATCATAATGAACATAGTAATCCTTCTAGTCCATATGTTATATTACAGTCAATTGTAAATGTAATTGCACTATTTTGTTAGTCACAGAGCAGAAGTATTAAAAAAACCTAAGGAATTAAATTAAATTTTAAAAATGTTTTGTCTTACAAATGTCCATGTCAGAAAGGGAAGAGTGAGTAAAGGCTTGTTATTTGATGACATAAAGTCTGGGAAATATTTCTAAACTAAGTAAAAAAAATTGTAAATTACTACTGCTTGAAATAAAAAAGAATTTCATAGCATACTTCACTAACAAATTCTTCTTCTTTAAGTGAAGAATCTGTAACTAGACATATCATGTGGGTGGATGTCACTACCAGGTGAGGCATGCTAGGATTTCGGGACACGATAATGTGCTCCTCTGTACCTATTCTGATGAAAAAAGCATAGCATGTACAATATAGCATATCTGATAACATTAAAAACTCTTGTTAAATCTTCACAACTATACTTTGTATGATGTGCTTGCTATTCAATAACCATTAGCATCTTTTACATTTTCAGATGTAGTTTTACTATTTTACTATCAACAATGCGAAAGTATCACACCTCACAAAGATGAAGCATGATAATAATTGACTATGCTAATAATCAATTGAAACAGTACACTTTCTGAAATATTAAAATAAATCATTAAGTCCAAATTAATTTGTTGTAGCAACTAATGATACCATAAGACTAAAATCAACAGAAAATATATATTACTAAGAAAAAATCATCAGAGAAGCCTTAATATTACGACTGGATCATCAGATAAAACATCAATATTAAGACTTCAACCATCAGACAAGATGTAAAACTAAGACTTCAGTCATCAGACAACACTTAATACCAAGATTTAATACTAAGATAGCCATTAGTTAAGACTTAAATATAAGACTTTATTCATCAGTAAAAAGGTAATATTAGACTTAAGTCATCAGATAAGACTTCTTACCAAGACTTAAGTCACCAGTCAAGATTTAATACTAAGACTGAAGTCATCAGATAAAACTTTTTACCAAGACTTAATACTAAGACTGAAGTCATCAGATAAGAATTCTTACCAGGACTTAATACTAAGACTTAAGTCACCAGTCAAGACTTAACACTAAGACTTAAGTCACCAGTCAAGACTTAATACTAAGACTGAAGTCATCAGATAAGACTTCTTACCAAGACTTAATACTAAGACTGAAGTCATCAGATAAGACTTCTTACCAAGACTTAATACTAAGACTTAAGTCACCAGTCAAGACTTAATACTAAGACTGAAGTCATCAGATAAGACTTAATACCAAGACTTAATACTAAGACTGAAGTCATCAGATAAGACTTCTTACCAAGACTTAATACTAAGACTTAAGTCATCAGTCAAGACTTAATACTAAGACTGAAGTCATCAGATAAGACTTAATACCAAGACTTAATACTAAGACTTAAGTCACCAGTCAAGACTTAATACTAAGACTGAAGTCATCAGATAAGACTTCTTACCAAGACTTAATACTAAGACTGAAGTCATCAGATAAGACTTAATACCAAGACTTAATACTAAGACTGAAGTCATCAGATAAGACTTCTTACCAAGACTTAATACTAAGACTTAAGTCATCAGTCAAGACTTAATACTAAGACTGAAGTCATCAGATAAGACTTAATACCAAGACTTAATACTAAGACTTAAGGCATCAGTCAAGACTTGATACTAAGACTGAAGTCATCAGATAAGACCTAATACCAAAATTAATACCAAAACTTAATACTAAGACTTAAGTCACCAGTCAAGACTCAAAACTGAAGTCTTTAGTCAAGGCTAAATACTAAGACTTCAGGCATAAATTAAATAATGTAATGTATTTCAGCTACAAAAACTATAAAAGTGGTAATGTAAAATGAATGACACACTAGTCCTGGAGAAACTGACATACTGGTAAATTAAAAGCTTAACCTAAAAGACAGATATCAGTAGTACTAATGTCCACACCATATTTGCGAGTACTCAACAAAACTGCAATTATGTTTGATGACATGGAATAATGATGCAAGATGCTATACCTTTGTGTGATCCAGTTCTGTCTCTCAACGTCACAGATGCTGAGATAGGATAGCTGACTCTTCTGGAGAATGACCATGATCTTTAAGGGACCAAGAGTTATCTCCTTTATTTGAGAATTTACTAAGGTGTTGGGGAGACACAGATCTCTTGCAAAATGATCATTCAAAGAAGTAGTTTCCTCCTTTCCCTTGACATTAAATCCAGTCACACTGAACTTTTGCTTGATTTGTCTCCCTTTATGAAATTTACTACAGGAATCCCTAGACATTTTATACCATGGTATTGAGGCTGACTCCATTTGTGAACTATTCAGGAACAGTAATTTTTCTCGCCAAGTCACGTCTCCAAACTGACACGTACTTAATCTTGATGGTAAAGTCAATGTTGAATCTCCTAATCTCCCAATCTCATTCTTAACACTGTCTGGAAAACTACTGACATATTTCTCAATGTCGATGTATAGTATCTGATTTTTGCCATGTGTTACAAGCAAAATTTTAAGATCCTCAGAAATTCTCCACACAATAATACTTTTTCCACTGACCAAGAGACCTTTCAAGTCTAATGTTGTGAACAGGCTTCCATCAAGAATGGAATGAAAATCTTATTAATCATGTTAAGGAGACTACTCACAAATATATGGAAATATGAAGCAGTTATAAAAATAATAATTGAGATTGCTTGAACTCGGGCATGAACTGCATACATGATTAGTATAAAACCTTTTCTGAACTGTCTCACTCTTTACTGATATGCTGTTATGGCCTACCTGACTTTTCTCATTTTCTATTAAAGATGTTTATTTGATGTAAGCAATTATTCATTCCTGTCGTGAAGTTCAGTCTGTGGAATCATTCACTGCTGTGTTCAGATATAAATTGAGAGGAATTATTTATTTTAATTATTTATTGGAATAACAAAGTGCACGATCACTTTTTGGACTAGAACGCCAGTTCAGGATTGTTGTAAATTCATTCAAAAATATTCTCGATTATATAATTGTGGTTAAGACCGCTAAAAAGATAATTGGCACATCAGCACATTTAATACTGGAATCAGCACTTCCATACTGGCATTCATTTGGTATATTTTATACATCCATACTGGCATTCATTTGGTATATTTTATACTTCCATACTGGCATTCATTTGGTATATTTTATACTTCCATACTGGCATTCATTTGGTATATTTTATACTTCCATATTGGCATTCATTTGGTATATTTTATACTTCCATATTTGCATTCATTTGGTATATTTTATACTTCCATACTGGCATTCATTTGGTATATTTTATACTTCCATACTGGCATTCATTTGGTATATTTTATACTTCCATACTGGCATTCATTTGGTATATTTTATACTTCCATACTGGCATTCATTTGGTATATTTTATACTTCCATATTTGCATTCATTTGGTATATTTTATACTTCCATATTTGCATTCATTTGGTATATTTTATACTTCCATACTGGCATTCATTTGGTATATTTTATACTTCCATATTTGCATTCATTTGGTATATTTTATACTTCCATATTGGCATTCATTTGGTATTTTTTATACTTCCATATTGGCATTCATTTGGTATATTTTATACTTCCATATTGGCATTCATTTGGTATATTTTATACTTCCATATTGGCATTCATTTGGTATATTTTATACTTCCATATTGGCATTCATTTGGTATATTTTATACTTCCATACTGGCATTCATTTGGTATATTTTATACTTCCATATTGGCATTCATTTGGTATATTTTATACTTCCATATTGGCATTCATTTGGTATATTTTATACTTCCATATTGGCATTCATTTGGTATATTTTATACTTCCATATTGGCATTCATTTGGTATATTTTATACTTCCATATTGGCATTCATTTGGTATATTTTATACTTCCATATTGGCATTCATTTGGTATATTTTATACTTCCATATTTGCATTCATTTGGTATATTTTATACTTCCATATTTGCATTAATTTGGTATATTTTATACTTCCATATTTGCATTCATTTGGTATATTTTATACTTCCATACTGGCATTCATTTGGTATATTTTATACTTCCATATTGGCATTCATTTGGTATATTTTATACTTCCATATTTGCATTCATTTGGTATATTTTATACTTCCATACTGGCATTCATTTGGTATATTTTATACTTCCATATTGGCATTCATTTGGTATATTTTATACTTCCATATTGGCATTCATTTGGTATATTTTATACTTCCATATTGGCATTCATTTGGTATATTTTATACTTCCATATTGGCATTCATTTGGTATATTTTATACTTCCATATTGGCATTCATTTGGTATATTTTATACTTCCATACTGGCATTCATTTGGTATATTTTATACTTCCATATTGGCATTCATTTGGTATATTTTATACTTCCATATTGGCATTCATTTGGTATATTTTATACTTCCATATTGGCATTCATTTGGTATATTTTATACTTCCATATTGGCATTCATTTGGTATATTTTATACTTCCATATTGGCATTCATTTGGTATATTTTATACTTCCATATTGGCATTCATTTGGTATATTTTATACTTCCATACTGGCATTCATTTGGTATATTTTATACTTCCATACTTGCATTCATTTGGTATATTTTATACTTCCATATTGGCATTCATTTGGTATATTTTATACTTCCATACTGGCATTCATTTGGTATATTTTATACTTCCATACTGGCATTCATTTGGTATATTTTATACTTCCATACCGGCATTCATTTGGTATATTTTATACTTCCATATTGGCATTCATTTGGTATATTTTATACTTCCATATTGGCATTCATTTGGTATATTTTATACTTCCATATTGGCATTCATTTGGTATATTTTATGCTTCCATATTGGCATTCATTTGGTATATTTTATACTTCCATATTTGCATTCATTTGGTATATTTTATACTTCCATACTGGCATTCATTTGGTATATTTTATACTTCCATATTTGCATTCATTTGGTATATTTTATACTTCCATATTGGCATTCATTTGGTATATTTTATACTTCCATATTGGCATTCATTTGGTATATTTTATACTTCCATATTGGCATTCATTTGGTATATTTTATACTTCCATATTGGCATTCATTTGGTATATTTTATACTTCCATATTTGCATTCATTTGGTATATTTTATACTTCCATATTGGCATTCATTTGGTATATTTTATACTTCCATATTGGCATTCATTTGGTATATTTTATACTTCCATATTGGCATTCATTTGGTATATTTTATACTTCCATATTGGCATTCATTTGGTATATTTTATACTTCCATATTGGCATTCATTTGGTATATTTTATACTTCCATATTCGCATTCATTTGGTATATTTTATACTTCCATATTGGCATTCATTTGGTATATTTTATACTTCCATATTGGCATTCATTTGGTATATTTTATACTTCCATATTGGCATTCATTTGGTATATTTTATACTTCCATATTTGCATTCATTTGGTATATTTTATACTTCCATATTGGCATTCATTTGGTATATTTTATACTTCCATATTGGCATTCATTTGGTATATTTTATACTTCCATATTGGCATTCATTTGGTATATTTTATACTTCCATATTTGCATTCATTTGGTATATTTTATACTTCCATATTTGCATTCATTTGGTATATTTTATACTTCCATATTGGCATTCCTTTGGTATATTTTATACTTCCATATTGGCATTCCTTTGGTATATTTTATACTTCCATACTGGCATTCATTTGGTATTTTTTATACTTCCATATTGGCATTCATTTGGTATATTTTATACTTCCATATTGGCATTCATTTGGTATATTTTATACTTCCATATTGGCATTCATTTGGTATATTTTATACTTCCATATTGGCATTCATTTGGTATATTTTATACTTCCATATTGGCATTCATTTGGTATATTTTATACTTCCATATTGGCATTTGGTATATTTTATACTTCCATATTGGCATTCATTTTGTATATTTTATACTTCCATATTGGCATTCATTTGGTATATTTTATACTTCCATATTGGCATTCATTTGGTATATTTTATACTTCCATATTGGCATCCATTTGGTATATTTTATACTTCCATATTGGCATTCATTTGGTATATTTTATACTTCCATATTGGCATTCATTTGGTATATTTTATACTTCCATATTGGCATTCATTTGGTATATTTTATACTTCCATATTGGCATTCATTTGGTATATTTTATACTTCCATATTGGCATTCATTTGGTATATTTTATACTTCCATATTGGCATTCAATTGGTATATTTTATACTTCCATATTGGCATTCATTTGGTATATTTTATACTTCCATATTGGCATTCATTTGGTATATTTTATACTTCCATATTGGCATTCATTTGGCATATTTTATACTTCCATATTGGCATTCATTTGGTATATTTTATACTTCCATATTGGCATTCATTTGGTATATTTTATACTTCCATATTTGCATTCATTTGGTATATTTTATACTTCCATATTGGCATTCATTTGGTATATTTTATACTTCCATATTGGCATTCATTTGGTATATTTTATACTTCCATATTTGCATTCATTTGGTATATTTTATACTTCCATATTGGCATTCATTTGGTATATTTTATACTTCCATACTGGCATTCATTTGGTATATTTTATACTTCCATATTGGCATTCATTTGGTATATTTTATACTTCCATACTGGCATTCATTTGGTATATTTTATACTTCCATATTTGCATTCATTTGGTATATTTTATACTTCCATACTGGCATTCATTTGGTATATTTTATACTTCCATATTGGCATTCATTTGGTATATTTTATACTTCCATATTGGCATTCATTTGGTATATTTTATACTTCCATATTGGCATTCATTTGGTATATTTTATACTTCCATATTGGCATTCATTTGGTATATTTTATACTTCCATATTGGCATTCATTTGGTATATTTTATACTTCCATATTTGCATTCATTTGGTATATTTTATACTTCCATATTGGCATTCATTTGGTATATTTTATACTTCCATATTGGCATTCATTTGGTATATTTTATACTTCCATATTGGCATTCATTTGGTATATTTTATACTTCCATATTGGCATTCATTTGGTATATTTTATACTTCCATATTGGCATTCATTTGGTATATTTTATACTTCCATACTGGCATTCATTTGGTATATTTTATACTTCCATACTGGCATTCATTTGGTATATTTTATACTTCCATACTTGCATTCATTTGGTATATTTTATACTTCCATATTGGCATTCATTTGGTATATTTTATACTTCCATATTGGCATTCATTTGGTATATTTTATACTTCCATACTGGCATTCATTTGGTATATTTTATACTTCCATACTGGCATTCATTTGGTATATTTTATACTTCCATACTGGCATTCATTTGGTATATTTTATACTTCCATATTTGCATTCATTTGGTATATTTTATACTTCCATATTGGCATTCATTTGGTATATTTTATACTTCCATATTGGCATTCATTTGGTATATTTTATACTTCCATATTGGCATTCATTTGGTATATTTTATACTTCCATATTTGCATTCATTTGGTATATTTTATACTTCCATACTGGCATTCATTTGGTATATTTTATACTTCCATATTTGCATTCATTTGGTATATTTTATACTTCCATATTGGCATTCATTTGGTATATTTTATACTTCCATATTGGCATTCATTTGGTATATTTTATACTTCCATATTTGCATTCATTTGGTATATTTTATACTTCCATATTGGCATTCATTTGGTATATTTTATACTTCCATATTGGCATTCATTTGGTATATTTTATACTTCCATATTGGCATTCATTTGGTATATTTTATACTTCCATATTGGCATTCATTTGGTATATTTTATACTTCCATATTGGCATTCATTTGGTATATTTTATACTTCCATATTGGCATTCATTTGGTATATTTTATACTTCCATATTGGCATTCATTTGGTATATTTTATACTTCCATATTGGCATTCATTTGGTATATTTTATACTTCCATATTGGCATTCATTTGGTATATTTTATACTTCCATATTGGCATTCATTTGGTATATTTTATACTTCCATATTGGCATTCATTTGGTATATTTTATACTTCCATATTGGCATTTATTTGGTATATTTTATACTTCCATATTGGCATTCATTTGGTATATTTTATACTTCCATATTTGCATTCATTTGGTATATTTTATACTTCCATATTTGCATTCATTTGGTATATTTTAAACTTCCATATTTGCATTCATTTGGTATATTTTATACTTCCATATTGGCATTCCTTTGGTATATTTTATACTTCCATACTGGCATTCATTTGGTATATTTTATACTTCCATATTGGCATTCATTTGGTATATTTTATACTTCCATATTGGCATTCATTTGGTATTTTTTATACTTCCATATTGGCATTCATTTGGTATATTTTATACTTCCATATTGGCATTCATTTGGTATATTTTATACTTCCATATTGGCATTCATTTGGTATATTTTATACTTCCATATTGGCATTCATTTGGTATATTTTATACTTCCATATTGGCATTCATTTGGTATATTTTATACTTCCATATTGGCATTCATTTGGTATATTTTATACTTCCATATTGGCATTTGGTATATTTTATACTTCCATATTGGCATTCATTTGGTATATTTTATACTTCCATATTGGCATTCATTTGGTATATTTTATACTTCCATATTGGCATTCATTTGGTATATTTTATACTTCCATATTGGCATTCATTTGGTATATTTTATACTTCCATATTTGCATTCATTTGGTATATTTTATACTTCCATATTTGCATTCATTTGGTATATTTTATACTTCCATACTGGCATTCATTTGGTATATTTTATACTTCCATATTGGCATTCATTTGGTATATTTTATACTTCCATATTGGCATTCATTTGGTATATTTTATACTTCCATATTGGCATTCATTTGGTATATTTTATACTTCCATATTGGCATTCATTTGGTATATTTTATACTTCCATATTGGCATTGATTTGGTATATTTTATACTTCCATATTTGCATTCATTTGGTATATTTTATACTTCCATACTTGCATTCATTTGGTATATTTTATACTTCCATACTGGCATTCATTTGGTATATTTTATACTTCCATATTGGCATTCATTTGGTATATTTTATACTTCCATATTGGCATTCATTTGGTATATTTTATACTTCCATATTGGCATTCATTTGGTATATTTTATACTTCCATATTGGCATTCATTTGGTATATTTTATACTTCCATATTGGCATTCATTTGGTATATTTTATACTTCCATATTGGCATTCATTTGGTATATTTTATACTTCCATATTGGCATTCAATTGGTATATTTTATACTTCCATATTGGCATTCATTTGGTATATTTTATACTTCCATATTGGCATTCATTTGGTATATTTTATACTTCCATATTGGCATTCATTTGGCATATTTTATACTTCCATATTGGCATTCATTTGGTATATTTTATACTTCCATATTGGCATTCATTTGGTATATTTTATACTTCCATATTTGCATTCATTTGGTATATTTTATACTTCCATATTTGCATTCATTTGGTATATTTTATACTTCCATATTGGCATTCATTTGGTATATTTTATACTTCCATATTGGCATTCATTTGGTATATTTTATACTTCCATATTTGCATTCATTTGGTATATTTTATACTTCCATATTGGCATTCATTTGGTATATTTTAAACTTCCATACTGGCATTCATTTGGTATATTTTATACTTCCATATTGGCATTCATTTGGTATATTTTATACTTCCATACTGGCATTCATTTGGTATATTTTATACTTCCATATTTGCATTCATTTGGTATATTTTATACTTCCATACTGGCATTCATTTGGTATATTTTATATTTCCATATTGGCATTCATTTGGTATATTTTATACTTCCATATTGGCATTCATTTGGTATATTTTATACTTCCATATTGGCATTCATTTGGTATATTTTATACTTCCATATTGGCATTCATTTGGTATATTTTATACTTCCATATTGGCATTCATTTGGTATATTTTATACTTCCATATTGGCATTCATTTGGTATATTTTATACTTCCATATTGGCATTCATTTGGTATATTTTATACTTCCATATTTGCATTCATTTGGTATATTTTATACTTCCATATTGGCATTCATTTGGTATATTTTATACTTCCATATTGGCATTCATTTGGTATTTTTTATACTTCCATATTGGCATTCATTTGGTATATTTTATACTTCCATATTGGCATTCATTTGGTATATTTTATACTTCCATATTTGCATTCATTTGGTATATTTTATACTTCCATATTTGCATTCATTTGGTATATTTTATACTTCCATATTGGCATTCATTTGGTATTTTTTATACTTCCATATTGGCATTCATTTGGTATATTTTATACTTTGGACTTGTGAAAGAACATTGAGGAATACTGTATCATTAACTGATAAACAATTTTTTCAATGTTACTGCTTTAACACATGAAATCATAGGACCATCCAAAATAACCACAGTGTACTTATACCTTCGGACTATTTGCCTGGTTTTCTAAATATCAATACTTCCATATTGGCATTCATTTGGTATATTTTATACTTCCATATTGGCATTCATTTGGTATATTTTATACTTCCATATTTGCATTCATTTGGTATATTTTATACTTCCATATTTGCATTCATTTGGTATATTTTATACTTCCATATTTGCATTCATTTGGTATATTTTATACTTCCATATTTGCATTCATTTGGTATATTTTATACTTCCATATTTGCATTCATTTGGTATTTTTTATACTTCCATATTGGCATTCATTTGGTATATTTTATACTTTGGACTTGTGAAAGAACATTGAGGAATACTGTATCATTAACTGATAAACAATTTTTTCAATGTTACTGCTTTAACACATGAAATCATAGGACCATCCAAAATAACCACAGTGTACTTATACCTTCGGACTATTTGCCTGGTTTTCTAAATATCAATACTTCCATATTGGCATTCATTTGGTATATTTTATACTTCCATATTGGCATTCATTTGGTATATTTTATACTTCCATATTTGCATTCATTTGGTATATTTTATACTTCCATATTGGCATTCATTTGGTATATTTTATACTTCCATATTTGCATTCATTTGGTATATTTTATACTTCCATATTGGCATTCATTTGGTATATTTTATACTTCCATACTGGCATTCATTTGGTATATTTTATACTTCCATATTTGCATTCATTTGGTATATTTTATACTTCCATATTGGCATTCATTTGGTATTTTTTATACTTCCATATTGGCATTCAGTTGGTATTTTTTATACTTCCATATTGGCATTCATTTGGTATATTTTATACTTCCATATTTGCATTCATTTGGTATATTTTATACTTCCATATTTGCATTCATTTGGTATATTTTATACTTCCATATTGGCATTCATTTGGTATATTTTATACTTCCATATTGGCATTCATTTGGTATATTTTATACTTCCATATTGGCATTCATTTGGTATATTTTATACTTCCATATTGTCATTTGGTATATTTTATACTTCCATATTGGCATTCATTTGGTATATTTTATACTTCCATATTGGCATTCATTTGGTATATTTTATACTTCCATATTGGCATTCATTTGGTATATTTTATACTTCCATATTGGCATTCATTTGGTATATTTTATACTTCCATATTGGCATTCATTTGGTATATTTTATACTTCCATATTTGCATTCATTTGGTATATTTTATACTTCCATATTGGCATTCATTTGGTATATTTTATACTTCCATATTGGCATTCATTTGGTATATTTTATACTTCCATATTTGCATTCATTTGGTATATTTTATACTTCCATATTTGCATTCATTTGGTATATTTTATACTTCCATATTGGCATTCATTTGGTATATTTTATACTTCCATACTGGCATTCATTTGGTATATTTTATACTTCCATATTGGCATTCATTTGGTATATTTTATACTTCCATATTGGCATTCATTTGGTATATTTTATACTTCCATACTGGCATTCATTTGGTATATTTTATACTTCCATATTTGCATTCATTTGGTATATTTTATACTTCCATACTGGCATTCATTTGGTATATTTTATACTTCCATACTGGCATTCATTTGGTATATTTTATACTTCCATATTTGCATTCATTTGGTATATTTTATACTTCCATATTGGCATTCATTTGGTATATTTTATACTTCCATATTGG
The DNA here is from genome assembly GCA_030141615.1 of Unio pictorum. Lineage (NCBI taxonomy): Eukaryota > Metazoa > Mollusca > Bivalvia > Unionida > Unionidae > Unio > Unio pictorum. Next base: position 223,002 of record JARLTB010000307.1, read on the forward strand.
CATTCATTTGGTATATTTTATACTTCCATATTGGCATTCATTTGGTATATTTTATACTTCCATATTGGCATTCATTTGGTATATTTTATACTTCCATATTTGCATTCATTTGGTATATTTTATACTTCCATATTGGCATTCATTTGGTATATTTTATACTTCCATACTGGCATTCATTTGGTATATTTTATACTTCCATATTTGCATTCATTTGGTATATTTTATACTTCCATACTGGCATTCATTTGGTATATTTTATACTTCCATACTGGCATTCATTTGGTATATTTTATACTTCCATATTGGCATTCATTTGGTATATTTTATACTTCCATATTGGCATTCATTTGGTATATTTTATACTTCCATATTGGCATTCATTTGGTATATTTTATACTTCCATATTGGCATTCATTTGGTATATTTTATACTTCCATATTGGCATTCATTTGGTATATTTTATACTTCCATATTGGCATTCATTTGGTATATTTTATACTTCCATATTTGCATTCATTTGGTATATTTTATACTTCCATATTGGCATTCATTTGGTATATTTTATACTTCCATATTGGCATTCATTTGGTATATTTTATACTTCCATATTGGCATTCATTTGGTATATTTTATACTTCCATATTGGCATTCATTTGGTATATTTTATACTTCCATATTGGCATTCATTTGGTATATTTTATACTTCCATATTTGCATTCATTTGGTATATTTTATACTTCCATATTTGCATTCATTTGGTATATTTTATACTTCCATATTGGCATTCATTTGGTATTTTTTATACTTCCATATTGGCATTCATTTGGTATATTTTATACTTTGGACTTGTGAAAGAACATTGAGGAATACTGTATCATTAACTGATAAACAATTTTTTCAATGTTACTGCTTTAACACATGAAATCATAGGACCATCCAAAATAACCACAGTGTACTTATACCTTCGGACTATTTGCCTGGTTTTCTAAATATCAATACTTCCATATTGGCATTCATTTGGTATATTTTATACTTCCATATTGGCATTCATTTGGTATATTTTATACTTCCATATTTGCATTCATTTGGTATATTTTATACTTCCATATTTGCATTCATTTGGTATATTTTATACTTCCATATTTGCATTCATTTGGTATATTTTATACTTCCATATTTGCATTCATTTGGTATATTTTATACTTCCATATTTGCATTCATTTGGTATTTTTTATACTTCCATATTGGCATTCATTTGGTATATTTTATACTTTGGACTTGTGAAAGAACATTGAGGAATACTGTATCATTAACTGATAAACAATTTTTTCAATGTTACTGCTTTAACACATGAAATCATAGGACCATCCAAAATAACCACAGTGTACTTATACCTTCGGACTATTTGCCTGGTTTTCTAAATATCAACAGAAAAGGTTGAAATTTGGCATTATGAGTGATATGTGCTTTTGTTCTTTTCTTTTTCTAAAATAAAATTTTAAATGCCTCTTTAAACCTTGGTATATTTTGTAATAATCTGTGTTGGAAAATAGATCTACCTGACAAAATCAAATGGTTTTAAAATTATTCCAAAATTTGAGTTGATGCTTCTACTGAAGAAGAAAAAAACTATATAAAGTGAAACAATTAAAAATGAGCAACTAAAACTGATTGCTTTTAATTTTTTTAGAATACACCGATATTAGTCATACTTATGCTATTACATAAAAAAAGCAAAGTGGTTTGCAATGAAGATTTTTACTTTACTTTTGTGCAAAATTTTAAATCAATTCAAATTGTTTACTTTCATTATTATAACTTGAACATAGAGTTAAAACAAATTACATCAAAACATCAGTATACTATTTGTAAATAAATAGTCAGTGTTGTATACAGACTTTGCTTTACAAACAACTAAACAACGGTAGAAGATAAATTCTGACTGCCATTCTAAAAAACCTGTCAAAGAAATCCCCAAAATTATATTATTTACAATTATTCTCGCTGACTCGTATATCGCAACTTGCCTGTTATTTACCCTTCCTAAGAGTGAGTGCAAGAAACCTCTATGGTGCCTCTTGCTGTTGTTCCCTTAAGAATATCAATCATGTATTGCTGCTCTCGATACCAAAATGTTTGTGTTATAAATACTTCATTATCATAATTTTGTTTTTTTTAAATGTTAATTTTTAAAATAATTTTACTGATTAGCTTAGGGATAAATGCTTGGCTGAGAGACTACTAATATAGCATTTTTAGGGGAAATTACACATACCATCAGTGACTCAAATAACATGTTTGGCTGTCAAATAGACGTCAAGTACGGTAATACATGTTTTTCATTCATTATCCTACCAGTCGAGTTAGAAAAAATATTTCTTTCACTTCACGACAGTACATATCATGTGTGCCATGTGGCATCATTAGGCATGTGATCTCATCTTCGGCTATTAACAGTAACAATAAATACTAGTAATCGAGAAAAAAAAAGTTTTAAAAAGTTCAGACTTAGTCTTTCACCAGCAGATAAGCTGACCCCCTCCTAGCAGGCTTTATTTTTCCTCAAAATTATTCAGTTTATATGCAAGTATATACGGTAAGGGTCCATCAAGAATGGGCATTAATAAGAATTACGTCTTACAGGGAGTTCATGGGAAATGAACAAATAATGTCCAAGCACCTGACATTGAAATTCCATAAAAACCCAGGTCCATAGAGGTGCAAAGCATGTTTGTTACCGCTGACTACCCAACCCTTCTAGATTTTGTTTTCCATTTATTTTAGCTAAGTACAGTGAAATTTACAGTCTAAGAATTGCATTAAAATAAGCATATATTCATCTTACAAACAAAGGATACATAATTTGGATTCTTCTCTGTGCAGTATTATGACTAAATCTGATACAAATTGTACTGTGGTTGTCTCTCCTTGTACTTCTGGCAGGTCTATACAAGATGTAAACTGTAGGCCTGCATTTTGGATGAAAACAGTCAGAAGTATTTTCTTATTAACTACGACACTGATGTGATCTCCTATAAAACTCTGAAGTTCAGCACTCTCTATTTCTGCAACAACAAAAAAAGGAATAAAAAATAGTTTCCAAAGCAAACATCAATATATGAAGTTGTACAGTGATCAAATACAAAATCATTATAATACTGGTATTGTGTGTTCAACATATACAAGGTAACTGTAAACGGTTTGCTTGTTTAATTTCATGTGACCTTGAAATTTTAACTTTTGAATCCAGAAATTATAATGGAGTTTGATATCACTTATGTCTGGTTAGAACTCAGTATGAAAACTTTAAATAGCTGATAACATGACTGGAAAATACTTCATCTGTTGGGGAGTGGGTTAAGAATTGGAAAATCCCACAGCCTGAATAATGTCAGAAACCAGTTCTATTAAAAAAAAAGAGTTTGTTGCATGTGCTATAACCTCGTGAGCTGAAATTTGTAAGATATTCATTGAGCTGCAATTATTTCTCGATATGCAGAGCAAATAACTCACTTAATCCACGATGAAAGGTCTGTGCTGATATATCTTCATGTTCTTGTTTGAGAGGTAAAAATAAGCAACAACTCTCTCAATTTAGATATCACTTCAAAGCTAACACTAGATTTTGTAGGTGGTCTTCAGCTGAAGTGTCCAGAGTAGACAGTGATTTAATTATAACAGTCTGGTTATTCATGAATGGTTTGTTTGTTTGTTTGATTAGGATTTTTAACGTAGCTTTTAACAAGTTTTCAGTCATATCGCTACGGTGTCTGCAGTGAGGCAGTTTATAGTGATGTCTAGCACTGGGGCATCATGCTGCAGACATGTAGCAAGATGTCCTACCCAGTCACATTATCCTGACAACAGAATGACCAGTCCTAACACTAACCTCTTAATGCCAGGCAGTTGTTAGTACCATTTTTGTAAGTCTTTGGTATGACTCGGCCGGATATCGAAACCACTACCTCCCGCTTACGTGGCAGATGCTCTAATCACTCAGCTATTGGAGCGATATATTCATGAATGGGAGCCTGTTCTTGGCAATGAAATACTATAGTTACCATCATGAGTTAAACTGACTAGTCTTGTCCGAACTACATGTAATTCAGGTCCACAATTATGGGAGTCTTATTGATTCTGTCTGCCATCACTAATGCCAATAAGGAAGCAGGTCTAGTCTGAAAGTTGAGTAATGATCCCTTGCAACTGGTCGGGTGATGGAGGCCTTCCTGTGCTATATTGATCCATGATGTTGGAAATGTCCACCAATAAATTTATGGATGATTTTACCTGTCAACTGCCTAAATAAATGTATGAATGATTTTACCTGTCAACTGCCTAAATAAATGTATGGATGATTTTACCTGTCAACTGCATAAACAGTAAGGAGGCAGGACTTGCAGTTGTAAGCTCTTGAGAGCAGTTCAATTTTTGTCGTGCTCAGACAGGTTAATTCACATGAAATGTCCACTTAGGCAATGGTCCAGTGCCATTGGCTACTCAAAATCCAAAGAACAGAAGATCAGGCAGGACATTAATTCATGCAATATCCTCTCTTCTATGATAGCATGGTGTCTATTGATTAATTGTGATGGGTATGCTAAATGTTTCTTATTGAAGAGCCTACAGATTTAGATATTGCAGTATAGAAGTCTCCACTTTAGTAAACCACAGATTATATTCCATTGCCTTCCTATGTTGACCCAAATGTATTCCCTATTTTATTAGGGCAGTTAGGATGAAGATACACTGATATACTTTAGTTCCTGTATCGTGTTCAGAATCCAATGTGTTTAGATTTGTATGCATTATATCCAATGTATTGGAAGCGGCAATTAACCAGACCGTTAGGCCCAAAATAGGTGCGACAAAGGTTGGAACTGTTAGCATTAACAGCATCCAATGTAAGACAGCCCCACTTAATTTTGAAATAAAAAAATGACCCTGAGAGGGCCAAACTACTATGTCAGTCCAAAATGGTAGCAGACCTTGAATGGTTACCAATTGAGAGTTGGTCCAACTGTCAAGATTTGGTCTAAAATTAGACCATGCTATCATTGTTATGCAAGCTTAATAAAGTGACCAAGGACATTGTAGAGGTTTCCCTTATTTAGATTGGGGTGAAGGTGATCCCAATATTATTTAAATTAATACAGAAGACCCACACTGGCTCGTTTTTGTCAGAAACTGAAGTAATGATAGAGAGATGTAAAGCTCTGAGCCTCCAGTCAGAAGTGCCGACAGTTAATGAATACACAAAATGTGAAATTCAAATAACAACAATTTCATATAATTCAATAACAGTCATCTCTAAAATAAAATTCAAATTAAAACCATATCACTCGTCTTTCACTCGACCAAGTGACGGCCTATTTCATCATCTGACTTAGTGTGAGAGATTTTCCTCCTGTTTTGTGTTCCTACTCATCTGTATGATCTTTCTCTGGACTGGTAATCCAACTGCCTCCACTCCATCTAACTTCTGCCTCCACTCTTCCTTTTTCTTTTGACTCAGACCAATGGCACTGGGGTAATTCCCTCAGGTCCCTAAAGGCTTCCTGTACTGAAGCTCCTTGTAATTCCCAGAATATACAAGTTTCCCGCCAATTTCAAATGACATTGGAGTAGCTTATCTTCCCTTATATAATTCATGCAAGCTGCCCAAAATATAGCCAGTTACGAATTTTATGGTCATGTCAATTAACTGGCTTAACACCTCATTTTTTTGCAGAACTGAAATTTATACATATTACAGCACAAAAGTATTAGAATCAGGGTATAACATATACATGTTGAAATCTGGTTAATCCTTACAATGTGACAGGCTAAGACATCTATTGGTGTAATGAGCAAAACTTGGCCAGAAAATGAAAACTCTAGTAGAACGATTACTCCCATGAAGTCAGATCTCTTTCCCAAGGAACACTATCTTCTTACTTGTACATAGAGTCCAGATCAAGCCGACCAAATCTTGAAAGGGTACAAGGTCTAAGTCTAAGATGTTCTTGTTGACATTAGATTGAGAATGAAAGGAGAGAAATCTGTAAAAATATAACCTGTTGTTTGAAAACTACTGTATGCAAATCATAGAACTTCTGAAGCAATCTGAGTGGGATGTCCACACTGACTGCAGTCTTCACAATGGACAGCATTAGTACCCATTGTTGTATTCAATCACAAACCCAAGGGCATAACAGAGTTGATTGAATCCACTTAGGCATAACAGAGGTGATTGAACCCATTTAGGTTAGCAATCAACTGATAAGTGCTTAGTTGGCCAAAGTCTTCGTATATGTGCTGATATTGAGTCCCCAGGACCTACTGCTGGATCCCCATGTCATGTGATAAATTTTCTCCGCATAAGATTGGATCTATGATGCGGGTGTGTGGCCTATGTGTATGTCATTCAGATAGTGAAGGTCTCATGGGATGGTGGTTTGTAACCAATTCCGCCAACCTAATCATTATGGAGGAGAATAGATGGAGGTTGTGAACCTACATTGCACAAAGATTGGTCTATAAGGTGAAGGTAGAGAGCATTCAACCTGTTGCAAGTTCCCAGATGATATTAAGGTTATAGTATTTTGTACCTCTTTGTTATATAATGGACCCTTTTATGAATATGCACAAGTTTATTCTGATGAGATTTGTGGTGGAAGTAAGTTGTGGTCTGTATAAAGAGGATTGTGAAAATATTGGATACAAGTTTGATCCCAGGCAAGTCTTGATGTGTCTTGATTTTGAGGTCGCACACAATATTTATTTGGCTACAATTAGAAATGAACACAATAATGGAAGCTAAAGTTCTGGTGTACTCTTATAATAACCATGTGTACATCTCTGGATCTGCCTGTCTCTGAATTCAGTCACTGTAAATTTTAGCACATTTTCTCACCCAAGCTGCTAGTTGAAGTCTTTGAACTTGCCACCCAGATATTGCTACATGTTCTTTTGGTGTACTCTAATAAATACAGCAGGCACATCTGGGGGTATTTTAACCACTTAATTCTGTTATTGTAAATATCAGAACAGCTAAAATATAAAGTAATCAACATATTCTCACACAGTAGGTATTTCAGCAGGACTGGCAAATCTTTGAATTTTCTGCCTAGCAATTTGCATATGTATGAAGGACTCACAGATGGGTGATTTTCAGATCAAATATTTGCATCCAAATACTCATAATTAAGCGTTTTCCATGACCTCTGATGTATCTGCTAATAGTGGAAACTATTCATATTATAGGAATTGTCAATAGCCCACTACATAAGCTACCTGTGCAAGTATGTAAATACTATCATGTGAATGTAAAGTGATTTAATCGTAAAGGCAGACTTTTCTCATGACAGGAAGAAAGAAAAGTTGGAAATATTGAATAAATATACTTCCTTTTGACTCCTCCAACTTTTATGTGTAGAACTTTATGAAACTTGGTTTAAGTATTTGAGAGGTCCCTTTTGGCAACAGCATGTTACCTGGCACAAGTGGACAAGCGGAAGTTGTGACAAGGATATCTATGGGATTTGGTGCCAATCCCTGTACCAAGGGGAAATCACTCTCCCTGACCTGATCGCTAGCCAAGAGGGCAGATAATTTTTAATAGCTTTCTAGCTAAATGTTTTTAACCTGGGAGGGCAGGATTTGCAAAATAGAAGTACTTCTCCTTAGGAATTATGATTGTATAACATATTCAAAAAAGAAAATAAGTCCAATCAGGTGCAGGATCACCTCATTAATGTATTTAGTTTCTTTTATTCATATCAAATTTGTCTTAAATTATAATAACATAAACCCATATTAGAAGTTTCATCAACCCTGGATCAGATATATGGCCTCCATAGTGGGAACAAGCTTAGCCTATCAGATGCAAGATCACTTAATCAATATACATGGATTTTATATACATGGATTTTATATACATGGATCTTAATAATAACATAAGCATATAATCCAAGTTTAAACATAATATGTCCTAAAGAGTGATAACAAATTAAGCCACACAGGTGCAAAATCACCTGATTAATATGCATGGATATCGCTCATTATCTAACTCATCCATGACTCTATTGATTGCAATTCCAAGTCTGATTAAAATCAGATCCAAAATATGGACTACATTGTGGTAACAAACAATTATTGATGGGCAAATGGACGACAGGCCATTCTATAAGCTCTATGGTCAGATGAGTTAAACTTAAAAAGTTACAGCACTTTTAGAAGAAATGAAAAAGAAAACATGGATGTTTGACAGAAAATAAATTTGAAGCTAGTACATTTCAACCATAAAAACATTACTTCAAAATAAAAGTGACAACATTCTGCAATTTGCAAATTACATTTATCATGACAAGAAAATATCTCCAGTTGTACAGACTTATTCATAACAAGAATGGTGTATGTCACAGCATCATGCTCCTCTAAGTACTGAAGTACATAAATTTGTATTTGTCTAGAATGTATTTAATACATTTGTCTAGAATGTTTTTCATACAATGTGTCTAGAATGTATTTGATACAATTTGTCTAGAATGTGTTTGATACATTGACCATTGTCTATAATGTATTTGATACATTTGTCTAGAAAGTATTTATTTGATACAATTTGTCTTGAATATAATTGATACAATTTGTCTTGAATGCATTTGATACATTTGTCTAGAATGTATTTGATACAATTTGTCTTGAATGTAATTGATACAATTTGTAAAGAATTATTTGATACATTTGTATAGAATGTAATTCAAACATTTGTCAAGAATGTATTTGATATGATTTGTCAAGAATGTATTTGATACAATTGGTCTAGAATGTATCTGATAAACTTTGTCTAGAATGTATTTGATACAATTTGACAATAATGCATTTTATACAATTTGTCTAAAATGTATTTGATACATTTGTCTTGAATGTATTTGATACATTTGTCTAGAATGTAATTGATACAATTTGTCTAGAATGTATGTGATACAATTTTAATTTAGCTTACTGTTACTTCCTTGCAAAAGATCTGCTAAACTTCCTTGTGCAGAGGCTATAAGCTGGTTTTCTTTGATTGTATACACTTGCAGTTCAAAGTTTGTTGTCAAGGCACAGAACATGAATTCACCTCTTGTGCTTTGAGTGAGAGATTCTCCCTCATTCCTTAGCAGAATGCTGAAATTACATAATTATAAAACTAGGTGAAATGGACAAAATCATGACTCACATACAAATGTAAACAGCATAGACCTGGCTATGACTGTCACATATCACTCACATACAACTGTAAACAGATTCCGAATTATCTGTTCTATTTGATTCCAAATGATTTGTTCTATTTGATTCCAAAATGATTTGTTGCATTTAATTCCAAATGATTTGTTCTATTTGATTCCAAAATGATTTGTTCTATTTGATTCCAAATGATTTGTTCTGTTTGATTCAAAATGATTTGTTCTGTTTGATTCAAAATGATTTGTTCTGTTTGATTAAAAATGATTTGTTATATTTGATTCAAAATGATTTGTTCTATTTGATTTATAATGATTTGTTCTATTTGATTCATAATGATTTGTTCTATTTGATTCATAATGATTTGTTCTATTTAATTCATAATGATTTGTTCTATTTGATTCATAATGATTTGTTCTATCTGATTCAAAATGATTTGTTATATTTGATTCATAATGATTTGTTCTATTTGATTCATAATGATTTGTTCTATTTAATTCAAAATGACTTGTTCTATTTGTTCTGGACTACTTTGGAACTTGCATCTTTCTAGTCATCCTAACATGGTGCATGGATGATTAGTAAATTGAAAATTTTCTTGGTAAGGTATAATTTGTAAAACGTATTTTAGATAGCACATCACCCACCTAGAAACTCTGGTTCCGACTGTGACCATATATCTATATATGACTTTTAAAACAAATTACTCCAATATTTTGATATTTTTTTATATTCAGTGACATAATTTCTACAGTCTGTGGTGATTTCACTTCTTTCATTTCTGAGGTAAACTGAAAAACAATAACTTACTCAGTTTTAAAAATATTTTATAATTTATTCATTGCACTATCTTTTCAGAGTTAGCATTATCTAATTTGGCAAAATTCGTTTTCGGTATTTTAATAGCTGCTAAAGTCTGGACTAGCTGAAGTTCATTTCTAAATTCTATAGCACATGATAGCAGTCATTTCTAAATTCTATAGCACATGGTAGCAGTCATTTCTAAATTCTATAGCACATGGTAGCAGTCATTTCTAAATTCTATAGCACATGGTAGCAGTCATTTTTAAATTCTATAGCACATGGTAGCAGTCATTTCTAAATTCTATAGCACATGGTAGCAGTCATTTCTAAATTCTATAGCACATGGTAGCAGTCATTTTTAAATTCTATAGCACATGGTAGCAGTCATTTCTAAATTCTATAGCACATGGTAGCAGTCATTTCTAAATTCTATAGCACATGGTAGCAGTCATTTCTAAATTCTATAGCACATGGTAGCAGTCATTTTTAAATTCTATAGCACATGGTAGCAGTCATTTCTAAATTCTATAGCACATGGTAGCAGTCATTTCTAAATTCTATAGCACATGGTAGCAGTCATTTCTAAATTCTATAGCACATGGTAGCAGTCATTTTTAAATTCTATAGCACATGGTAGCAGTCATGTCTAAATTCTATAGCACATGGTAGCAGTCATGTCTAAATTCTATAGCACATGGTAGCAGTCATTTTTAAATTCTATAGCACATGGTAGCAGTCATTTCTAAATTCTATAGCACATGGTAGCAGTCATTTTTAAATTCTATAGCACATGGTAGCAGTCATTTCTAAATTCTATAGCACATGGTAGCAGTCATTTTTAAATTCTATAGCACATGGTAGCAGTCATTTCTAAATTCTATAGCACATGGTAGCAGTCATTTTTAAATTCTATAGCACATGGTAGCAGTCGTTTCCATTAGTTGTATGCTTTAGACAACATGTTGTTCCACTGTAACATTGTACGGTACATAAAAGCAGCATAGAGTTATATTCCAAGATTTTCTTCATTATGACTTGCAAATGCACACAACTTCACCATACATCTGTCCTGCTTATAGATGTATGTGCTAACTGTAGATTGGAAGCAGATGAATACATTCTGATTCATTAAGCTGGACATCAGAATCTGAAGGTTCCAATGACAGACAGTCTGAATCAAATGGAATGAGAATATTTCATCCATAGATTTAACATCAATGACAGCATCAAAACCTGGCTCAGACTGGGGTTTAAACTACAGGCCTATATACTGATCTAAACGCTTTGCAAAAAAATCTTAATCAGGGAATCATTGATAATCCAAAGGATATTTATAATCCAACTATTTGTAAACATTGTTTTCATTTGTTTTTGTATTCCTGTTGAATGGCTCTTTTCTTTCTCTATGATGTTTTGGTTCTTTTCCTTACAGGGAAACAGAAGTGACATGTTTCAGCAGCCATCACACTGACACATAAGAGTTTGTAATTGGAATTGCAAGCATCTATAGAACAAAGATTAATTGTGAATTATTTCCATTCTCATCTCATCAAGCAGATTAGCTCTGGATTGACGTGGACTGGTATTTCAGGATCTTGAAAGTTATGATCCAGGACACTGTACTTAAAATAATAGTTTTTCTCTCTTGATGTATTATTTGAGGTAACTAGACAACAATTTTTGCAAAAATATAGGTATTACTGTTAAATAACTGTCATTAGAACCAGAAATATAGTTTTTTAAAAAGTTTTATTTTTTTATTTTTTACTTTTCAAAACATCACCAAAAGTGAACATGAGACACATTTCCTGTTGAATGAACCCAAAAATATGTAGTTGTAAACTTGAGGTTACTAATCCATAACATCAGTGACCTCTGACCTTTAAATAGATAATTAATATGCATGTGCTTCATGTACATTTATAGGGGTGGTGTCAAAATTGTTCTGAAATGAATTCAAATTTCTCAATCTTTGGTGAAGTTTTTTAAATTAAACAAAATAAATTGCATGTTTAAGCGGCAGTTGGTTAAATATTTGTAATTAAAATACTGTCATTAAATAAATCTGAAAGCATAAAGTTCACAATGTTTCATTGCTTTCTTATTTCGTTGCCCATGAATCTGTCTCTATTGTTCTGTTTTCTTTATCATGACCAATGCTTCAGCTTTGGTGAAGTTTTTTAAATTAAACAAAATAAATTGCATGTTTAAGCGGCAGTTGATTAAATATTTGTAATTAAAATACTGTCGTTAAATAAATCTGAAAGCATAAAGTTCACAATGTTTCATTGCTTTCTTATTTCTTTGCCCATGAATCTGTCTCTATTGTTCTGTTTTCTTTATCATGACCAATGCTTAAACTATTTTCTATCAACCAGCTATGCAACAATCCACCTTACACTTGGTACTAAAGAAATTATGTAAAGTTGCAACATTATACACACTAGAAAATCAAAGTACATCTGAACAATAAACAAAAAACACCCAATTGTATGATGATTGACACAGTTCACATTCCTTTGACAAACAAAATATACCCAAAATCTTAGCATTATCTTTCCAAGACAAGAAGATGCGAGTGTTCAAAACATTGTAAATGGATCTGGAATATTTTTATTTAAAGTTTGCTAAGTGATGCATATAGCAGCAGGGTGCCAAAGCACAAGTATAAGTATTTTTTTAATGATCATTATGCACAGGCAATGGAGTAACAAGCATGATAATCTTCTCTTCTAAGATCTACCATATATGGCTTCACTTAAAGTCCTGTACAATCACTTCAGCTGTGTTTGATAGCCTGCACACTACATGACTGAATTCTACTTTGTTGAAATGGATGAAATAAAAGTTAAACTGACAAACATAACAACAAAAATGTGAGCACCGTCTAATATTGGGTAACAGGCTGATTCGGACCATGGCTGATTCGGACCAAGCTGATTCGGTCCAAATTACGGGCTGATTCGGACCAGATTTCTGGCTGATTCGGAACATGTGAAATATCAATAGGTTTCGTCTGAGATTTAAATGTGTCACTTACATTTGTTTAAGACACGATATTTCACATTATTATGCAGTTCAAATATGCATTTAAGGAATCATTAACTTCCATTTAAGGAATCGATCATTAAATTGTATGCATATTGTTGGGGACAAAAATCGCAGCAACATTTATTCATACATATTGATCTGAGTTTACAATATGGTAGGGTTATGCCTTTGCTAGATGTATGATGAATTTATTTTTATTGTCTATTTTGCTATATACTAATAGCACTATATAAAACATAAATTTACATAAAACAACAGATGTCGTAATGGCTCATTGATTTTTAGATCAAAAGAAATATTTTCCAGTATCCACAACAAGTTGAAATAAACTAGTTGAAACAATATAAACTTAAATGTTTAATTCCAGTAGAAACAGCCATGTAAAACTTTTGCAAACATAACCGTTTTTCTGTTTTGTTTGTTTGTCTTGTCTATGTTTTGTATTTGCTTTTGAAAAGTGACCCATTAAGAGTCGAAAGCACTCAGGCTAGTTAGATACTAATTTTGCACTGTTCGTTGTCAGTTTATTGCATATATATATATATATATATATATATATATATATATATATATATATATATATATATATATATATATTCTTTATTTTGGTTGAACAAATCGAAATGCTATATTTAATATGGAGTTTGTTCTGATTTCGGTTAAAAATTTGCTAGCAACTGTCTTACGTAAAAATTTAAAAGCCGAATATCAACTTTTTATATGCTCTTAGTATGTCTGCAAAAAAAGAAATAACTACCAAACTAAATAATGTTTGTGTTACATGGTTTTTCTTATAATAATTCACATGGTCCGAATCAGCCCGTCATCTGGGCCGAATCAGCCCGTAATTTGGGCCGAATCAGCCACGGTCCGAATCAGCCGTCCGAATCAGCCAGCATTCCTAATATTGTCCCTATCCTTGTTGCCAAAAATATAATGATTGAATACATTACATATTCATTGCAATCATGATATCTCTACTTCATGAAATTCCGTAATTTCGAGGACACATGCGCAATGCTACATCCACCAATAACACAACTCTTTCCCATGCAATGCGGATTTCCTCAAGTATCGCCACATGGGCTCGAGTCACAAACGTTTGTACATGGTCTAAGGGAATAATTTGTGACGTACATTTAAATATCCCCCTGAACGTTAATCGCATCAAGTCTGAGTTTTCAGATATTGTATAAAGCACCATACTGAATAAATATCAATGTAAGGAATATGGGGTATCATGTCTACGTTTGATGAGTGGGTCGGCTTTGATACGAACCTATGGATTGCATGCAGCGACTCGAACTCTTTATCTTCATCGACGAGGTTAATCAGCTTTACAGACCCATCAATGAACTCAAGTACGATCATAAAATGTATTAAACCTTGATGTATATTTCGAATAAGATCTATGTTCAGTTCTTTACGAAATTTGTACAAATAACATCGAATATAATTGTCAATCTGAACTCCAATATCTTTCAAACTTTCGGCCATTTTTAAAACAAAGTCACATGATTTGGGGACCGTATGTTTAATCAGAAAGATCAACAGTAAATAGATTTTAAAAAGTTAATAAACCAAACCTTGCTTAACATTTTTTTCCTAAATAAAATATTTAATACTATATGTGTTTAAAATTAATTCAGAATATTGGTTATATGTTTCATTGGGGGTGTAATTAATATGAACAACATTAAGTATCAGTGCGCCCCCTTGAAGATAAAGTAAGTACTATTCGCTAGCAGACGGTTGCAGATGAGATGAGATCAAATTGATACAGCAGTTCAGCATGTTTCGTTCAAAATTATCATTTACGATTCTTATTATTTTTACTTAAAAGATGGCACCCCAACAATAGTAAGGAGGAATATAGTGACGGTAGATTTTCAAATTGCCATGTTCAGCGCAATGACTCAAGATTTTGAATTGGTTGATTAGTGTAGAAAATACATAAATACTGGTCTCTGTGTAGAAATAAAAGGTAAACGCTCTGACATATTTGGTTAGTGTTTAATAATATTATATTTTCATATTTTTGGGCTTGTGCTTGTTTCAGAATACATAATAACATTGCAAAATTCAGCATGTTATTTACTTGAACAAGCTATCCAAAGGCTTGGGGAAAACCACTTGTAATTTTCTCCTCTCTGAGGTACAGACTGGAAGGGCCAAGTAAAAATTTGCTACATATTCATCACAGGGGCGAGTAGATGCAGACTGAGAACAATATGACTGCATTTTCTTCCTATAACAAGTTCTGAAGCTCATCATCTCTTGATATGGCGTGCATCAGTTACAAATAACCTGTATCTAATCTAACTGGACTTTTCAGTCAGTAGTAAAATTCATACAGGTCACTATAGAGATGTCAGATTTTTGGGCAATTTATACTGGCTACTGTCAATCCTAATGATCGGTTACCCAGGTACCCGATCAAAGGGAAATTGTTTTATATGTGAATATGAACTGCTTTGTTGTATGTTCACTATGTAGACTCATTTTAATTGCCACTCAATGATTGGTGGCTACGGGTAATTGATGGTCTCTCAAATCTCGTTTTTTAAAATTGTTTCTACCTTATATAAGCAATATAGCATGTGTGTGCTATTATGATTCATGATTAGTGTAATTTGTTTTCTTCTGATTACATACTTAGGCATACTTTTGCATTTTTTACACCTTAAATATTTTTTTTTTTTTTTAATAACCTCTTAAATATTTATGAACGGGTGTTATTTTCTTAAAATTTTAAAGATTGCCAGAAAACCCGCTGGTTCTGCTAATTGGCCGAACCTTTGGTCCTGAGGACCGCCAATCTAATTGTTCATGATTTTATTGTTTCTTGTTTGTTTTTAGCGTCATTATAAAAGTTAAAAATTATATTTCATGTATCTGCTACATATGGGGATTTCGAGTCTTCTGACAAGAATATTTAGAAATAATTTTGTTTGCAAAAATAACTTGCAGATTCATCTGAGATAATGCTAAAACATCCAAAATGCGATGAATGGTATTAAAATGTTATCATTAAGTGAACAAATATTTTGAGAAAGAGTTGACTTTTGCACAATGTTTCAAACAATATGGCACCATTATATCAATGAACTATTTCATGCTAGAAAACATGGTAACACACCCAATTTATCTTTAGTTTTCGCTAACCTATTCATCCCAAAACCAAATAAAGAACTTTTTAAGAAAAGCCTTTGGTATTCAGGATCGCTAATTTGAAAAAGAGTCACATAGGAAATTAGAGAAAGTACAGATATAATGCATTTAATTATAAATATAATTCAATAGATGAAAAGTGGAACCTCTTCAAGTTGAGAGATAGATTACAACCTAAAGTATACATTCAGTAACATTCTACTTTGTTATCTTCGCTAGCCAAAATTCCATTGTATTAACCCTATCTACACTTTAGCGGACTGATATGATATTTCATTGCTCAAGTCTGTGAATTTAATTGGATGCGGAAGCAAGCCATTGCATCCACTCAAAATCAGGTTGTTCAGATTTGAACACTGTTCCTTCATGATCGAGAAAAGGAAAATGGACTCAGATATAATTTATTTTTATTACATGACTGTATTATTAATACCATATTATTAAATGATACATGGAAAATCTCTAAAAGACCTCTAATTTTTGTAACTTGAATGATGCAGACTAAATGCTCTTTTACAAAGATTTTAACATGACCTACCAGTATCTTATCAACTAACAATGTTATTCATTAAAGACTTTATGGCATGTAAGACTTTGTTCTTTTAGGCTTTGAATAAAATGAAAGCTTTCAAGACTGAAACCCCTAAGACGAGAGGTTTGGGGTTTCTTGGTTGCCTCTTCATGACTTCGAAAAAATCATTTTTTTTCCCCACTTGTCTACCAGACTTTTAACTTTTCTTGCTCAATAAGAAAAATTGTGAACCAAAATTATCAAATATAAAAACATAATTATCATTAAAATGCCCCCTTTATATAAATACCAACTGCAAATTTGAGCATCTTTATTATTTTAATTTTGTAAAGTTTCAATTTGAAGACTCAAACTTCAGATGTTTTTGATCAAAATGTTAAATAAAGGTAGTTATTTAGCAATAATAAATAAGTGAACTGTATGTATTACTTTTTGTTTTATGGTACCTATAAAAAAAATGTAGAAATGACTAGCCCCAGATTTTGGTCTGTTGGTTGTGGCTGCTATTCGTGTTATTCTTATTATATTTGTAGGTAGCTGTTGTATTATTATCCAATAACTTGCTGCTTATTCCTAATTGTAATTAAAACAGCAGAACAGAGCAGTGGGAACACATTTGTTTACCAAATTTTTATTAATTTAGAAAAGCTTGGAGAGAGGAATATTAAGGTTATACTTTTGTTTTCCTTCAATGATTGACGAGTAGTTTAGTCTAGATGATCAATATTGCTCAAGAGTGTGAACTTCAGCTATGCAGCTGTATACTTTGACAGAAAGAACTAGACATTGTTTAACTAATGAATTTATCCCATATTAAGACCGCCAGTCCTAAAATCTGTATTAACCTCATCTTATCTTAGAGCCTAAAAATTCATTATAATATAAAATAACGACAAAATAAGTTTATAGTTTGTGACTTTTAAGCTTTATACATGTAACAATGCCGTTTTTCAGCACATGATAGACTGTACATTTTCATATATATTGTGGAGGAATAACCAAAGAAGACATCAGGAAGAACGACCAGCTCATGGGAAGATGCTGTCAAACGTTCTCACATAAATGTACCCATGTTGTCTGAACCAAAAACTGCATTTGTTAAACATCACAATGAGGACAAACACTGCAACAGTTACATGGCTAAAATAGGGGTTATTTATGTTTTTTAAAAATATTTGATGAAAATGTCTTTGCAGATCAGATAATGTAAACATGTTAATATGCATGTGCTCTCTTCCAGTATTATTTACATGTTAAAGAGTTAAATATATGGTCCCCATAATATCTGTATTCATCAAAATAAATAAAACAAATCTGTTTCCTGTGTAGTCAGGAATCAGGTTTTTCTGGTGCTGCTCTTGTAACAAAGAATGAAATGTGATTCTACAATTGTATGTAAACATTTTTGTGAAGACATATAAAGATAGTTTTTAAAAGAGATATTAGTGAGTGTAATTAGAATTATGTGTTTTTATATTGGGTTCATATCATTTTGTTATTTTGCTGGATATATTTTCTGATTAAAATTAATAGGGTTCATTTTGGCATAGAATTAGATGTACAATATTAAAAAAAGTATATTACTGGTACTCATTGAATAATATAATGGATTTTTATGTCATTTTCCAAGGAATTGAAAATGTTTTTTTTTTAAATTACATGCTGGTAATTTAAAAAATTGCAAATAAAAGATTCATGCACATGTAAATAATTAAATCACCTTATTTTGACAGCTATATCCAAATCATATAGTGATTTTTAAGGCATCCA
The DNA here is from genome assembly GCA_030141615.1 of Unio pictorum. NCBI lineage: Eukaryota > Metazoa > Mollusca > Bivalvia > Unionida > Unionidae > Unio > Unio pictorum. The sequence goes on from JARLTB010000307.1 coordinate 241,540, forward strand.
ATTGTTTTTAAAGTTAATTTTTTACACTCGTATCCTTATAACGGACGTACCGGGTAGGTTTTTTTGCCTTGTGAATGTTTCCAAATCGTTGAGATGAATCCGTCTAAGAATATAAAACATACAAATATACATGTACCAAGAATTCTTTTGTTTAAGTTACAGTTTTTGTTTACGTAGTGGTCAATTTAATTTTCAGAGATGAGTGCTGATGACAAGTCAGTAGATGAACTGAAGGATGAGTTATCGGAGGAAAACTCCTCGGATGAAAATATATCAGACTTAAAGACAGAACTTGCAAAATACAAGTGCGACTTGGAGCAAGCTTATACGCGATTAGACAAGGCAGAGAATCAACTGAAAAAGAGCAACAAATATAATGAAGAACTCCGCAGCCAAGTAGAAAAACTGAGTGCTGAGCTTCATAAATATAGACACACTGCTAAAAACCGTAAAGAAGTGTCAGTACAGGTGGATAAGGATGATCTGCTTAAGTTTTCAGCTGGTAAGGTTTATTTATGTATTGTTTCATACATAACAAGATTCTGTTAATTTTCAGTCAATAAATTTTAAAAGTCACTATTCTTTGTCTCGCAAAAAAATCATGCATATTGTCTCATAAAGTTCAGGACAGGACATTTGCAAGATGCCTGGGACAAGTTAAAACTCATCTTGAGCATGCCCAGGTCTGCAAGGTATATGCCTATGGGCAAGTACAAAGATTGAGACAGAAAGAGAGTAAGGTAGAGATGATGTTCAGTTTTTGATTCTTTCTAACCATTTTATTCTCTATGATCTCACCACAGTACATATATCAGTACCTCACTTTAGAGCTTTTATGTGCCATTTGATTTATTACATAAATTACCCCAGTTTTGTTCATCATCTGTTTAGGTCATTTTTCAATTATACACTATCAGAGTCTCTCACTTCCTTCTTTTAGTCATTTTTAAGGTCAGTCTCTTACTTTCTCATATAAACATGATAATGTGAATTTTTATTAAGGGAAAGTTATATTTTAACTTATCAGCATGCTTCAACATCCAGAACTAAGGGTGAGGTGGGTTTTAAGTGGAGGGTGATACCATACAATGGAGAACAATTTATATATTCATATAAATCTATAATAACTAGAAATTCAAAATTTAAATAAAATAAAAATGAATTGTTTTCTTTGAAGCATTTAATGCACATTCAGACAGAAAATTGTTTGTAAAATCTACTTTAGCATGGTCTTATATCATCATTGCCACACACATACGCACAATCACAACCATACAGTCAATCAAACAAAAACAAATATTCTTAGTTAATGTCTTTAAAATCCAGTGGACAGTGGAATACCGTCTTAATTAAATGAAGTCTTTGCTGCTTTGAATATTTATAGAGATCATGGAGGGAGGAGGGTACCATGTGTCATTAGAGTTCATCTTTGTATGGAGTAAGATACTGGATGGTACTGATGTTCAAGCTTAACAGAAGATCTTCTTGATATTTCTCAGAACAAAAATTTATCTTTCTGCATTTGCGTTGCTGTGAGGGGATGTATCAAATATGTAATGGTCACAATAGTGAGAATATTCAAATCTGTTAGTTACCTTTGGGATTGAACTCTGCATTCACTCAATGTCCACATGTTGGGTGATGTTACTATGTCGACAGAATTCATATACTCTGGAATGACTAACCCAATATCTTTAATAAGCTGATTTAACATTATCATACAAAGAAATGGAAAGTAATAATGTTTGTTTTTTCAGCTTGTGTCTTTTTGATTTAGTTAGCTGCAAATGAATTGGGTTGTTTCACTTTCATGTACTTTTATTACCTATGCAAATTAGCCTAATGAGTTCTCATACAAAAGATACTTGACACAACACCCTAGTAATCTGTGCAAGAGCAGTTGTTTATATCTGACTTATTTGCAATGATCTATATGGCAGTCAGCTGTATAAACTACCCATAGTAAATAGTTTTCCATGAGCATTAAGAAAGACTGTTTACTATTTATATGGGTTATGTGCATTCATGAGACAATGTATTTCAAAAAAGAAATCTTATTTAGCTAAAATTACTGAAAATCGTGGTTTGTGGAACATGTCAGGGAATTTGGGATTGAATAAAATATGTTTTAGAGGTGATACATGTTTTCTGATAAGTATGTTTAATAGCAATTAAAATAAATGGATATCAGTGACTTCCAAAGCCATAGGCAATGAGTGCATAGGTTCCTTTCCAAATATTATGCTGGCCATTATTCTGTCCTTCGCAATTGTTGGTCTATTCCTGCTTGATCGCAAAAGTCGGTTTAATGAAGATTGATTTGATCAGCCTTATCATTAGCTGCTGGCTAATAAACAGTCTTCATTTGCAAATTATAACATTTTAGCAGTCACTTTTACAAACCTAACGATTTTTTTATATTGATGCATTGACTTAGGCTTGTACTTTTAATTTTGAGTCCACCGCTTCAAAGGATAATTAGATGGCTGGTTTTGTACATGTCACTGATTTCAAGATTACTTGGTAATAATTGTTAATGACGTAACTTGTGAGATTTCTCTTACTGGTATGCTTGGAAAAAAAGGCTCATCTAATGTTTAGCCACTTGGATATCTTTAAAAGTTCTATTGCAGTACTGAACATCACCCACAGCTTGTGTTTATCATCCACTGGTTACATGGTATATACAGGAGACCAGTACATAGCTGTTAGACAAATAATTATATGGATACAAAAATTGTTTTCAGACTATTCCAGTATTTAAATAAATAAATCATTTCAACTATTCTCGCTTCCATGGCAAATTTAATGGTAGTTCAAGACATGTCTTCTTTCTTTCTTTCTTTCTTTCTTTCTTTCTTTCTTTCTTTCTTTCTTTCTTTCTTTCTTTCTTTCTTTCTTTCTTTCTTTCTTTCTTTCTTTCTTCCTTTCTTTCTTTCTTTCTTTCTTTCGCCTTGAAGTTGTCATTTCTACCACATATTCCAAACAATTTGCTAATTTACCCAAACAAAGTTTTGGAACAAAAGCACTGTTTTTAATACCCTTCATTTCATCTTGTCTTATAATTGAAGAAATATACAAAGTCAAACTTTAAGTATCTAATCAGATAGATTCTTAAAAGAACTTTGGTAATGTCAAATGATAACAAATTTCAGACTTATTTTCATTTTCTTATATTGTAAGAAAATAAATATAGTTTTTAGCCTAATTTATGTAAATATTGGAGAGTTGCCTAATTATCTTGTATGTTTGTAGGATGGCACAAATGTAGCCATTCCTTATACGACTGTGATTTACATCTTTTTAAAGGAGAGATTTCACTACCAGACTGGACACGAGATGGAACTGGTCAGATTAATGCAAAGACAGATGATGCAAAGGACAAGGATACTGGTAGTGGCAGTATGTCCATAGCTGAGACTCTAAAGGCCACCGCTGAAGCAGCAATGAAGCAGACAGGATTTGTATATGATGAAAATACAGGGCTGTATTATGACCACAGTTCAGGATATTACTATGATTCTGTAAGTTTATCCCAACATCTTGTTAATGAAACTCAAGTTATATCACTCTAATGGCAATTCAGGTTTGTAAATTATTTGATATGCTGTCGAACTTTTTAAAAATAATTTTTACAATGGTGTTGTGGGGGCTGTGTGGTGGAACAGGGGAAGTTGGGGTGGCTAGTGTGACTATAATATAGATTTCTAGCAAATGTTCAAATTTACAATCATTTTCATCCATAATGAAACTGATAAATAATGAAAATGAAGCTGTAAAATATGGCATATCATATTTGAAAAACCGACAGTCAAGATCACTGCATCCACATGAGTTTGATGTTTATTGTATACTTCAAAATTTAATAAAACAAATTAAATAAATACCTTTATTATTACATCAGATTTTTGTATAGTTTTGAAACATTTATTTATAAAAGAATATTTTCACCAATTGTCATGCATGAATGTCAGACTCCTGTGCTGCATCTGTGTGACATGTTTTCTGTTTAGAATGATGGGCTTCCATTACCAAGTAATATAATTGGATCAGAAATAGCTTACACTACAGAAAAGGTACATAATTATATTGATAGGTATTTTGAATGTCATAAACGCATCTGCCTTGTCTTACACTTTTGTTGAACGTAGTAACAAGAGTGTATCTTGCCAGTTTTGGCTTGTAGGAAGTGTATATATGTAGACCTACCAACCCTTACAATTTGACAATAAGATACTGAAATGATTATTAAATTTTAGACCAGATTATTTAAAAATAATCCAAATATGTCATTGTGATCAAGTCTGGATATTGGTTTCGTCATGTTTGATCCTGATCCAGGCTTCCTACTAGATTCAATAGAGTTGGTCTAGAAACCATACCAGCTTTACAGGACTACCTCAGATATTTTTTATTTACCCATGATTTTTATTCAGAATGCTTGAATAATCAAGACTCTGCTTATTACATTGTCAAACGTGATCGAACTAACAAAAACCTCTTGATGGTGAAGTGACATTTAGCTTCACATAGTTAAAATAATTGGCAAAGAAGTTTAAAAGGAATTTTCAAATTCTTGAAGAAGAAAACAGGAAAGGCAACAATAACATAAAGTAGACATTATGTTTTGTTGATCTGAGCAAGTCTCATGGCAGGAGATATGATTGCTGTTGCCCCATGACAATTTTAAAAAAGCAACGATTACATCCGATTGAAAGATCTAGCAAAAAGCCATTGAGCTCCATGGGATTTGAGAACTACAGTTTCAGAAACTGGATGGTGACTAAGTAATACCTACGTGTACTTTGCAAACGTTTTGGTTCAACATAATGTCTTTTCTGTGTCAAAACACATTTCTGACCATTTCAAATGCATGTTTTCCAAGTAAACAGTAGCATTACATACTATTTCGTTACACCTGGTTTAGTTTATAAATATCAACTGATGACTTACTGTGGTCTTATAAAGCTGGCAGGTCTCTGTACATTGCATGCCACATGGTCAACAAGGTCCAGCCTACAAAATGTGATACTCCTTGTCTTTGTGCTTTTGACATAACTTGCAAAGTTTCATTCAGTATTTTGTTGTATCTCAGCCAGGAGAACTGATTCATCCATTTGCAGTTGAAAACTGTGGAGCTAGAGAATCAAGAATCCCTCACAATCGCTTCTTTCTCATAATGATGGTAACCGTTAATGCATGTTGTATATATTTAAGATCTATGATGATTTCACTGTACATAATAGTGCTTTATCAGTTTTTGTCATTTTGTTTGGTAAATGCTTACCTTTACAATAGCCAACATATTTGGGGTGATTGTTTTTTGTTTGCTTCATCAGTCTTTACTTTTCTCTTATTTGGATACAGGGTCCGTAGCGGGCCTTGAAAACTGAATTTTCCCTCGAGGTTTTGAAAACACCTTGAAAATTCAAAATATTGTCTGGGTACTTTGAAAAGCCTTGATTTTCTTGAATTTATAAATATTTTTCATTTTACAGATTTCAGTATAAAAAAAGAAGAAAACTATATATAAAATTTTAATAAAAAGAAAAATAATAATCCCGATCTCTCGCAACGTTTGTTCCAGATTGGAAATTTTCCATTGCACAGTCGTACGTTTTGAACTTCCCTTTATTCGAAGCCCGGATGTAGTCAACGTTTAAATTTGGATCATTGTACGTGTTGAAATGGGAAGGGGGGCTGCTGATACCAACTTTGGTGGCTTGACGAAGAAAAATATAAATTCTGATATGCGATCATTCACAGACAGCTATGCAAAATGCAAATTATGTCATAAAGATGTTGATTTGCTCGCTAAGGGAGAGAGTGCTTTATGATCCCATGCAGCTGGAGAAAAAAAAAACCCCACCAATCTGACGTCACAGGACACAGGAGCCTGACGTTTTATCAATAAAGTACGGCGAAATCTCTGACAACGTGAATTCCCCTTATCAGTAAAATAAATAATGGATTATATTACTGATAAATAATAATATTTATATTACCGATAAGGGGATTCATGTTGTCAGAGATTTCGCCATACTTACTGATAAAACGTCAGGCTCCTGTGTTTCACGTAACGTCTTGAAAACCAGGTTGATAACAAGCTACAAAAGTACAAGATCAAAAAAATTTACCATAAAATATTGTGGACTTTGTCGATAGTGTAGTGTAGACTGCAAAATAAACATTATTCAGTGACTGTACAATTGTGGGATGTGTATTATAATTAGAATAAAATCAGTGATCATATTCTTGACTGTCTTTTTAAGCAATAAATGTGCAAGAAATATTTCTCGTATGAAGTATAGTTAGTATTAACTTATTTTTCATTTCTGTATCCTTTGAAATTAATGTAATAATGCACCTTGAAAACCATGATTTTGAACCCTGAAAAACCCTTGAAATTTTTAAAAAAAATTTGCTACTAACCCTGCTGATAATTTGTTGAATTTGAAACAAAGACACAAATGTATTTATTAGTAATGCTAACAGTTTAAGGTGGTAATTAAATTTGATGTAAAAATATATAAATTGTTCATTATTTGACCAATACACTCGATAGTTTTACCGTTTTCAGAGATATAAGCAATCCAGCAAAGTAATGTAAATCATATGAAATGACACGCAGCTTTAATTATACAAGTCACATAACCAGCATACAGCATATTCACATAACTGATCTTCATCAATATATTTTAGTTTTGTGTTTTGGATTACCTTAACACAAAATGGATGGACATGTGAAATCATTTAAATGGGGATGAATATGCATTCTGCTATTCATTTAAGGGCAGTTTTAAGAAAAACTTCCCAAAATTGACTCACATGGCAGAAAGTGTTGAGATCAACAATGATGAGGATTGCCATAAATACAATCAAGGCAATGCTGAATGGATGAAAATGGTTTTGCTATGTAGAAGAACAGTATGAAAGTCAAATAGTTACTGTTAAAGGACTTGTGTGATGAGATGAGTTTCATATTTAAATATAGGAAAAGGAAATCAGTTCAGTAGTTGTCATTTTTATTCATTAGCAGCCGAAAATCCTGCATTTTTTGAAGACCAATTTTTGCAAATATCCTGATCTGTTCCATGTTGATGACTCTACTCCATCACATGAATGCATAGGTATCACTCTGATGGTAGCATCAGTGTCATCAGAGTTAAATATCTTTGTCAACATTTATGTAAAAGATTTATTAAGTCAGATAGAGTGTGGACCTGCATCATTGCATAATGCCCAAGTGAGACACTACTGCAGCAGAGCCCTTCTTTTATTATAGTAAATTTAAAGGATATTGATCTGTGATTTGAATGAAAAAAGCTCCTTCTTTCTATTTCTACAGTTTCTTACTTGTCGTAGCTAGGGATAAAACTAAACGCAATAATGAGGTTTACTTTTTTGCATCAGAATTAACATCATCTACTTTCACTTACCCATTGTTTGGTAATCTTTAAGGTTGAAGACTTGGATCATTAGCAAAGTGAAAAGAGTACATCTTTAATATAACTAGCGGTTTAGGGTTTTTAGGTGATGGTATTCTAGGGTGTGATGGTGAAATAATTTTATCATTAAGTGTTATTGAGGAGAGAGTGGCTTCAGGTAATAAAAGTGTTTTTAAAGAAACAAAATCTACCCATCAAAGAATTCATTGATTTCTTTTCTTCACTAGGAAAAATCACTGTACTATGATCCAAGGACTGGGACCTATTTTTACTACAACAGTGAGAGTGGTCATTATGAATTTCACTCACAAGTTGACCTCTCATATTACACTGACAGCTCCAGACATCATGGTGGACAAAGTGACCAACACCATCCTTACCATGATCATGATAAATGTCAGGACCATCCAATGCCTGGCACGTCAAGAGAGGAACGACATTATAAAAGGAGAAAAGATAAAGAGCAACTGAAAAATTCAGACAGAAGTCATCCAGATATGGTATGTTTTGGCTGAAGATACTTATATAACTATCTTTGTGTGTTTTTTTCTTGCCTGCATTAACAAAATGTGAGCCTTGTATGTATCATTTTTCTAACTGATTTCAGCAAAATTAAGATTCTACTTTTATGTATTTGCAGGTCATTCATAGTGGTAGTATAGTGGTCCCTCTCTTTAACACTCCTACAATCCAAGCAGTCACCCACTTTTTAATGAGTGTTCAAAAGTACCTATCCAGGATTACCACCCCTCTATTGTGACTAGCTGCCACTATAAAGAGAAATTTCTAGCATTTTTGTGATCAACGTGCAACTGTGAGTACTCACATAGTTGAACAAGTTACATTTGTATTTCTTTGCAATACAGTCCAACCCGTTTATATTGACATCGCTCATATCGACAAGCTGCATATGTCGACAAAAAAGCAAAGTCCCAGTCCCTTTGTCTTCTATTACTATCAAATTGTCATGCTTATGTCATCGTCGAGATAAAAGATAAACATACATGTCGACAGAAGCCCTTGGTCCAGCTTGAACAAATCCTTTGTTTTCTAATCATTTATGTCAACAAGCTGCCAGTTCTGACCCATAATTTGTTTAACAATTAGTTGATCTTGCCACCATGCTTTACTGTCGCAGTTTTGTTTGGGCATATAAAGCTGGCCTCTCACGGCAACTTAAAAGTAGTGAAAACTTATAAATTCTTGCAGTTTCCAAAGAAGAGGTAGTGCTAGGATTTTAAAACTAGGAGTTCAAGAGTGCCACCAGTAAACGTTGCAGTCCCCTACCAGATGCAAATAGGGCATACCTGACATGGCTATATTTCCAGACGAGTCGAAACAGCGGTTGCCATCGTGTTTAATTTTCAAACTTGTTTACAGCACTGTCATGTAGCCCTTGTTTGTCCATTATACTGAGAGTGAATTGTCACGTCAAGATAAGGTCTTATTCCAAGCACTAAGTTAGGCATCATCCATAGTGTTCCACGTGAAATGTCATAATCTATGCAACAGAAGTGAAACCATAAAATTTAGTCAAATCAACAAATACTTCATATCTCAATTATATTTTAAAGAAAAAATTAAATAGACACTTATATCATTGTGAATTAAATAGTCCTACAGGCCCAATCACAAGTCCAAAGGTATACAGTGTTCTAAAGAATTCCAAGTTTTAGATGTCCAGATATACCAAAAGTCGTGAATTTCTTGATGTACCAATAGACTTAAATGTCCTCATATATCATAGTGATTAAATATAGCATGTTTCTGAATGAGTTTTCAATAATCCCAAAGTAATGCTTTAATCTAAATGTATTTTAAATAATGGCTGCAAGCAAAATTTCAGTACACAACTCCAGTTACTTATGTAATCATGGCCATTAAAGTGGGTACAGGTAGTACATGTATAGTTGTTTCACTCGATAACTTGCACACATTGGATCCAAAAACATAGACCACACTATAAACAAAGGCATGAGTTATTAAGGGACCTCCATAATAATATGAAATGATGCCCTCCTCACTGGACATAGAGAAAACCATACCATAAGGGGGGGGAGGAACTGGTCATAACAAAAAATTTCTCTAGAAATGTAAAAAAATAAAGAATAGAAAATTTGAAGTTACAAAAGTGTTTTTCTTTCAAAATTTCTTAATATTTTTACCACTATCTGTAAGTTTAGAAAATAGGTAAAGATAAGTTAAATATCAATACTAAGTCAATTAGGAAAGAATATAGGAACAATAAAAACCAGTTGTTGAAAATAAAATAATAACTTATTTATCATCAGATAGAAAAGACTAATACTTTGATATTTTAAGAAAAAAGAATACTGATTTAAGTATAACAAACAAGTAGGGCTTTTTTTGTAAATTTATGTAAATTATAATAACAAAAAGCTATCTCTTGACATCAGAGACAACAACTGTTCTTAACAGTATTTCTAGAGCAGTTATCCATTATGGAGTCACATTACCATCACAGGTTCAGTAGCTGACTCAATGCCTAATATGGTGGGGAGTTTATTTGCCATGTCAAAGTAGTTTGTAAATATTTTTGTAAGATTTGAGAATGGTACTGTTACAGTATCATTGTTTCAAATCACTATTTATTATGATACGATTTTTGACTGTACACAAGAATCAGTTTTGACTAGTGCATTGAGAAATGCATTCACTCCAGAGAAGAGGTTTTTACAGTGCATGAGAACAAAGGAGCAACAGAATGTGGCATTAGACAATATATTGTCTTGTTTGAAAACTCGGGTATATGTGGCTTTTTTGTATGTATATGTAGGTACCATTTTTTTCTTGCATCATCTTCAACACTGTAATTTTATGTTAAAGTTATACAACAGATGACACAAATATTTATCTTTGCCAGTCATAGGTACATCATGGTGTTTTGCTAAATTTTAAATAAAATGAATTAATATTTCCTTTCTTTCATAAGAATATAAGATGCCTGTATAAACAGTAATTTGTTCATTATTTTTTTTGTATTTTAATTTTTGGTATCAATTATTTTATAGTGTTCAGTGGAAGCAAAACTGGATCCTTCTATATTGACAATACAATCAGAGTGAAATAGTATTGATCAGTTTAAATGCCCTTTAAGCAGTTTTTATTTTCCTGTAGGTGAAGAAAGAAGAATTAAATGAAGTAATTTCATTCCTGGGAAGTCTTAGGATCTCAACAGCTGGAGGATGTGCGCTAGGTAATGGGTAAGGCTTATACTGTATTTTGTCCAATTTCAGGATCATAGAAAGAAAAAGAGGAGAAAGAATAAAAAGAAAAAGTTCAACAGTGACAAAAAGGGTGAAGATATCCCAGATAGAAAGCTCAGGGCAAAGAATATGGATTCATCTGATCTAAAAGAATTAAGAAAATTAAAAAAGAAAGAAAGGAGAAGGAAAAGAAGACAAAGAAAAAGACAAATTGAAGAGGCAGCAAGAAAGGAAAGTAACCAGGGCAAAGATATCAAGGGACAAATAAGTGTAGAAGTGAAAGATGATTCCATGAAATGCCCAGTAGTAAATGTAGACACTCTTGCACACAGTGAAGATCAGATCGATAGTGATATGCAAGCTGACATCCTTCAAAGCCAGACTGAAAAGAAATTACTTCATAAAACAACTGAGATTACACCTAACATGAGCAGTTACATTAAAAATCATGATACGTCCAATATCTCCAAAGGTGTGAATGAGAATAGCGCAAAAGAGGAGACAAAATCTGACAACCAAGACAAAAGTTCAGGAAACAAGAGAGATGACACTTCTCTAGATCCTGGTGCTAGCAATTCAGATGACATGAATGTAGATATGTCTGATTCTTTCGATCTTAATTCAGATTCTAATGCTAACAACAGTAATTGTCAGGACACACCGAATGCCATTTTGATCTCTTCAAGTAGTGAAGAATCTGAGTTGGAGTCTGGAGAGTTGTCTGATTCAAGTTCAGATTCAGATTCATCATCCTTTTCATCAGAGTCCAATTCCGATAGTTCCTTCCAGTCAGTGGAAGATAGTATGCAAGTTGAAGATATAGAAGATGGTAAAGTTTAGTCTACACATTAAAAAAATAGAATTGATACAATTTACAGTCTACACATTTAAAAAAAACAGTCTACACATTTAAAAAAAATAGAATTTATACAATTTACAGTCTACACATTAAAAAAAACAGTCTACACATTTAAAAAAAAATAGAATTTATACAATTTACAGTCTACACATTTAAAAAAACAGTCTACACATTTAAAAAAAATAGAATTTATACAATTTACAGTCTATACATTTAAAAAAAAACAGTCTACACATTTAAAAAAAATAGAATTGATACAATTTACAGTCTATACATTTAAAAAAAAACAGTCTACACATTTAAAAAAATTAGAATTTATACAATTTACAGTCTATACATTAAAAAAAAACAGTCTACACATTTAAAAAAAATAGAATTGATACAATTTACAGTCTACACATTTTTTAAAAAAACAGTCTACACATTTAAAAAAAATAGAATTTATACAATTTACAGTCTATACATTTAAAAAAAATAGAATTGATACAATTTACAGTCTATACATTTAAAAAAAACGGTCTACACATTTAAAAAAAATAGAATTTATACAATTTACAGTCTATACATTTAAAAAAAACAGTCTACACATTTAAAAAAATTAGAATTTATACAATTTACAGTCTATACATTTAAAAAAACAGTCTACACATTTAAAAAAAATAGAATTGATACAATTTACAGTCTACACATTTTAAAAAAAAACAGTCTACACATTTAAAAAAAATAGAATTTATACAATTTACAGTCTATACATTTAAAAAAAATAGAATTGATACAATTTACAGTCTATACATTTTAACAAAACAGTCTACACATTTAAAAAAAATAGAATTGATACAATTTTACAGTCTATACATTTTAAAAAAAACATTCTATACATTAAAAAAATTAGAATTTATACAATTTACAGTCTATACATTTAAAAAAAACAGTCTACACATTTTAAAAAAATAGAATTTATACAATTTACAGTCTATACATTAAAAAAAAATAGAATTGACACAATTTACAGTCTATACATTAAAAAAAACAGTCTACACATTTAAAAAAAATAGAATTGATACAATTTACAGTCTATACATTAAAAAAAAACAGTCTACACATTTAAAAAAAAATAGAATTGATACAATTTACAGTCTATACATTTTAAAAAAAACAGTCTACACATTTAAAAAAATTAGAATTTATACAATTTACAGTCTATACATTAAAAAAAACAGTCTACACATTTAAAATAAATAGAATTGATACAATTTACAGTCTATACATTTAAAAAAACAGTCTACACATTTAAAAAAAATAGAATTGATACAATTTACAGTCTATACATTTAAAAAAAACAGTCTACACATTTAAAAAAAATTAGAATTGATACAATTTACAGTCTATACATTTAAAAAAAACAGTCTACACATTTAAAAAAAATAGAATTGATACAATTTACAGTCTATACATTTAAAAAAAACAGTCTACACATTTAAAAAAAAATAGAATTGATACAATTTACAGTCTACACATTTAAAAAAAACAATCTACACATTTAAAAAAAAATAGAATTAATACAATTTACAGTTTATACATTAAAAAAATAGAATTTATACAATTTACAGTCTATACATTTAAAAAAAGACAGTCTACACAATTAAAAAAAATAGAATTGATACAATTTACAGTCTATACATTAAAAAAAAACAGTCTACACATTTAAAAAAAATAGAATTTATACAATTTACAGTCTACACATTTTAAAAAAAACAGTCTACACATTTAAAAAAAATAGAATTTATACAATTTACAGTCTATACATTTAAAAAAAACAGTACACATTTTAAAAAAATAGAATTGATACAATTTACAGTCTACACATTTTAAAAAAGTCTACACATTTACAAAAAAATAGTATTTATACAATTTACAGTCTACACATTTAAAAAAAACAGTCTACACATTTAAAATAAATAGAATTGATACAATTTACAGTCTACACATTTAAAAAAAACAGTCTACACATTTAAAAAAAATAGAATTGATACAATTTACAGTCTATACATTTAAAAAAAAACAGTCTACACATTTAAAAAAATTAGAATTGATACAATTTACAGTCTATACATTTAAAAAAAAACAGTCTACACATTTAAAAAAAATAGAATTGATACAATTTACAGTCTATACATTTAAAAAAAACAGTCTACACATTTAAAAAAAATAGAATTTATACAATTTACAGTCTACACATTTAAAAAAAACAGTCTACACATTTAAAAAAATAGAATTTATACAATTTACAGTCTATACATTTAAAAAAAATAGAATTTATACAATTTACAGTCTATACATTTAAAAAAAGAGTCTACACAATTAAAAAAAATAGAATTGATACAATTTACAGTCTATACATTAAAAAAAACAGTCTACACATTTAAAAAAAATAGAATTGATACAATTTACAGTCTATGCATTTTTAAAAAACAGTCTACACATTTAAAAAAAATAGAATTTATACAATTTACAATCTATACATTTAAAAAAACCAGTCTACACATTTAAAAAAATAGAATTTATACAATTTACAGTCTACACATTTTAAAAAAAAGTACACATTAAAAAAAATAGAATTTATACAATTTACAGTCTATACATTTAAAAAAAACAGTCTACACATTTAAAAAAAATAGAATTGATACAATTTACAGTCTACACATTTTAAAAAAAAGTCTACACATTTACAAAAAAATAGTATTTATACAATTTACAGTCTACACATTTAAAAAAAAACAGTCTACACATTTAAAAAAAATAGAATTGATACAATTTACAGTCTATACATTTAAAAAAAACAGTCTACACATTTAAAAAAAATAGAATTGATACAATTTACAGTCTACACATTTTTAAAAAAAACAGTCTACACATTTAAAAAAAATAGAATTGATACAATTTACAGTCTACACATTTTAAAAAAAGTCAACAAATTTAAAAACAGTCTACACATTTAAAAAAAAAAAGTTGATACAATTTACAGTTTCACATTAAAAAAAAGTCTACACATTTAAAAAACATTCTACACATTTAAAAAAACAGTCTACACATTTTAAAAAATAGAATTAATACAATATACATTACTCATTTTCATGATGATAATATAAATATGGATTTTACTGTTGAAATTTTTATGTTAAACCAATCAGACTTAACCATTGTGTTAAATCCATGAATCATAACTGGTTTGCTGCAGCACAAGAAAGACTGGACCAGGGGATTAAAGTCTTTTCTAAGTACTCTGGCAAATGTTTACACTTAGCAAAACCACGAGTGAGAGAAAAGAAAACTATGCAATGTGACACTGTTAATATCAAAATTAGATCACTGCAATCTGAAATATACTCATTTCAGAGTAGTAAGTAGTGACAACTTTGGATTGACACTCTTCTTGCTTAATTTCACTGATTGCTTAACATACCTAGTCCTGTCCATCTTCCTTCAAAATGATTTATTTGCCAGCTTATGGTAAGTAAAATGTATATATATTTTTTTCTTTCATTCTCATGCAGCAGGCAGATTTCTCATTTGAATATAGCTAATGCCACTAAAGGCGCATGCCATATGACTCAAAACCAACCTGATCAAGTAAGATTATAATTTGAATTCATTTAGAAAAACATTTGAGATAGACAAATGAAATTCTGAAGGCATGTTTTGTTTGCATATGTTGATTACTTGATTACTATTTCATGTTATTTAAGAAGTTTTTCAACCGCTCCGGTGGCCTAGTGGTTATAGTGTTTGCCATGGAAGTTGGAGGTTGTGGGTTTGATCCCCAGCAGAGTCATATCAAAAACTTACAAAAATGGTACTAACAGCTGCCTCACTTGGCACTCAGGATTAAGAGGTTAATGTTAGGACTGGTCGGCCTGGTGTCAGGATAATGTGACTGGGTGGGAAATTATGATACATGCCTGTGGCATGATGCCCCAGTACTAGACATCACTATAAACTCCCTCACTGCAGACTTCATAGCAATATGACTGAAAAATTGTTAAAGCTAAGTTAAAAATCCTAATCAGCAAACAAACATAGACTGTAGTCTTTCACATTTTTCTAAATCTTTTAGCATTTTGAACTGCAGTAGGTGCGTATGTGTTTTACAAACACAAGTATACCATGATAGTTATTTGCTTAGAAGGATAAACTATAAACAACACAGACCCAGATCTACTGTTGTATGATGTGCTGGATGATCAGGGTCTATATATGTTTCTTCTGATTTCGCCTAACAAACTACATAGACCCATATCTGCTGGCACATTATGCAATGGTAGGTTTGGGTATGTGCATTATGCAGCTAGAAATAAGGAAGATATATTTTATACTAGTTAAACATTTTTGGCTAATGATGCAGAAATTTACCAATTCAATTTGTAATCTTCCAAAATTTAAATCCTTAGTGATCCTAAAATTAGTTCTTCACTTAGTTCATTGAATTCATTTATATATATATATATATATATATATATATATATATATATATTCATTTTTCAGAAATAGCAGCAGCCAATTGGCCACCTTGCATACGAATGATAGCTCCATCATCTGGTTATTTGGATGTTGGAACATTATTCATTGTTACCTGTACTGGAGCCACAATAGGTCGTGAAAAAGATATGAACCATACTATCATGATTCCAGATCTTAGTGTTAGCAAGGTGAGGTAGACCAAAAATGTATAGAGATGATTAACTGTTAATTAGAGTCTTTTCAATGGGCACGTACTCTTTATGGTAAAATCTTCACTTAATTTTATGTTTTGAGATATTCCAACATAGTCAAAGTTTAAAAAATGTGTACACTCAAATTCAACTCAGGTTGTCACATCTTGTTGGCAAGAATAAAGTTAGTAATGAAAGAGACATCAGAATTTTAAGTTTAGTCTGTCTTTGAGTATAATTATGTTTTGTAATTTTGACCAAATTCATAGTAATGAAAAACTCTTAAATGTAAGTTTGCATTCAAACTCAGAATTACCTTTGTCAGAAGTCTTATATTTACTAAATTTTTTCAAAATAAAATCGACCGCTCCAGTGGCCTACTGGTTTGAGGATCCACCTTGGATGCTGGAGGTCGATGGTTCCAACCCCATGCAAGTTGTTCCAAAGACTGATAAAAATGGTACTAGCAGCTGCCTCACTTGTTGCTCAGCATTAAGAGGTCTGTGTTAGGATTGGTGCCTCGTGTCAAAATAATGTGACTGTGTGGAACATTACGTTTCATGTCAGCAGCATAATGCCCCAGTGCCAGACATCACTAAAAACTGTCATACCCCAGACATTATCATGATATGACTGAATTTTCTTTAAAGTTACACACTCACACACCAATACTCAAAATAAAATTTGTATCAAATGTCTTGCTACATTGAAAACTAGTGTTTCCATTGGTTTATTTTTTGTAAGCTATCAAAATTTGTGTTTGATTACATCTTTAGCTCCTTATCTCACATTTCTGGCACTGCGCATTATCAGGTAGTAGAGATGTCCGAATTTAAAGAAATTTCTACTGGATACCCATACATGCCAACCATTACACTTCTGGCGTAATCATTACGCTTTTTTTCACTAAATTACGTGTTACACTTAAACATATATGGATTATGCTTTTTCGATATATCCACCTCCCAAAGAAATCAATTATTTATTTTCTTGTTATTATTAACTTTCCATTAATCCCACAGACCGTATTTTAGAAAAGACGGCTTGTACGTAACTACAATATAAGAGTACACTTGAACGTGGACTTTCCTAGCAGTTTCATGTTCTATTTATAGCTTGCCTGGTTCTACTGTTGACCTCGAATTCTATTTATAGGATCTTTATGCTTAGTGAGGAGAGAGCAGACTGGTTTTCTAAATTTAATCTTTACGCGCAGATTCCATGTTCTAATTCACATTTGCTGCAGAACCAGTCTAAAGATATTTGGAGCTAACAAGTATATTTTATTTTAGTCTATGCATTTATTATGTGAGCAAAAATATCTCCTTTCCAAAAATTTCCACATAAATTAGAAAAAGGCAACCAAAATAAAACTAAAACAAAAAATAACAGAATCCTCTAAATATTAAGACAAGAGTGCAGCATCACAAGACATCTATTTCCGGCCATGTGGAAAGAATTTTAATATTTGGCGCTAAAAGTCTTAAGATGGTTTCTAGTCGATGTGTGTAAAGCAAAAAGTGCTACATATGAAAACTTGAAACAGTAAAGGATCTTGAAAGACAAGAGTGGCAAATAAATCATTGTTTATTGAAATATTAGCATGTTATATGTGGATTACGCTTTTTCTGCCTGGAATCCACTTTTTGACCACTTGGATTATGCTTTTTCCTCGTAAGGAGTTAGCATGTATGGGTACCTCTTCAAATTTAATTTGTATTAAATGTGAACTTGAACTGCTTTGTTGTAGGTTCACACATGCCACCCCCAGGAGAGGTATAAACATAGTTGTTACTAATATAAGTGGCCAAAAAGCTTAATCTAAGTATAGAAAGAGAAGTCTTTAATTTACATGCCATAATTACAGAAAACTGTATAAAAACATACAATTATTTCTGCTACTTACCTGAAGCTGCATTAAAACAATTTGTCCATGTTTATTAGTGGTTAGTACAAAATTATAGACACAAAAGAAATTGATAAATTATTTGTGTATAACACTTACTTTAACTGACCTACATTCCAGACCTGCGAACTCTTACAATTGTGCAATCTTACAAAAATTACCCTTAAACTACAGACTTACAGCAGACTAGCAAAAACTGAAAAAATGACTGTTGCCGGATAATTGGTTCATCCGTGTTTTATTTGGAACCAGGCTTCATCCTAGATTTAGTGAAATTAGTCAGAGAACCATACTAACTTATAGCAGCACTCCAGGCGCTTTAAACTGCACCTATTTGTTCATGTGAATCATCTGCATGATCAAACTGTTGATTTTAGAATTATGAAGATCATACATATGAACAAACAAAAGCATACACCTAACGCTGCCTCTCTTCCCATGTGATGGTGTCTTCTAATGGCTGGTGATACAGTTTCTTCCTGTGTACACTATCTTGACATCAAATTTGGATGAATTTACCTTTGCTACTTGCCTGCACTCTTTCAATTTTGATTTTCCTGCACAGTTGAACTTGTTGTAATATTACTTTGTGATGCTTTTTAGCACTGAAAGATTGTACAGTTTTGGCATTTTAACATGAATTAACCAAAAAGATAAGTGCTGCACTTATGTATTCCTCTTTTTTAAATGAATATAATTCATTATTTCTGCCAAAATCATTTTTGTGCCAGTCTCTATTTTATCTCACCTCAACAAAGGTCGGCTGATTTTTTTAAAAAGTTTGGAAAGCAGAGTGGACCATCTTTAGTCCCTTTAATACTTTTAACAGTTCAAAAAAATCCTGCTAAATTAGAAGATTGGGGTAGTCAGTTCATTGCTTGTTATGTACACTTATTAGACATATTTGTAAAAAATTTAATCTGACTTCTCAGCATGCATCATTGCACTGATTGTTACAAAAGTGGAACAGTTCATGTCACCAGTAGACTGGTTCTGGGTGATTTCTGTAATGTATGGATTGGACATAAAATAAAGGATTTTTCCTTCCCTTTTTTCAATTTTCTTGTTAGTCGGTTTTTGTATGTCATTGAGAAATCATGCTATTGAAGGGACAAACATGTGACTGACCAAAAAGATACATTTTCTAATTCATATTCTCACAGGTGAGCTGACTACAGTGCTAGCTAACAATAATTTATATGTTCTGTCATATGCAAGGAATTTTGCAGCTAAATTATATTTCCAAGTTTTAATTGAGTTTCGTTTTTATGGGGTATTTTTAAGTGTAAAACTGAAATCTGGTATAGAAACATTTTTTGATATTCAGAGTTGATGGGTTTTTTAATTCACTAGGGAAAAAATAATGATGTTAATGAAGGAAAGCTTTGGGTCTAACAAAATTATGGTCATGACTGAGTTTTCACTTTTGATGAGTTTCACTTTATATATATATATATATATATATATATATATATATATATATATATATATATATATATATATATATATATATATATATGTAGACACCATGTCCAACCTGACTTACTGAATATGAGGTTTGTGTTGGATTTGGTGATATATTTTTCTGAGTAAAATACTCTAGTTGTGCATTCCAAAAAGACAATGCATCCCATTCCCAAAATATTTTGTGTAATATGTTAGAAACATGGATGCAAGTAATTCAAGAATGTTAAAATTTAGATCTGGAGCCAAAGAAACATGACATCCTATGTAACTCCTTGTATGTATTCCTTGTTACAAAATGTGAGTATAGTAAATTGAGTACACGTGTAATCTTGCAGATTGTATTTTTTTCACATTCTTATTCTATTAGACCCATGCAGAAATCAAGTATGACCAACAGAGGAAAGAATACCTTATTGTAGATTTGGGAAGTCAGAATGGAACATATCTGAATTGCAAACGACTATCAGAGGTATGTTTTTTCACTCTAAATTTTCTTTTTAAAGATGATAAAAAAAGATAGGCCAGTCACCTGAATGTCACTTGTCTCAACAGTGATACTTTGCTGTAACATTTTAATTCAATCCGTTTTTTCGAAATTGTAACAATGCTGTTGTAGTTTCAATTATGATTTTGGGCATACACTTTCATAGTTTTGTAAAACAACAACATTATCATGAGTGCTGAAAACTAGGGATTGGGGTTTGCTTCTGTCCAAGTTTTACAGATCTGATGGGTCTTCATGGCAGAGTGGTATAAGATGGTTATTTTGTGATACAGATCTGAGGGGCCTTCATGGCAGATGTATAAGATGCTTGTCATATGATTGCTTACCTCCAATGCAGGGTTCAAAACTAACATATGTCCGTTAGTCTACGACTAACAGTTTTCCTCACAGATTAATAAATATGTTCTAATACAAGTCCGTCTGACTAATGAAAAATGAATGCATGTAATTTTTTTTAAAGTTTGCTTTCCTGGTATTTTTTAACGAATTTCATATCATAAATATTGGCAAATAACTTGCTATTATCGCTGAACTGTTATAACTCCCGTATATAAATCCAGATCACCTAGGCGCTTTATATTAAGCATTACAAATGGTGTGCAAAGCGTTATTGTTGCACTGACCAGGAGTATAGTTAAACAAAGAAAGCAAAGAGAACATTGTGGCGATTTGCTTAAGGTGTGGAAAATCCAGACAAAAGATTGACAATAATGAGGACAAAAGGGGACGCGACAAACAGTATGATAAAGAAATTAGGAACCAAACTTTTCAAGAGAAAAATCGGTTGAACATCTCTTAACCTCGAAGTAAATAGCATGTTATCCATGAGAATGTTGCCAGTTACTTGTGGAAGGTCAGTGGTTGTACATAAGTGGTGTTTGGTGTCTAAAAATTACTTGGATTTTCTTCAGTAGTAAAACTGGCTGCATATATAGATTCTCTTGATCTGAAAATGGTGTATGGGCCATAATGAGCTACTGAAACCCGAGATTTTTTACTTCGGCTGTTAGAGATAAATATCTTATCAACATAGGCTCCATGTACCCATGTGTACCAAGGTGCTTGCTTTTACACATCATTTGCACAAGGAGCAGAGGGGGCGAATCTGACAACTTTATAGAAGCGTCTATTTGGCAAACCAAGGCTTCCTCCAAAATCAAAAAAAAAAAAAGTTTCCTTTGGAGACCTTAAGTCGTTGTCGCATCCCATCTGCTGCTATGGGGGTAAAAATCTTTTAATGATTTCAACCAAATATTTTGACCTAATCCGATTTGATATCTTGTTCTAGGATCTATTAAGTTTATCGTTATAAATCCATGTGGGATTGACTGAGCGTGACTAAAAAGTTTCTAAATCGATTATAGTCCATGTCACCGTCACACCAAGTTTGCCAAATATTTCTAATAGTATGAGTATCAGTCCCATTAAATACTGCTAATATGTTGCAGTTGTCTCTGATCACTTTAGGTACTTGCATGTATCGTTGAGTGCAATATATCACGTCAGTGTTTTTGTGTCTCCCCTTGGAAAATATCATAGCTGGATTTTTTTGTCTATCTAACACAACATTGTCGTATACAACCAAATTATTAATACTTCCATTGATGTCTTCCATGGATGTGGCTTCGTCAATATCGGTAATAAACTCAATAATATTCTCTCCGGTGATCTCGGCTGCTCTCTTGTTATAATCTTGTAACACTTGATAACATCGTTGATCATCTACGTTTGGTGCCACTAAATACAACTTGTCCCATTTCATCCATCTTATTATCATATCAATTAACAACTGTGTTTTACCTCTCCCTGAATGTCCATTGATAATCATTCAAATAGAGTTTGGTAACATAACATGATGTTTTACGGGTTCTGGTTCTTGTGTTGATGAATAATCAATTACATTCATATCCATGTAACATAAATATATTATGGATCTATATTGTGTGAAATGTAAGAAGTGTACTAGCACAAATGACTTGACAACAATTACAACTAAAAATAACAGATCAGCACTTGATGGTAAGTGTGTACAATGTGGTACAAAGAAATTTAAATTTGTTTCTATGAAATCTGGAGATGTTTTAAAAAGAAACGAAGAGGTGATATTGCAGCCAAGTTAGTAAAATTACCGGGAACACCATGGGCAAAATATCCGGTGGAAAAACATCTTCTGGGGTATAGTTATTGTGGACCCGGGACCAGACTTGACATCAGACTCGATGATCAAAACCAATTCCGACCCGGTGAATATTCAATAAACTTTATTGATAAGGCATGTCATGCGCATGATGTTGCTTATAAAAGCAGCAATCTGCAACACAGACATATCACAGATGTGAACTTCATTCATACGTTGAATTCTATCACTGATAAATCCTTCAAAGAAAAGTTGGCTTCATAGTTGATAAAATCGGCGATGAAAAAGTAAATTGATGTTGGGTGTTGGCAATATATAACATCATGGAATCTATTTATTATTCCCCAAGAGGGTACTGGAAGGGTAAATCAGCAATCAGTAAACTTGCTAGCGCTGCAAAGGTGAAAAATACCACTGCAGTGGATTGGTTATCCAAACAGGCGATATGGCAAATTTATCTACCACCAACTAAACAAATTAATTTCTCGCATTTTGATGTCAGCGTCCCTAATGAGGTTCATCAAGCTGATATATTATTTCTGCCGCATGATGGTGTTTACAAGTATGCGCTAACCGAAGTTGATGAGGTGAGTAGATACAAACAAGCAGAGCCACTAAAAACAAAATCAACTAAAGTGGCTTCTGCGTTTGAAAGGATTTATCGACGAGCTCCTCTGCATTGGCCAAATCTATTACAAGTTGATCCTGGCAAGGAATTTCAGGGAGTAGTGTTATCAACAATGAATCATCATAATGTCACCATCAGACGAGGACATACTGCATTACATCGCGATCAGGCAATCGTTGAATGATTTAATCGGACACTTGCTGAGCGTTTATTTGTATATCAATATGAGAAGGAATTTATTTAGGATAAATGATCTCGTGAATGGGTCAAGAGATTACCAGGCATGATTACCATGCTAAATAATGAGATAACTCGAACAATCAACATGAAACCTAACAACGCGATTAAAAAGAAGTATATACCCGTAAAACCATAAAATGATTTTTCAAAACAACCAATACTCAGCAATGTCACTGTAAGATATTTTTATGAACCAGGAGAGCTTGAAGGTGGCAAAAAAAGAGCTACTGATCCTATTTGGAGTATCACTGCACATAAAATACCTAGCATAGACCGCCAGTCTATAGGTTGGATTCAACTGCTCCTCAGCGAGGATTTACTTGTGAACAAGTACAAGTGATACCCAAGGATACTCAATTACCACCGCGTGGTCTTAACTAGCACCTCTGCGTCTGTTACACTCAAAACAGGTCAACATCACATTATCTCTGGTATGACCTACGCTGCTATTTTTTCTGTCTGCAGTAAATTGGCAGGGGTCTTTATCCGACCAACACCAACACATTATACAATTACAACTCATGCAGTGATTATTCTGTTGTTGTTTCAGCGTAATTATAAATTCAGTATCAGTGTCAAATTTTCTGTTATTTTTTTTGTCCTGTTGTTTATAACCAGAGAGTTTTTTTTCTGATTATATCATCGCTGACAATATCACTTATGGTAGTGTCATTATAATCTAAAACAACTCATCGAAGTTGATGTATTCTTCGTACTCTGGACACTGCAAGATAAACTAAATTCGACCACTCAATGCAATTATCAATGATCCAAACAATTGTATCGGATATAGTCAACCCCTACGAAGAATGTATCGTCACTGCATATCCTAGCTTCCATGGTGTTCTATCAGCACGCAATGCATCTTCGACAACACTGATATCAACCAACACAATATCATTTAACACTAGAATCTGCTTTTCTGTCAAGCCTGGAATATCAACTTCGATATTTTGTCTTCGTTTATCCTTGGGTCTGTAACACAATGGCACTGGAAGTGTTGCAAATTTTTCTTTATGGGTTTGACATCATTGGAATCTGATAATAAGCAATCATTGTATATGCCATCTGATCAATATGAATCTAATGATGAACTTTTCAGACATATACAAGATCAGGAAAAGGATACACAAGGTACAACTGGTTATAGTAGTGGAAGGGGATTTTCTCAAAGTGGAACCCCAAGGTGGATTTCAGGTAGTGTTCTAGTTCATTGTCCTAATAGTATTCTCGAGGATATATCACGATTAGAAATTCTCGTAGGAGGGAAAAGAGCCGGAAATAACTCACCGGAAATAATTAATGAGGCCGCTGATATCTGCAGACGACTATTTGAGGGTGGTATCATGGATATTAGTGTATATCGAGAGTTTGTTGATGATCTAGCGGACAGTTACCACAGTGATTAATCACTGAAATTGCTAGCAATGAAAATCGTTTGCGATGAAAATCCGTAGGATTGGAAATCGTTTACGATGAAATTTTTTTTTTAAATAAGATGATCATACACTACATCCACAATAAACCAACCTTGACTTACAACGTAGTCTCACGATTGCTAGTTTATAGAACGTACTATGGAGATGGTCTCAGCAATACCATTGCAGGGTTATTTGCAAGGATGGCTCCAAAAATAGCACCAATTCGCAAAACAGTTATCAATGAAAGCTATTGATGTTATTCATGATAAGGGTATTAGCGCTGTTGGTGTTGTTGCTCGGAAAGCATTTTCCGCGGCTAAGGAAAAACTACTAGCATTAGTTTGGCGAAGAAAGAAACCAACAATGATTTGGTCATCAGTGATTAAATCACTAGCACCACTACCATCTATGGAAATTATGCCTGCAAGTATTAGCAAAATATTAGCAAAATAATAAGTAACGCAGTGGATCAAAAAATAGCATCACGGATAAATGATGGATATGACACTCAGGGAAATATTACTGCAAATATGATAGCAAGAAGTGGTTTGAAATCGCGAGCGAGATCACGATTTAGATCAAGAAATATATAATAATATGTTCAATTCGGCTCCTGACCCAGCGTTCGATATGGACGCCCCAGTACCCAAGAATGATTCTGTACGTGATTATCAGTTTTATTCCTATCATGCAGTACAACCGGATCTTCGATCAAGAAGCGAACTTCAGGTCCATGATTCCAGCAAATACTTTCTACCCGCTGAAACATTTATCGAAGTAGAAGGAGAACTCATAACAAATGTTGCAGTAGATACACCATATGCAGATGACCCAAATATCCGAGTTGGTTTTGTCAATAATGGTATCATGGTGCTATTCGAAAGTGCTAGATATATGATTGATGGAAGAGAAATCAAGTCTATAGAGCGTGAGGTTCATGTTGCCACAACAATAGTGGTGTTAGGAAGATATTCTGATGATTATACAAGATCGGCAGGTCCATCCATGATGTTCTTTAAGGATCTCACTGATCATGCTGAACACATTCAGTATACTAAATTACGGACACCGCAAGATACCGCATCTGATCCACAACCAGTTGGTTCTCTTGTACACGAAGCAAGACCAGCTGCTGCCTTTGATGTTATAAAAAGTACTAATCCTAATCACAACTTAGGGTTTGCAACATGCGTAGCAATGTTGCAAGGACAGTGTTGACAATTTTCATGCGCGATTCCACTGCATCATATTTTCGGATTTTGCAGAAAAGTTATCTATGGAGCAAAGCATACAGTAGTACTCGTGCGAAAGGGTAGTGATAATGATGCAATCTGGCATGATGCTGGTGGTAAAGTCATTATATCAAGACTATCATTGTGGATGCCAGTAATGACTCCATCAATCACCATGAAAGAAAGATTACTATCATTTATGGATCATGGAGGAAAATCATTGCTATCATGGCTAACAACAACAACAGATACCATGGATTCTAATATTGATGGTACATTTACATGGCACCTGGCATCAAAACAAGGTGTTTCAGCTCCGTGTCATATATTTATTGCGTTACAGAATAAGGCGAGAGTTGGATCACAATTACGCAGCCATATGATATTTGATCAAATAGGTGTTAATGAAGTATCATTGAGAATAAACAGCCAACAGGAACCATCCGAGGATATACTACTTGATTACAGAACCAACCAAATAGTACGTGCATATCATCGTTTGTTGACATTTATGGGATGCGATAATAATGTGGATACTGGTCTGCAAATATCACAATTTGATGTTAGAAATCGATATCCCGTCTATTACTTCTCGCTGGAACATCTTGACTTAACCAGACAGTCCATAGTTGACATACACTTTAGAGCTCATGTAACCTGTCCGGTTGTAGGTGGTGTTGTCACTGTCCCGAATTACAGAGCAGTTGCTATCATTCTCAGTGACAAATCAATGCTACTCGAAGGCGTTGGTGGACGAATGAGGGTAGTTGATGCTCCAGTGGAAAATATGAAATGTAACAATTAGATCAATCTGTTATTAAATAAAATGTCATATAGTCATGTTAGTGTTACATTAACTCCAGGTCAAATTGAAAAATTGCAATCGGAATCAGCTAAAACATGTGGAACCACGATATCGCTGAAGCACAATCAGATATCTGGTGGTCAGAATAAATTGTCATTGACAACTCGTCAGATAAAACACTTCAATGATGCCATCAAAGATAAAACAGGTGTTCAGGTCACTCTCTCTGCGGCCGCAATTAAGAACATGATAAAATCAGGTGGTATATTCCCGTTGTTAGCTGCGTTACCAGCGTTGATTGCGGCAGCGGCAGGGATGGCACTAAAGAAAGCTACCAGAAGCAAGTATAAAAAAGAAACGATCAGGAAAGGGTCATATAACTCCGTATTCATGGTACAGTGGAAATGGCCTGAGACTAGGAACAGTTTACTAACAATAGTTCCCAACTTTAGAGGTGTCTTTATGAAAGATCAATTACCACAACAACCAAACAACACTGAAACAGGTATCATTAATCTCGATAACAGCACTGGACCTGGAACTCACTGGGTTGCATACGCGATTGATCCGTGTGCAATTGTTTATTTCGATTCATATGGGTTAGTGCCGCCTAAAGAATTTATGCGTTATATAAACCACTTGAAAACTCCTATCTGGTATTCCACACTACCAACACAGAAAATGAATGACCCATCAATATGCGGCATAGAAGTATTAAATGTCCTTGACGCTATTTCATCATCGGGAAAAGCACCCCATAAAACCGTTCACGAATATACGAGTAATCACTTTTTAGAGAGAAATTATATAAAATAACATGATTGATATTTGGGGGAGATCTTTATCAAGCCTGATAAAACCCACCACGGAAATATCTTCAACCAGTGATGTAAAAAAAAATAATCGAAGATGAAATAGCTGAGATGTTAAACCTCACAAGTGTTGATCCAAATGAAATAGTCATATTTCAAGATCGTCAGGGTAAATTGAAAACTAGTAATGTTTCCCTTGATGATATCTTAGTTAAACAACGCGACATAGTAGAAAACACTATCATGTAGTTTTCCAAGGAGGGTAAACTCAAACCAGATGTTCTCATGCTCACAGATAAATTAACAGCGCTTGGTGATAATTATTCAACAACGATATAATTATTAAAAAAACTATGACATGAATATGATGACCATATAACTAAATTTAATCGGTTTTCTGAATTACAAAGAAGTATAATTGACAATATTGACAAACCTATGTTGGATTTCTTTGGAAATCCACCGGTGACCACACGTAAACTCACAGAGATAAAAACAGCTATGTTAGAATTAGCAACACTACAATCCAGGTATGAAGATCATGTTGAGAAATTTTCAACTTTTCGTAAAAAAAATCTTATTGAGAAATTCTTTGGAACCTCATTAGATAAACTCGACATAAAACTCATAGATGTAAAAAAATCCATCGAAGAGATCAAAAAGATAAACGATGTAATCAAAGATGATTTACCGAGGATGATAGAAACACTTGAAAAAAACAAAGATTCCTCATGAGATAACCAACAACATAGTATACACGATCCAACACGGATCATTTACATGGACACTATCCACTAACATATTAAATATCACCGCGACCGTCAAAGGTATTTATTGATTAACACTAGTGTCGCCGACTCAGTTTAATATTTAATATTTCATCGAGTTCATCTGGGTCAACAATATGATATCAACGATCATCGACAAGGAAACAACTGAACGATTCACAATAATATCAACTGATAATAATTTGGCTAGGGTTTCAATAACATGGTATGTGGAATTCATAGTGGATTTAAGTAAACAACTGAATTAAAAATCCCTAGGATTTTCAACCCCAGCATTTTTATTGTTAGTAATTTGAAATCTATTATAATAAATAAAATGTCACCATTGGCAAAGTCACAACAGTATTGCTATGATCAGGTCAGAGAATTTCAAACTAAACTCAAAACACTGAGGAGTACCAAGCAAAAATAAAAAAATACCGACGAAGAATTACCGCAGTTGACGTTACCATATACTCAGTATCAGGTGTAATCACCGGAGCTGGTATTATACTCTCCTCGGTGACAATGATTGCCATGATAGCTGTTCCAATTTGTATATCTGCGGCGACAACAATCGCTGGAATAATTTAAATAATAAAAAAAAATATGTAGCCAGCATAAACTGCAGGATTATGTAGTTAAGTTCCATGTTGTATCAACCGCATACTCTCAATTATCCTCGATGATATTGTCCTCCCTCAATGACACATTAATATCCAATAGTGAGTTTTCAGCGATGGTACATGTTTATGATTCCGTGATGTCAGAATTAGAAAAACAACACGAATATAATAACAATGGCAACATCGCAAGGACTACTTCAATGAATAGCGGAAAATACCACCCCGGTGAAAACCAGCATGATCTCAATAACCTCAACCAATCCTGAATTCAATGTGAATTTCCCTATTGCGATTCCGGTGAAAGAGATAGCACTAGCAAAATTACGAGTATACCACAGTTGGGCTAATATTAGATCAGCACCATTGGTGGTCAACCACTGAATAATTCCTTGGTGTTTGCAAGCAAGAATAAACAAGACGGAACACCAGACTGGAACGTTGTTACGCAACCATCTGGGTCTTACCAATGTTACGTGCTTAGTCTCGAATAAACAGTAACATAGAAAGAGTGAAAATAACAAGCTTGTAAAAACTTATTAAACAATTTATTGAACACAAATATTTTCCAGAAAAGAAAATAAATTTACGGTTTTAAAAATCAGTTCCAAAATTAATCCAAAAATAATTCAAAATATAATCCACTAGAGAAATTGCAAAAGTCCTGGTAATAAAATGTCCAAATAATTCCAAGTTCAAATCTTAGTGAAGTATCCAAGATGGAAATCGATGTCATGTGATGAAGTCAGTTCTTGGTAATATAATTCAATGAGCACAATTACTTTCCAGGTAAATAACAAAATAAATCCTCTTGATCCAAACAAATTGAAATAATTTCCAATACAAGGTAATTTAAAATAACTCTGAACAACACAACTTAATATTCTAACAGCCCAAGTTCTACTAAATAGTTCGCTCCAAAACATAATTTATATACCTGATTGTATGTAAACAAGGAAGGGGTCACATGATCTTCTAGAATCTTTTAGAACAAATTTACGTTAAAAAAATCTAGTACACACCGTATGACCCAACTAAAAATAGAAAGATGTTTATAACAAAGCTCCATAATGTCCTTGGAATCAACCAATCATTTTAAAAGCTTGTTTACAACTCTGAAGCCAGGTCAGAAATGAGGTCAACACCTGGTGTTTATTCTTAAGAGTACATGTCATTCCACTTTCTAAAAAATATCTCCCAATGAATGAATCTTAAACTTAAAATGTCAAATTTGAATCTGACAAACAAACAATTAAAATAAAAAATAAATGACCCAAATCAAATATAAATAACACCAAATTGAACAAATCAATAACGAATTACAACACATAATAAAATCCATTACTGGAAAAGAATCGAAAATCGCTATAACAGTTCACGAGCCGACGTTATCATCTGTGATTGAGATAAACTTGCCTGGGTATGTCGTAGATATCTATCAGAGTTCTATAAGAACCATGTTAGGATGGCCTGAAAATCCACCTCGACAAGAAACCGTTAATTTACCACCTGAACCGAGAAAATCTGATTATATTTCAACTAAGGAGGATTATCATGGTTATAGAACAGTGGAACCTATAAGAGAAAGAAATGAAATAAAATATTTATTACCACTAACATCAGATATTTTTTCAGTATAATTTAGAACGAAAAATTACGATGGACTGGATTATTATACGATATATGAACCAAATGTTACCAAACAATTCACATTGATAAATGACAGTTTTAAAATCATTAGAAATCTACTTGTGGCTGAAATTAGTAAAATCCAACCCAACCGAGATGATGTCATCAAATACATTGAAGTGTGTAATAAAATTATTGCCGACATGGATGAATTCAATTTGAAACTTGTTCAAGATATTAATAATATTGCTGATGAACCAAAAAAGGAGTTTGCAGCAAAACGCATAGAAGATATCCTCGATTTTAAATTACCAGGATATAATGCACCAGAGTTGAAAAAATTTCTTAATGATACCATCGATGATGGTTTCAAAACTATTCACGACGCATGGAAAAAAATATTGCGACAAACAACAATCCACAAGCATAATAATGACCCAGATAGTGGTGGGCAAACATATCGCTCCTCAAAACGTCAATATATCCTCAGTGCTTGCAGTGAATTTAGTATGTGATGTTATCGAAGGAAGTTACCAAATAAATCTCGAAAGATCAAATCAAGCCCAACAAGGATATATTTTATATTCATTTGCACCAACAACTCCTCCAGGGTTTCTCGTTATTGAGGATCCAACTAATCCAGTCTATATGCAATGTCATAATGATTCATTATCGAGAATATATTTTAAACTCATTGACCAGTCCAATAATCTGATTGATTTACGAGGTGAAGTTTTACAAATTAGTCTGTTTGTGAAATCGTAAAAAGATTTATATCCCCATAGCAGCAGAGGGGATGTGACGACGACTTTGCGTCTCCAAAGGAAACTTTTTTTTTTTGATTTTGGAGGAAGCCTTGGTTTGTCAAATAGACGCTTCTATAAAGTTGTCCGATTTGCCCCCTCTCCTGCTGCACATCACACAGAGTGAGTGTTTGCACAGATCAACCAATTTGGATTAGTGGTCTTTCGGGGTTCTTCCTCCAACTAATATATTGGCTGCAGTGTATGGCCAATCATTTACTGAATCATGGCATTAAAAAACACAGGCCCCCATAAAAAACTAATCAACAGTTGCAACAGCAGCAAAGGTAATAGTCCATCATTTTTGCCACAGCTGTATGAGTTTATCAATTTTGACTAGTAATTTTTGTAGACCTTTGAATATCATCAATTATTCCTTTCATACAGTTACCTAAAAGTCATCATCAGTTGGTGCAAATGGATTTATTATGAAGAGTGTATGAGATGGAGAAATCTTGAGCAATCTTGCATCACACACTGCTGAAATTTTACATTTCAGCTTTAAGTTTCTCTAACAATGTCCATTGTTCCAACCAGAACTGTTTTAACTTATTAAAGCTATATTCACCGATATCTAGAGATGTGCATGTGTAATAAATAATTTTAACTGACAATGTATTAGAAAGCATCAGTGTTTTTCATTGATACAATTGAATTGAGCAATAACCAGAATCAGCAAACCACTGAAGTTATTCATGTGTCTCATGGAGAAGTACATTGTATAATCATAATCGGCCAAAAGATTTTCAATCTTTAAATTTGCCCTAGAATATTTCCAACCATACTGATTCAGTGGACATAATCACCAGAATGGACAGAAACAGATATAACCAGAAGGTAAAAATCAGTTTGATACTTATTTGAAGTGCAAACTAAATTCACGTTACACTCTTTATTGTCTTTCCTTTGATGTAATTTCTTACTAAAGCTGAAAAAATAATGTTGCACACGTAAAAATGAGACACACTTCTACTCATTATTTTTGTTAGTATACTTCTCCATTTCAGACTGTTCTTATGATCTTGTCCCCCTTCCCCCCCCCCCCCCCCCCCCCCGGCCATCATACTATTTGTCTTATGTATCTATATTTGTCACTTACTTTTCCACCTAATATGGTAATTGTTTGTGAATATGTATGTCAGTGTAAAATGCAATGGGGAGACTAAATCCAAGATAAAAACCTCTACATTTCTGAATGTATTCTGCTTGGATTCAGTGTTTCTACACAATACTCAAGTGTTTAGGACTCGCTGTACTAATTCAGTTCCCATTGTAAACCTGTGCAAAAAAACATGATATGAGAAAAGATTCTTTTTGCTAAAATCTTACTTTCATTATCAATCAATCCTGGACAGTGAAACCCATATATCATCATTTTTATGTTCACTGATTTGTACCGTATTTTCCGGCCTATAGGTCGATGCGGAGTATAAGTCGAATTGACCAATTTTGTAAATTTTCCATCCTTCGTCCATATATAAGTCGATTCGGTGTATAAGACGAGGCCAGGTCAATAACTTGGCTTTGTTTGATGGTATCGTCGTATGATGTTCCATATTACCGGCAATATCCATTGCAACAAGAGCTATGATCATTCCTTCCAGTTGAAAGTTTAAACCTATGGTAATTTATTTGAGAAACTTTGTCAAATACAATTACGGTACTTTATTCAGAGAACCATGCATTGGTACATACACGTGTCTAATTTATATATACATGTATAATCTATTGCATGAAAAGAGTATCAACACCGTGTACTCACCAGCGAATCTTGTAACATACATTGAATCCATAATACAAATATTTCCATTGAAAATATCCACACACGGATGTAAAATATTAAATAATTTTGTCACAGATCATTATTTGACTGAATTCAATGAAAAGAAAATAACAAAAATTACGTAACGGGTGTACGTAACGAATGATGAAATAGTACTTGTTCGTATATTAAATAATGGAAGTTAAAGTGTATTCTTATAATAACTACATGTACGTCTCAGGATCTTTGTCTCTGAATTCAGTCATTGTAAATTTCAGCACTTTTTCCCACCCAAGCTGCTAGTCAAAGTCCTTTGAACTTGCCGCCCAGCTAGCCCAGCTATTGCGTCATGTTCTTTTGATGTACTCTAATAAATACAGCAGGCAGAACTGGTTGTGTTTTAACCTGTACTAAGGCAATGAAAACAATGCCCATGGCTAAATTCATTACATGTATTTAAATCTAGAGAAGGGAGTGGGCATCATTTATTGTTGTACTTAATTCCATTGATATTAAACATGAGTAGTGTAATTGATGCGGATTAATGATAAAGAACAATGGGGTACCGGCAATATGGTAACTAGTATTGGTAGCTAAAGCCAATATCAAGGTCGAAACAATTGCGGCAACTGGCTTTGATTGTTGTTGGAAACCAAATACAAATTTATCAACAACCGGTATAATCAAAGAGAGACACCGAAACGTCAGCTGGTTAAGAATGAATATAGGTGAAGTGTTGACATTACAATTTGCTTTAAACTGAATTGCGAAACTAAAAATCATGGATCACTGATGATCTATTAGTACTGGTAGTCCATCTATTGCGAAACTAAAAATCATGGATCACTGATGATCTATTAGTACTGGTAGTCCATCTATATATCTGATTTTAGTGTAGTTTAAACCTACGGTAATTTATTTGAGAAACTTTGTCAAATACAATTAGAAACATATGATTTGGGGGATTTAGTAGAATGCATGATCTACATTATTTTATAAATAATCATAGAACGCTCGAGTTACTATGGATTACATCCCTTTGTAGGATCAATTGGATCAATAAAAAAGTTATGCCGGTAATTGCTCACGTGTGTCCAACATTATCCTGGAAAATCAAATATTAATGGATCAGTTATTTCATATCTTTTTTTTTTTTTAGGAACAAACATTATGCTTTGAATTAGTACAGTACACTATAGAGTATAGACCGTAAGTGTGCTATGCGGCCCGGTGAAGTTTTTACCGGTAATTGTTTTCTTTTATTTTATGTTTGAGAAATAAGAAAAAACACGCAGAATGCAAAATAAATAATGACAAAACTTACAAATATAAATGCAGTCATATTATTTTATGACAATTTATTGACATAGTAATTTAACATGAATTTGTACTTCTATGTGACCTGTTTTCGATTATGCCGATTATAGAGCAATATCAATAGCATACCGGATACTGTAATCCATATATAAGTCGATGCAATTTCAATGACAAAATCCATATATAAGTCGATTCGGAGTATAAGACGAAGACCGAATTTTCAAGTAAAAGAGTCTCGACTTATAGGCCGGAAAATACGGTAGTGTGGTTCTCATTCTTTCATATCTGTAGTACTTCAGCAACTCTCAATGGTTGTATGCCTTTTTCAACCAATCTTTAAGATACTGTTCAAGGAACAGAAATACCATGGGATAACCAGAGACCAATAAAATCAGATAAAATTGTAAAGTTATCTCCCCTGCATGGATGCTGCCAGGATTTCAGGATTTAATCTGTTTTGAGTGTGTGTGATCTCTGGTAAGGATGTATTTGCGAGAGGAATAGCCATTGTTAAATATCTCCCTAACACTTAAATATCTGTCACCTTTCTTACTGTTTGACTCTGTTAATGCTCTTCTGAAATCAAACTACTCAAAAGAAATGTCATCTCTAGTTGTATAGCGATTATCACTGTGATGTCATTGGGAATGGTGCCGTGGTTGTGGTGGGGTCATGGTTGGGGTGGCAGAAAGACCATAGGCTTACTCCATATTTGACAGCTGATTACAGTGTTGTCAAAAGAATTAAAACTTACAATTTAGTTGGACTCAGATTAAATACTTGATTCATAGTAAACGAACAGGTTCTAAAATTGATGTGTTTATATTGGAGCCATGTTCCACCATCACATTCAAGATTTGAATATACCAAAGGTGGTATTAGTACAGTTACCATCATGGCTACTTCAAATGTTATTTAATGCGAGACTTTAATGCCAGAACTCATTTCTTCTGTGACTTTTGGGATACAAAATTAATTTCTTTTCAAACAACTGAATATGGTGCAGATTAAATTTTTTAGCTTTTTAACTGTGAGAATTCTTGATATGTACAAATTGCACAAGAAATGTACAACATCAGATCAGGAAAGTAATACTACTGGAAAATACTGATAGGAATATTCAGAAATAATTATATTATTAATTAAATGGAATAAGTGGTGACAATATGAGTTCTGGTTCTACAACTTTGTGAAATCTCATGGAACTATTCTGTTGTTTCTAACAACTCTAATATGGCAATAATTTCTGAACAAATGAATTTGACCCACTTTTTGCATTAGTCCCTGATTAATTAGTAGTTTTAGATTTTGCAACAGAACGAAGCACATTTTACCTGTTGATAATAATACATGATAACAAATATTGAGACTGGAAGAAAGAAGAAGTTACAGTTTTGTTAATAAATGTATTGATACCAGTTAAACTAAAAGAGATGGTAAAAAAAATCATGATGGACAGATTAGTAGTATAGTTAAGAATCCACATATCAGAATGATATCGTCTTTTTTCATCAATTTCATCAGTTTAGTTATTAACATGGCTTCAAAATGTTGTGTACTAGTTGACATGTAATTGTAATCCAATTTGTGATACAAATACTAAATGATGGCTTGGAACAAACTGCTAGAAGGTTTGCAGAAAATATCTCCTTGCTCAAAACA
The DNA here is from genome assembly GCA_030141615.1 of Unio pictorum. NCBI lineage: Eukaryota > Metazoa > Mollusca > Bivalvia > Unionida > Unionidae > Unio > Unio pictorum. The sequence continues at coordinate 277,499 of JARLTB010000307.1, forward strand.
TACACTGGAATAACAAAACTCACAGAGAACAAATTTTATCCATCCTGCGTTGAGTTTACACAGATCAGTAAGTTCATTATGTTTAATGTCATTTAATGTTTGCACATATAGAACTACTTCATTTCGTAATTGCATGATAGGAAAGTTAATTTTATAACTTTTGTTGTCATAGTGATTCTGCCAACTAGTCGTCTACACACACTTAATTATGTTGTATGGGGATTCTTAAATTAGCACAAAATAACTTACTGTTGAATATCTGGAGAAAAGAATCTAAAATTGCACTAAACTTTTAAATTGACTGTATTTAGGATTGGTAGTTTTGTAATAACGCCGCATAGTAGGTTAGGCCTAACAGGTATCCAGTCCATTCAACATGTTCATCAGACTCACACTCAACATCAGTTTTGGGCTCAGAATCATACACTGGTATTTCCAGTGACATTTACCCAATTTCCCACAGACTGATATACATGAAATTCACTGTCATCATAGCTATCACCAACTAGTATTTGCCCACTGAAAATTTTGTTTAAAGGCAAACTGTTTTGATTCAGCCATTTTGTGTCCTTTGTGACCCTTATTTAAAAAATGCACTTGTAAAGCTTCCATGATGACAGTAAAGTTAAAACTCCATAATATGCTTGTTATTGGCCTCAATGAACCAATCAAATTTAGTTTAACAGCCATTCATGCTGAACCAAAGTATCCAGCTATTTTAATGTTTCCTCTTCCTGAAACTGGATGCAGCATAAAGTGGTACGAGACTGCTACTGGCAATGCAAATTACATCGTGACATGCACTTTTAAAGTTAAAAGATGAATAAAAATTTTATACTGCGCAGAGTGCATGTTTTGTGTCCACAACATTGACTGCATATCACTGCTTTAAAAGTATGCAAATTCGTACAAATTGCATGTGCTGGCATCATTTCTGACCCAATGTTTATTCACGTGAGTTAGACCACTACTGTGCTAGGAGGGTGTTAGATTCGATTTTAAATATACACTTTTTTCTGACATCACCAGCGATTTCTCATTTTGTTAATACAACCCACAAAAGAAGTGATTTTTCTAACCAACCCTCCACTGTCATAATCAAAATAGTAGTTTGAAATACAAATTCCTAATGAAGTTATTTTTTAAGTGTTGTTCCTTGGGGGGATATTTGTTCCACTAGAACAGACCTGAGCAGATGTATCAGTAGGAAACTGCGGGGGGAGGGGGTCATTTGCACTTCATCACATGTGCCTGATATTTTTCATGAGTCTTTGCAACCATGAAATCCAAGAATTGGTAAACCTCAGCGATTAGATAGCTTACCATCAAAACTCCCCATTTTATTCACGAATTGTCCAATTTTAAAAGTTGTTATTTTTATTATTGTTCTCTCTCTTTCTCTCTCATACACACACAAACATAAACACACACAAAGTGACCCCATCCCACTTTTGAACATGAACCATTTGTCCAAACCCCAAATCCATTGCAGATGTTTTTTTCTTTTCTTTTTACTTTCACTTTGCATATAAACTTGTCAAAATATTCACCATCTAAAACCGCATATATAGATGCTTTGTTTTCCCCATTAAATATTCTCAGTCATTAACTTCCGACCATGACAAGACTGGTTTTGCTGGCAGTCAAGCCAGTGTTATCAGAATGTAATTATGCAGTTACTCTTTATTGTCAGGCTAAAGTTGGGAGTGAGCCAGTGGCCATCAACCATGGTGACCAAATACAGTTCGGCAATGACACAAAGCTTCTGTGCCACATTCACCCTGGAACTGACACATGTGATGACTGTGAACCTGGTCAAGTCAAGGCACAATGGCAGGCCAAGAATGAGCCTAAGAAAGGTATTAACATTTCTAACATAGAATTTCAAGGTTGTTCCATGTACCTTATTTACTCATTTAAAAGTGAAGTCAAATTGCATTGAACTATGATCATGATCTACCATATAACATGCATGCAGGTTAGGGTCCATTTTGTTTGTCCTACTGATTGCTCCAGAACCAGATCTGCTGGTGCATATTACGCCAGCAGATCTGGGTATGTACAGTTTGCAGTTGGACTTGTCTTATAAGCGGGTACAGTTGATGAGTCTATCAGGGAATCTTAAGGTTAAATGCCACTTAGTTATTTTGCTAATGGATGTGGCAGAGGAAGGTCTTGGATGCACCTGTTGTTGCTATCTTAGTGGGGTTCAAAGGTTGGCTTTCTAATAAATTTTAATTGAAAATAACATTTACCAGAAGTGCAGTTATACTGTGTAAAATGTATAATTTGGATATGTTCACAAATGTGTGAATAACATGAGAATTATTTGAATTTGTCTGTTTATAAATTGCTTCAGTAAAAGTAACATGTCAATAATTCAAGAGTTGTTGTTTTTAGTCTTAAAATTCTGATGTTTTTCAGCATTACCAGGTTACAGACTATTGAATTATTTTCATTATAAAATTGTAAATGATTTATCTGTATTGTGAAAACAAAAAATAGTTGCTTGAATTGTTTAAACAGTATTACTGCTAGAATCAGCACAAATCAAACACTTGTCAAATCAATCAGCACAAATCAAACACTTGTCAAGATCAATCAGCACAAATCAAACACTTGTCAAGATCAATCAGCACAAATCAAACACTTGTCAAGATCAATCAGCACAAATCAAACACTTGTCAAATCAATCAGCACAAATCAAACACTTGTCAAGATCAGTGCCTTACAACATTTTTTCTGCTTAGTGCTCAACATGAAACAGATCAAATTCAGCTAACAACAACCTAGGCATTGCCAAGCAGTTATTAAAACATATCTAAATGATATTTTGCTTAAGCCACTATTCATAAAATTGCACCAAGAGTACATTATATGAATAATGTCACAGTTCCACATATGAATAAAACATAACAAACTGCCTCTTCTGCAGTGCAGTCAGAAGGTTGTGGCAACCTTTGATGTGAAGCAGAGGAAGTGGCTACAATAAACTGTCATGAGAGCTCTGTCCTAATTATATGTTACTTTGGGAAAGCTGGACTTGTGTAAATTTTCAATTCCTATATTATTTACAATAATAGATATTTGTGTGTAAGGGCAGACTTGATTGATATGATGTTTATTCAGTGATTTTGTTCTAAAATCAATGAAATGTGAGCTTTATTACTTTGCCGAGTGTGTGTGTGTGTGTGTGTGTGTGTGTGTGTGTGTGTGTGTGTGTGTGTGTGTGTGTGTGTGTGTGTGTGTGTGTGTGTGTGTGTGTGTGTGTGTGTGTGTGAGTGAGTGAGTGTGTGTGTGTGTGTGTGTGTGTGTGTGTGTGTGTTTAACAAGTTAACAAGTTTTGTACAATACTACAAATAATTTATGCCTTAGACTGCAAATAGAAAATTAGAAAAATAATATACAATATTTTGAATTTCATATTTCCCAATAGTTCCAAGTAATTCCAAACGAAATACAGTGGTCTTCTGAATGAATACCAATATTGAAACTGCTGTTGTACCAATAGCCTGGAGTAGTGTTGATGTGTCAACCATCTTGATTTATCACAGTGATATAATCCAGAATGTCTTGAAATGATATCACTAAATAGAGATTTAGTCACAGGATATTATTGAGCACTTTGTAATTCCAGTGAATAAATAAATAAATACTAAAAGACTTGAGTCCACTTGTCAGATAGTAATTAGTAATTATTTATAATTACATCATAATTTGTGGTGCAAGAACACTTTAAGACTTGCCATTAAATAAGGATTCAAACATCTGACATAGTTTTCCATCTATTTCATATTCCCATGGGATGATGTTTTTTTTAATCTGTCTGACATCATGTTTAACAGCACTGATCATAGTCATCTTTTGTTTTTTGTTTAGTTTAATTGCTTTCAGTTATCATTCTAAAATTAAATGTTTGATGATAGTTTGCATATTTTTGGCTACAATATTATTCCATCACAGGCAACTTTACTGCTTTTAAACTAATTGATAGATATGATATAACGTGTCCTGTGTTTACAAGTTAGTTAGCTTGTCATGTGATCAACTGATTATAATCTGGTACATTAATCAGATACACTTTATAATCTATGAGAGAAAAGACACCAGGTCTAATGTACAAGGTTTACTTTATGTTAACTTGAATTCACACTGACTTGAGTTAAACAGTACTATAATTCTCAGATTTTAGCCTTTTTAACTTAGTAATTACTGATATTTTTAACTTAGTAATTACTGATATTTTTAACTTAGTAATTACTGATATTTTTAACTTCATAATTACTGATATTTTTAACTTAGTAATTACTGATATTTTTAACTTAGTAATTACTAATATTTTTAACTTAGTAATTACTGATCTTACTATTAGCCAGTAATTATTTTTAAGTGATAAGGAACATAAAGCAGTAAGAATTACATTGCCTGTTGTATGCTTTAATTAAAGTTGATTACTTTTTTGACATTTTAAAACAAATGTCAATGTAGTGATTTAGAGGTTAACAAATATTTGTGAGATTTTCATCTGTAATCCCCATTATGTTTCCATCAATGAGGGATATATAGAAGTTTGACATTTTTATCACTAATAATATGCTGGCCACATTAGAGGGATGACTGTCCTAGAGGGTTACAGTGGAAAACAAATTTGTTGGTACCAAGGGATTTTGGCCGTAAAAAGCAGGTTGGCAACTCATCAAAGGTATGCTTTTTTAAAGGGGGACCACTTTATATCTACTGTGACAAAATTTGAAGTATTCTGCAATGTATCTTCATATTTATAATATAATTTACTCCTGCCAGCATTTCATATAAAGTCATGTCATATTGCATTCTTTTCATTGCATTTTATCTCCACTCAGTCGCTTTTGAAGGACTTAATTAATTGAAAGCAAGTTTGGTAGTGTTTTACATTTATTTTAAAACCTTAAGTTAGTCAAGTTTGAAATTTACCATTTTCCAAACAAAACTGAATGAAGTTATGGCTCCCATTTGACTTAAGTTTGATATTTAGTTGGATCATATTGAAAGATGCTACCACATCAAAAATTGACACATTTTTTGTTGCACAGATGCATCTATAAAATGTAAATTGTATTTTAGATTGCACTTTTTTTGTTTGGAAAACTATTTCATAATTAATGTTTTCATAATTTCATATTTCAGAAGAAACTAAAAGTAAAGTTGATTCTTATCATCTGTACTTTTCTTTATATTTCAGACTTAATTAACAGAAAGCATATGAAACATTGCAGAAAAAAGGGTACATAGTAATTAACATAAATTTTAAAGATGGTATTAGAATATTTTCAAAAATTAATGACCTTTGTTTTGCATTGTATAACCTGATGGAAAAAATGGCTTAGACTGTTTTATAACTGATTCAAAGACACAAAACTAAATTAGTTTGCATGAGACCTGTCTTCTTGTTTCAGAAATTGTTTTTCTCAGCAAAGAAGAGAAACAGAGACAGCATAAAGAGCAGCTAAGACAGATAAAAGAGAAATATGGTCTAAAGGTATAACATCACATAGCTTTCCAGTTCAGTACTGCAGTAAAGACAAGTTTTCACAAAGTATTTAAAAAATACTTATTTGTACTAGAATTTTAAAACTTCAGCAGCTGTCATGTATCACAAATCATCAAGATTTTCACAGCATGTTCTAACTCCCACCCCTCTTTACCCATCCCACCTCTCAGCAATGACCTTGGGGTCATAATGCAGACTCCATGAAATATATATTGCATCTTCTTACTATTGCTACACATATAAAGTTTCTTCAGCAGATATTTGGAAAAGTCATCATTATTGAACATTTTTCTGCATCTAATTTTTACTCCTTCCCAGAAACCTTGGAGGACACACCTCTTGCAGATGGTTATTTCATAGGCATAATAACTATACTGTTTTGTTAATTTGCACCCAGTAGTTTAATAATACATGGGGTTAAGGACATATGAATGGAAAGACAGACACAGGTTTTGAAATATGGTCGATACAAATTTGAAACATTTTTCAGAATTTAAGTTTAGGCAATAAGTAACAGAGGGGCAATAGCTCAAGGTATTGCATCAACTTACCATTGAAATTTGCTGGGATTTATTGTGAAAATCTTGTCCAGGCTGAAGTTTCAAGATATTTTTTAACTGGTGCAACCCAACTGAAACCTATGTTGAATTCTAGGATGGACATGTGTCGGACATCAAAATTTGTTGTTATGACCTACTTTCCAGAATCTTCTTCATTCTTCCTGTCTGGGAGGTAACTGTGGTATTGCATCTGTTGACATAAAAAGTTACTATTATGAGTGTATCTTGGAATAAACACATCACACATCAAAACTGGTTCACTGTGACATACTGTTTATTCATTGCCAGTATCTTTTTCACCAATTACCATCAAACTTATATTTATCATCTGTTGATGGCCATATGCCAGAAATATTTGCTGTGATGTACATTCCAATATGCCATATGCCAGAAATATTTGCTGTGATGTACATTCCAATATGCCATATGCCAGAAATATTTGCTGTGATGTACATTCCAATATGCCATATGCCAGAAATATTTGCTGTGATGTACATTCCAATATGCCATATGCCAGAAATATTTGCTGTGATGTACATTCCAATATGCCATATGCCAGAAATATTTGCTGTGATGTACATTTCAAGATTTGTTCAACATTTTTTAAAAATTATGTTCATCCTTCCTGTTTGGGCTATAACTTTGATGCTAATACAGTAGTTGACATAAAATCTAGTTGGGACTGTTCTAATAACAAATATACATGGTATCCAGGGAAAGCACTTTTAATATACTTGGGATCCATGGAAAGCACTTTTAATGTGGGGTAGTCACCCATAGATATAGTTTAGAATTTCGTATTCTTTTGATGTGAACTCCTTGAATAATCAGGGTACCTGGCATTTTAACAAAATGCTTTTCCTGGGTACCATTTATGTTTAAATGTGTCATCATGAAATCTCTTCCAGGGTATTGAAAATGATATAAACCTGGTTGTGTACTCTTTTTGCCACATTTGTTAACTTGCAGCCACTAAACATTCATCATATGTGCCTCATGGAGTTAGGTTGTGTCACATCAAAGCTGAATTGATGTGATCTACTTCAGTTAATTGACCTCATAAAGATATGCTGGCAAATATACTGGCTGCTACCACCGAGCCAAAGACATCCTGAGTTGATTCTTATTAACAACAAGTTTTATTAAGAAAAGATGAATTCTACACATCTAACCTTATTATAGTATCAGCATGTACTTAAAATATCAAACCTGAAAGAATGGATATCATCATACCAGTAGATCATCTCCATCATGGATAATTAATATTTCAAATTGTTTCTTAATAATCAGAACATTCGATATGTGGACAACATGGCAGCCATCAAGAATCCAGGGTACACAGATAAAGCTGATGAGCGTAGACAAACAGTTGGCAGTGATAATCCACATCAGAAGGAGCCTGAGGAGGTTCCAGCCTCTGTGCATAGGTCAGTGTGCTACATTTAAACCAGAGAGTCATCATGTTGCAGTATAACATAGAGTCAGGATGTCAGTTATTCAAATTTATTTGGGGTAACAGTGTTTTTCTAGGAAACATAATTCATTTCAATGTGCATAATATTATTGGTTGTCCAGGCAACCAAATATCCAAGTTTTTTAAAATAAAAAATCTATGTGCTGGGATGATCAGTATTGCTTTGTATGAAGGGTATTTGAAAAGTTCTAAGTTTTGGAAAACTGTTGTCAGAAATTGATGAGCAGGAAAATGGCTGCTATGAATGGGGTAGTTGATGAAGATGCTCAGTATGCAGTGATTTGTTATAATTAATTTCACAGCTGTTGTAAATATCTTAAAGAGTCATTTAAAGCTCAGAAAGGTTTGTGCAGGAAGGGTGGTGCATTTCTTGGTGGCTGATAAAAAAAGACATGGTTTGAAATAGTAAAACAGGTACTTGTTAAATATGAAAAAAGTGACAAGAGACATTTGAATGAGATTAGTCATAGGTAGTAAAAATGGATTTACTATTTTGAACCAACATGAGAGAAAGGTTTTGATTCAAGATGATGAGAAGAGACAACAAATCTCAGAGTAACTGGATTGTCAAGAGAACTTTAAAATACTTTGCCTGTCTCTGCTAATGCCCGTGGACATTTTTTATGCCTCCAGAGTGTTGTGGAATTTTACCAATCCACCCCTCCCTGCACCAGTACCCAAGGTACCAATCTAATTCATGACAATACAAAGACATTCTAATATGTCATTGTAACAGACTTGCAGAGAGGACACAACATTAATACTTTATTTATATCCTCTGCACATCCCTGATTTTTAGTTCCATGTGATATTTGTCTGAATCCCATTATCAAAGATCTGCTGAGGGGCAGACAGTTTAAAACTGTTGTGCAGTTTGAAGTGCAATTTTTCAGTGTATAAAAAATGCACCAAAAAATAAATATAAAAGGACATTGAAGAACTGCATAATCACATTGAGAAAATGTATAGAGCTAGCTGCATAAGGAGGACTTTGAGGCGATGCATTGCTATACTATTCACTACAGAAGAACTTTGTTTTATTATATGCTCATGTTTTTTCTCTGTTAACTTTCCATTGTCATAATTGTGCAGTATTTTATAATATTCCACTTACATGCACAATACATGTGCCCAATAGTGTATTAGGAACTACTTTGCAAGAAAATCATGTACACGTCATAAACGCTTTATGTTTTAGTTGATTAAATTTGTTTCTGAATGAACTAAAGCAGATGTTTCGTGGACTTCCATATACCAGCTGGTTTGCAACATTTCTCTTTAACTTTTTTGATACAATGTTTTGGATTTAGGCTAGTGATAGACACCTGACAGGTTATGAAATTGCCGGGTCCCTACAAATAACGTGCAAGTGACAAGGCATACACTGTCTTCATTAGCTAGTAATAAGAATGGCAAAAATTTTACTTAGTTTTACTTCCTGAATTTGGAGGGGGGTCCCGAGTGGCTGAGTGGTATAAAGCGTTATCCGTTAATGATCACTGTCATCTTACCTCTGTCTTTGTGGGTTCGAGTCTCACATCTGGCCAATGTAGGTATGTGAGAAAGCTTGCCAGTAGCTTCTTGTTGGTCGGTGGTTCTTTGCATTGCCCTTGCATTGTGGCTTAAATGGGTTATGTGCCCAGAGGTTTAGCTTTGTTGAGGCTTACCTTGAATCTGGTAGATACTGTGGCAGCAGCCCATATAACCACTAGACCCAATTAAAACAATCAGCACAACCTATCAGCATTTCTGGATTCATCAGTGAAATTTTGTGAACAAGAATTCAGTAATTATCTTCTTAACAGATCAGGTGACCCGAGTCATCATTCCTTTGAAGGATACCCAAGGTAGAGATTGAATGCTAAGCGTTCCCTCCTCCTATTACCTATTCTCGTTAATATAATTGAGGAACATATTTAAAGGAGTTTTTTTTTTAGCAAATGGTGTTTTTCCAAGAATATTTACACAATCACTGTACTTAAAACCCTCCTAACCACCCTGCCATGAAACCAACCTCATTAGTTTATCACTCAGCTTAAATACTAGCAACACCAGGTGGTGGCAAGGGGAGGTAATGGCAAGAGTTATTGCCATTTGTGTATATGAAATAGACAGGAAAGGGGAATTTTCTGCCTTTTAGTAGAGATGGATTCATGAGGTAGCAGGCTTGCAGACATGGGAGTTGTCCTTTGTGTCCGTGAAATGGTGTATTTTGAGATCTTCATTTACCTTTATTGCTTCGGAATTAAAGCTATCTCTGATTTAAAAAATGTTCATCATTAAGGAGAGATACAAGTCATATTCCATTTTATTACAGTCTTGGGTCATTCAGTATTAAAACTCTTTTAAACAAGTAGACCAAGTTTCAGTTAATGGGTAAAGCTACATTAATCTTCCCTATTCAGCACAGGCCTCTCATGTTCTCATCGGAGTTGTTCAACTGGTTTATAGCAGCTTTTCAAATCGAAAGAGCCAGTCCTGTTTCATAGTCGTGATTTTTGAATTTATAGGATGGGTAAAACTCAGCATGGTACAATAATTTTGTGTGGAATGTAACTTTGGTAGATTACAACATGTATACATGTATGTTATAATTTTGTGTGGAATGTAACTTTGGTAGATTACAACATGTATACATGTATGTTATAATTTTGTGTGGAATGTAACTTTGGTAGATTACAACATGTATACATGTATGTTATAATTTTGGTTAATAATGCAGTAAGCTAATAATAACATTAATAATGATAATAATAACAACAACAGCAATAATACATGTAATGATTATTAATTTTAATGGTATTCAATGCATAGAATTTGCACGAACACAAGTTGATAAGATTAACCTGCATACAAAGGTCACTACATGTACAAAGTCCAGTTTGGTCTCTTTACTGTGTGTTGGATATTGACAGATTTTAATGGACCATAAAGTATTCTACTTAAAAAATTTATTTTTCTCCTACAAAATATTGATTATTAATTTAATCAAATTTAGCATTTGGATACATCTTGTCATTGACCAAGAAAAGTCTGGTGATTTTCTATCATTGATTATATATCATGGTCAAAGACCAAGACCAAAAAAAAAATTGTATCACATTTACTGGTATATTATGAATGTGTAAGAGTATTCATTGTACAAAAAGTGGTCTTCTGGAGTTTCTCAAGAATATAAGATTTTGTTTTAAAACAGAACAGTTAAAATGAATAAAAGCCTTAAGTGGTGTTATCTGGGATTCCAGGAAATCTGTTAGAGCATCAATCTCTGTGAGGAATTTGTGTTATTTACCTAATGATTAGTTAGAGAATATACTAAAAGAAATTACAGAAAACATGTCGAGACCCACATCTAATGAAAGGAACAAATAATAAAGATGTTCACTTACATGAGTGCTGTTTCAGTTAACCAGTTTGTAAAGGGCACAATGTGGAAAGGACAGTATTGTCATTTAAATGGCATGGAGTTACTCTTTGTTAATTTGACCTAATCACAACCTTAGATGTACATGTATTTAAAATGCCATAAAGCCATCATAAATTTACAACTGTTATAATTAACAAGTGTTTAATTGTATAGAGTGCAGGGTGGAGACATGGTAGCTCAGTTGAAAGAGCAATGGATTCATAATCCAAAGGACACCAATTTGATACCTGCCTAGGCCAGCCTAAATAAGCTGCTACTATGGGTCCTTGATAAAGTAACTTTATCTTCTGTTTCCTTTGGATATCATTCAGCATTTATTATTTACATACCTAAATAGAGACTAGTATATTTACACAAATTGCAGTAACATTTTTTTGCATAGACATTTCTGAAGTTTGGAAAAAAATTAAAATTAGCTGATATTATTTAAACATTTTGCAGATTGCAGTCAGACTTGCAATATTATGTGTTTGCTTTGAGTAATTTGACATTGAAATTTGTAACTACTTTTATCCTGTCATTTCTTTTGATAGATCCATATCATCGAGAAATTTGTAACTACTTTTATCCTGTCATTTATTTATGATAGACCCATATCATCGGGAAATATTGGACACAAGCTCCTGAAGAAGATGGGATGGAATGAAGGTGAATCTCTTGGAAAAACAAACACTGGAATTCAAGAACCAGTATGTATATACTCTCATTCTCCCTCTCTCCCTCCCACACACCACACACACTCTCTCTCTCATATTAAAAAACACAGTTGCAAAGTACAAATTGTTGTGTACATAATAGAATATTTAAACTCTAAAGTAAATTAAAAATGTTTTGATCCTGGATAATGAATAAAAGGAAATAATAATAATGGAACTTGCTGTTTATCTGATTTGATTATCTCCCCTGTCCCAGAAATGTGGCAAATGCTCCCTATTTTGTTTCCTAATAGTATGTATGTCAGTCATCATTTCTGGTCTCAAAATCACCCACTGGTATCTCTATCAACACTTTTCTGGCTCCATTATTCTGATTACTTCATAAAGTTAAAAATTATTTTCATCATTACTATCATTACCCAGTATTGAACCATGCTTTGAATAAAAAATTTTGGATTTCCTAGGTAGCCTGTGGTTTAAGTATATATTGGTTAAACTTCCTTGACCTAAGGTTCAAACTAGAATATAACGGCTGTTCCAGGGCACTATGTGCCAATCAAATTTAGTGTAACAACCATTCATCTTAAGCAGAAAATCCCAGATGTATAAATAGTTGTCTACTAAACTAATAGATGTCACAACAAGTCTTATTTATCTTTGCTAACAATGAGTGCCTGTGCCTACTGTCTCCGATGAATTCTCAATTTAAAGAATAACAAGGCAAATGACTAATACTTACTGGCAACCAATGCCAATTAAAATAACCTGCATACAATAATACAATAAGTGTTGTTTTGTATCATTTTTCAACCTCTTGTTTTGATGTGTGTATCAGTACAGCAAAAGTATCAATGCACTGATATCTATTACTCATTTCACCCCTATTCCCCCAAACCTTTTATATATATATATATATATATATATATATATATATATATATATATATATATATAACACTTGCGACCTGTAGTATACTGTTATGATTTGTGTTAGCGGCATTGGCGCTGGCTGTATATGACTGGAGCATCATGAGCATGATACACTCTTCACCATTACAATGCACCTCAGTATTGCAAGATTCTGGATATAACTCAATGCTATGAAGGACCCCATGACCAAAATCATGCCAATTTAGAATAAGAAGGGTTCGACGAAAACAATGTGAAATGTTTTTATGTCTTCATTTCCTTTTCAAGACACCATTAATTAAAACATTTGACAGTGTCTGTTATACCATGGTTTAATATGATATGCTATTCTCATTATAGCATGGTTTTTTAGACATCACTGTTCTCCATATAGCACAGTTTTGTAGATACAAATTCTCCATATAGCATGGTCTTGTAGATATTAGTTCTCCATGTATCATGGCCTTGTAGATATAAGTTCTCCATATAGCATGGTCTTGTAGATACAAGTTCTCCATATAGCACAGTTTTGTAGATATAAGTTCTCCATATAGCATGGTCTTGTAGATATTAGTTCTCCATATATCATGGCCTTGTAGATATAAGTTCTCCATATAGCATGGTTTTGTAGATATAAGTTCTCCATATAGCATGGTCTTGTAAATATAAGTTCTCCATATAGCATGGTCTTGTAGATACAAGTTCTCCATATAGCATGGTCTAAGTTTTCCATATAGCATGGTCTTGTAGATATTATTTCTCCATATAGCATGGTCTTGTAGATATCACTATTCTTCATATAGCATGGTCTTGTAGATATTTGTTCTTCATACATAGTATGGTATGGTACATAATGGAGGTAACTACCATGTTATCATGAGGGAGAGCTGTACCTGCTGTGTGCACTCGTGGCAATATGGCAAGATAAAACATGGAACAGAAAGGCAACTGGCATACTTTCTTTAAGTAAAACATGTTCTTTTAGTTTAGACACCATAATAGTTTTACATAGCACCATTATTTATGTCATTTATCATATCAACTAATATTTCATGCACTATCTATCCATAAAAATGAAAAATTATTAAATGTATGTTTTGTTTCTGTACAGTGGGAAGATTTATGTTTGAAAAAATATTGCAGATTTTAATAAAAGAATCATTTAAGTCATATACAATGGGCATTTTTTAAAAAAAAATTCTCTGTATCAATTTTTTAACCTCATAATTTGTATTTGAATAAAGTAGAGCAATTCATGTTTCAAACAGTTTCGAAAAATACCTGATATGCATAATTTGGATGCATCCAGTGACCAGTTTGCAAAGTACAGAATGTATATAACTGATTAAATCTCATATTAAAAAATATAAATATTTGTATCTTTGGGTACTGCTCATTTGACCTAAGTGGTTAGAGCATCTGCCTCGATGTGGTAGGTCATGGATTTGAACCCTGGTCGTATCATGCCAACGACTTATGAAAATGGTACTAGCAGCTGCTTTGCTTGGTGCTCAGCATTAAAAGGTTAGTGTTAGGACTGGTCGGCATGGTGTCAAAACTATGACTGGGTGGAACATCATGCTACATGTCCACAGCATGATGCCCCAGTGCTAGACATCACTTTAAACTGCCACATTGCAGGTATAACTAAAAATATTTAAAGCTACCGTAAAGGAGGCACTCACCAGTTATTACATTATGTACTTTTGAGAGGTTGATGTATGTAAGGTGAAGTTGTGCAATGGTTACTTTGATATTCTGTGACTGACAATTTTTTGAATATTGTAATTGTGGGAATTATTCATGATCTAAGCAAACAGTAGATCAAAATGTTTGCTCCCATGTGCTTGAAAAATTAACCTGAATTAGTCAAAGTACACCAACTTAACAGTTATTCAAATAGTGAAAACAAATTTTGCCAAAGTAGGCAATATCAGCTTCTGAAAAGTGCAGTGAATAAATTACAAAATATCTGAAAAGTAAAAACAGTTATCAGCTTTTTTTAGCAATATAGCTCTAAAGTCCAGAAAGTGAAACTGATCTAGGGGAGCTAGCAGTTTTTTTTTAATTTTATAGCAGCAAATCTTAAGTGAGCCAAATCTGTATATTCTAGAACCCAAATTACATCCATCAATCATACACCAAAATAAATGGAATTAAAAGTTCTTTTAGCTATACCTAAGATATGCATGGTATTTATTTAATAGTAAGTATAACCAGTGATGATATAAGTATAACCAGTGATGATATAATTTCTTTGTTCAGTTCTTAATTAATATTAATAATGAATGCCACTAAGTCTGTCACTATCATAGAACACCCAAACGTAGTGGTTTAAAAAAATTATTTAGGAGCCAAATAAAAATTGTATTATGAGTATACCTTTATTTCATGATCATCAACAGTTACTGCATGTGATTGCTTTTTATTACATTGTAAACTGCTGTTAATGGGTTTTATTTTATTACATTGTTAACTGCTGTTAATGGGTTTTATTTTATTGCATTGTAAACTGCTGTTAATGGGTTTTATTTTATTACATTGTAAACTGCTGTTAATGGGTTTTATTTTATTACATTGTAAACTGCTGTTAATGGGTTTTTATTACATTGTAAACTGCTGTTAATGGGTTTTATAATTCATAGAATTCATAGACATTTTCATTTCTCTGTGAATAGCCTCATTTCTCTACTGGTATCCTCACAAATTGTATCTCATCTCTGGAATCTCATTTTATCAGTGACTAGAGCAACATGGACAGTAATTTGGTTTCTGCCAAAGCTCTTGGCATATTTTTTTAGTGTGTAATAACTTCATATTAGTCATGTGGTTCTTGGCATAATGGGAGAATTGCTATGATGATAATTAAAATGATGATGAGCTAATTATTCAGAGGTATTAATTGACAGTGAAATATAGTAGCATCCCTACTATATTTGAGGCAAAAAAACAAGAAAGGTTACAGTGGCAATTAATTTATCTCACTCTTAAGAGTTACAAAGAAATGTTACTCTGAATACACGGGATTTTGCACACCAACACTTGTTTCATCATCCTCTTACTTCTGCACACACATCTTACTCACAGATCACTTTTACCTGAATTTATTTTCTGCCAAATAATTATTGTTTACAGTGCCTACTAGAAACTATTAAAAGCTTAATAAATATTAGCTGTGAAATTATTGATTACACCCTGGTTTTTACTTTGACAACTATGGCAACTCCAGTCATTGGAGTCTACATTTTCCCCATAGAGTGATGTTAATGTAACTACTAAATTATGATCATCTACTTAATAGACCATCTTTAAATTTGTTCTTGGTGTTTAAGATACAAATAACATGATCATAAAACTCAAAAGCAGTTTTTCTTGAATGTAGGCTTTGTGAAAGTTGATGGCACTGTCATGGGTGCCTGTCATAGTTAGTAAACTTGGATAGAGGATGCATCTCTGTCATCTACCCCATCCCTCTTACACCCCTACATCTAGGTCACTAATAGGTTGCTATTACCTCATCCACTTGCACCTGTTTACATACATGCACATGTATCATTTGTATATTTGTAAAGTTTTCATACAATAAAGGATTCAATTGCTTTTATACTGTTATTTTTATGTGACATAATTTGATTTCTCAAACATGAAAATTAAAATTAAGTCAATTAAAAACTCTCTAGTCCTTGGTAAACATGGTAATGTGTGAATTTTGCAGTGCTTCATATTTTATGTTATATTTCTGTGGCTGTTTGATTTACTCGGTTTTTCTGTTGGAAGGTACCTACAATTTTGTGCCTAGCGGTGTATATTACATTCTGTTATTATCCATCAGTCTGCTGATATTTGTTTGAGCACTTTGTAATTGTTGGATAGATTTCATGAAATATTTCCTAACCATATATAATAACTAGATGGTATGTTGTGTACAGTAGCCATGCACCTGCCCACTGGTTAAGGTACCACCAATAGAAAACTGATTCTAGGACTTGTATATAAACATTGAACCACTGAAGACATTTTAATGAAACTTTGCCTAAATACATATCATGACTAGATGGTGTGTTTTGTACTATAGCCATATCACATATCATAGCCATACCCAGCTGGCTAAAGTTCAAGGTCACTGCAAGGGAAAATATAAATTCAAGATCTTTGTCCATGATTGCATTTAACTTTTTTAAACCAGTGAAGATATTTAATGAGACTTTAGCCTGTGATATATCTTGACTTAATAGGTATATTCAGTCTTAACCCAGTTTTTTGTTTGTGTTTCATGGCAACATTCTTTATGCATTAACCCTTGGTGCTGCGTTTACAGGGCAGGATGCAGTAGTCTACTTCCAAGCTTGATAGTGTCAAGGTCATGTATGATACACTTAAGTGGGCGGTATTATAGAAAGGCAGACAGATTTAGCTTTACAATGATATCAAATAATCTGGATGTTTTAGTTGCACTACAAAATACAAAGGGGCCCCATGTGGCCATGTGGTATTAAGTGCACTTCATTATGGAACACAGCCATCTCACCTCTGTCTGCATGGGTTCGACTCTCAGATTCAGCCAATGTGGGTACGTGAGAAAGCTTGCCAGTAGCTTCTTGTGGGTTGATGGTTCTTACCAGGAGTTTTCCAGTGTTCTTCTTCCACCATTAATACTGGCTGCTATGTACAGTCTATCGTGTGCTGAAAAATGGGATTTAACCCTACAACAACAACAACAACAAAATACAGAGGGAAAAACCTAATTTATTAGACCTGTGTTTTGTTTCACCCAAAAGTCGCTAGTGGTCAGAATCTGATTTTGTGTCCAGAGTTTAGACATTTTGGCCTCAGATCTAAGGCAGACTGGTCTGAACAGTACACAGACAAGTGAACAGGTGAACCTGTGCAAAACCTAGGATAATGTAGGCATTTGGAATAAAGAGTGGTCTCAATATGAAAATGATTGGTCCGTTAAGCAACAGCAAAAAGACTCCCAACTTTTTCCCATTTGTTCGTGAGCTAGCAAAATAACAAATGAAAAACAATGTTTCTTTTGCAACTAGGCATTCAGCTAATGAAAAATCACTTGAAAATCGATTTATTTGGAAATAGCCCCCAAAATGTGTTTCCTACTCACATTTCATGTGAAAACAACTAAAAGTTGAAGGGGTTAATGTGTCAAAAAATTCACTGATTTACCTGTTTATCCCCTGAAATTAGCTCATGAAAGGAGGATATTTTTTTCAGGAAGTAATTATCACCATTTTCTATGATATTAATCCAAACCAGTGAACATTAAAATTCTCAAGTGGATTTAGAGGGACAACATTGCACAATTTTTGTACTTGTCCCCCAAAATTTAGTGTAGTACTTCTGTGTTTACATGGTGTATGCATCCTAGGTAAATCTTTGAATCTGAGGATTTATTGCAATTTATACACACTAAGTCATGTGTATAATAAAATTCTAAAAGAATCAGCTTTGAAATTATTTTTTTAATTTTTGCATAGATGAGTTTCCATGATAAATAAGTTTGTGACACATTTAAAAAATGCATGTTTTTTTCTTTTGTACATGGAACAAATGATAACTGATGGATATCTCTGGTATCTTGAGCCCAGCAAACTATTATCAGACCATCAGTGTGGATAAAGATGCTAGAGTAGCACAATTGACCATCTAGTCAGACTTTAAACATATATTAGAGAAACTTTCATCCAGAAAGAACATATAGCTGCCGATACAGTTGACAACTTTGTTGACCAGTAGAAAGCTTATCGTACCACATGGAGGTGTAGCATAATGAATGACTGATTCAACCGAGATAAGGGGCCATCAAGGATATGTGGGTACCTCAAAGCAGCATACCTTTAATTTTTTTAATGTGACTCTTTATTTTAAGGATTTGTTTTATGTTCTTTATTTTTTATTTGCTCTTTATTTTAAGGATTTAAAAGAATATTTTTTTACCATTATTTTTTATTGCATGTACTTTTTACAGAGTTTAAACCTCTTTCCCTGTTTACCTTTCTCTTTTCCTTCTTGTACTTTATTTTTACATTTATTTGGAAAGGTTTGCCTTCCAACCATGTATTGGGCAGCTTTGTTTCTCAGTGTTTTTGACTTGTAATTAACCCATATAGTTGTACCCTCCAGTTTTCTGGACATTATATTTTAAAAATTGTTAATAATTTTAAATGGTATAAAGGTTATCTGGACACCAAGAAAGATTTTTTTCCTAAGCCATCAAACAATGAGTTCATGTTGGAATGTAGAAACTGAGATGTGTTACCTGTATTTATAAACTTGAATAGTCAACCTTAGGCCATGTAGCTGCTTTGTTTACCCCAATTTATAATCTGGCAGATTAACTGAAGGTGTTTTCATTGGGTAACAATAAAAACAGATGACATTCCCTAAAGCTGCAGTAAAAACAGATGACATTCCCTAAAGCTTGTGATGAAACAAATTCCTTAGCAAATATGCTGCAAGTTTGTCAAAGGTAATGATAAAAGAAAGACAGCCATCATCTTGAGGCCATTAGTGGAATTAATTAATTACTTTGACAATTAAAAAGTAAGTGATCATCAGCATTACAAAAAGCTGGCATGTAGTTGCTGGCTTATTTTATATTTACCTCTGGAGAGCATGGATTGGGAGACAAAACAATCATGCACAGAAATGCTTAATCTCACTAAACTGAAATGACAGGGGGTCCATACCTCAATTATCTTAACTGAAGTTTAAATAGGTATATTTTTCTTATAGTTGTCTCAGTCCCAATGCATCTATTTAATGTCTTTGAACCATGAGGTACTGAAAACCCTATGTTGAGAAAATGAAATTTATAATTTTTTTAGTGAGAATAAGTCAAACAGGATCCATAACTCTAAAAATATTTTGAGATAGATAAATGGTGAACTTCAGACTTGACCTAATGTCTTGTCAGTATTAGGCCCTAAGTATCACTCTATGAAGTTCTTAATATTTAAGTGTATTGTAAATAAAGATCAATTGGTAGATAAACATGGGTAAGACTTCTCCAGGGAATATTGCACGACCATACAAAACAGGTCATGGAAAATGACCAGTCACTCAACAAGTCTGCAAAAATATAAAACATTTTTAATTGAGGGTAAAAACGTTTACCATCTTGTCACACCTCTGCAAGCTTTTTGGGTGGGTCCTTTGTCTTGGCATTTATGTGTATTTCTTCTTTACGATTCTAAGGAGAGTTTAGTTTCTATCCTAATAGAGAGATTCAATTAGAGTTTATTATTAATATTCAACTTCTATACCTTCACTGGTTGCAGCAGGTGCACCATGGTTTGGGCCTGAACACCCATAAGCTTATTTGCAAGAATTTTTGAAAACCACTTGATGTAAACAGGTGAAATTTCATAGGCTTATTTGCATCCAGGCATATTTAGATGTCCTGATAAGAATTTTAGGCCTTTATATATCAAGTTTTAATTTTTTGGACCTGATGTTAAAAAACATTGAGGAGTACTTCTTTTCAACAGAACCTTATTAGTACAATTAAGCAAATATGTTTGTGATAAAACAACTTAAATTTTGGTAGTCATATTTGTATTTATGTGCATATGACCTGATTAGATTTCTAGTACATCATATGACCTGATTAGATTTCTAGTACATCATGTACATTTTTTAGTTATTTACTCTGTTAAAACTTTTTGTATTCAGACATTTTTCATTTTTTTTGTCTAAAACCTCGTATGATTAAGCAAAAACAATTTGAGGTACACAAACTAAATTTGTCCTCCATGTTTTAAATATATATAAATGAGCTTATAAAATTTTCATGTAATTATTGTAGTTTTTTAAAAACATTTTCTAACTTTATGAAGAGTTTGGTCTGTATTGGAGGCATAAATGCATTACAAGAACAAATCAACATTTTCAACCAATCTTTGCTGCATCTAGTAATACATATAGATGTGGTAACCCCAACCCTCCAAATGAACTGGCCATCACCACTGAAATATGCAGTCATGTGTTTTGTTATCTTCAAATGATCTGCATTATTCAGATGTAGATAATCCCTGCATATCCCTGATAATGTAGGTCATTTATGAAGTGTATTTGATGAATCTGCTATGACATGTTTAATATCCCCAGGAGATGAAAAATTCTTATGAAAATGCACTTTATTTAGCTTCTAAATTCTATTGCATAATTATGCAGACAGGACTCCTACAACTTCTGATACTATTGTAATGTTAGCATTGCATTTGCCAAGAATTTTTCATGAAGCGTTATTAATTCATGTTATCACCATGCTCTAATAGGGATAATTTGATGCCCTCCATTTGTCCATAACTCTCTCCCCTTCAAAGGGCCCCAAGTGGCCAAGTGGTCTAAAGAGCTTATCATTATAAATCACTGCCATCTCACCTCTGTCTGCATGGGTTCGAGTCTTGGGCTCAGCCATTGTTAGTATGTGACAAAGCTTGCCAGTAGCTTCTCATGGATCAATGGTTCTTTCAGGGGTTTTCCTGTGTTCTTCCTCCACCTCTAAAACTGGCTGCCATGTATAGCTAGATTGTGCTGAATATGGCATTAAACCCTATTACAACTACAACACTCCCCTTATAAAATGTTAGATGGAAATTCAACAAACATATTTATAGGTTGCCCATACAGTATGCATCTGCAAGAGCCCAGCTAAATGTATATAAAAATGAAACTTCCAGCAACATTTTTCAATGTTTTTGTGGCCTCCACTTTGCTCCAGGCACCTAGTAGAGTCATCATGATTTGCTCCTGACCATCTGTGCATGGTCTCTCCATTCAGAAACAAACTTGTGAGCAAGATTGCACAAACAGCACTAAATATTGGAGAAATTAATTTTTGCTAGATATCAGAGAAATTAATTTTTGCTAGATATCGGAGAAATTAATTTTTGCTAGAGTATTTGTATGCATATCTGGATAAGAGTACATAATCACAATTTTACATTTTTCTGCACATTTTAAAACATTTTTTTGCAACTACAATTTTTCTTGTACAAAGATTGAGAAAATTACTTGATGTGGACAAAAGAAATTTGTCTGGCAATTTGTTTTTATAGTGTAAATGTCCTGATTTACTTTTAAATGTCATTATGATTTCTGAATTTTTTTACATTATTAGTCATATATCTGTCTATTTGCCTTTGTTTTTGCTACTTCTTTTAAAGTACTTGAAGGATTGCCATGAAACGTCACAAATACATTCGTCCCAAGTGCTGGTTGGTACTAAATTACTGTATGAAAACATTGTTGGTCATACATTCAGTATGGTCACCATAGTGACCATTTTTTGAGTCTTGTTAATGCTACTCCACTTGAATGGATTGGTGACTGACAAAAGAGCGCACAACATAAGTGCGCCGACAAAAGAGTGCCGACAAATGAGCACAATACCAAAAGATCAAGGACAAAATAGTGCCGATTGAATT
This sequence comes from Unio pictorum, assembly GCA_030141615.1. Lineage (NCBI taxonomy): Eukaryota > Metazoa > Mollusca > Bivalvia > Unionida > Unionidae > Unio > Unio pictorum. The sequence goes on from JARLTB010000307.1 coordinate 299,500, forward strand.
ATACTAGATTAGAGATCAAGTAGAGAAGTTTTCAAACATTATTGAGCAAAAGAAAAATGTTTGCAACTATACTATCAAGGATAAAATATCAAATAGTTATATAGAGAAGTTTTCAAACGATGGAAGCTTTGATCTATATACGTTGGTACAAACAGACTAGCGATCAAAGAATATGTTGGACATGTATAAATAGTTACAAATTCCTATTTAAGTTCACCATGTTATGCAGTTTTACAGCATTTACAAAATTACAGTATAATAGTTGTACAAAAATTTACATGAAAACAATTGAGTCACAGATGGGGAAGATAGTGCTATTTATTCCTTTTGAGTCATTTTAAGTAATGATTATAATTTAGTTATACATTTACCTAATTTATGCAGAAGTGATTTTTAATTTAAATTGTAAAACACTTCATTTTAAGCATTTAAGACTTTCAATTACTAAAATTATATGTGCTATTTTGTCTGCACTCTTTTGTTGGCGCTCTTTTGGTATTGAGCTCTTTTGTCTTGCGCTCATTTGTCGGTGCTTTTTTGCCGTGCGCTCTTTGTCGGGGTGCTGAATGGATTTTCATATCAACATGGGATTTTCACTATAAGACTTCTTGTGATGTCTGATTAGTTCCAACTAAAAATAATGCTGACCTGAAGTCCAATATTGTTGTCACAGCAATTATCTTAAAAATCTTGTTTTTGCTACTCTACTTGAACGGAAAGTCATGTGGACATGGGCTTTGCATACAGCTGTAACAATCTTAAAAACTGTGTTATTGCTATTCTTCTTGAATGGATGATCATATTAACATGTGGTTTCACTAAAGTGTCTACTTAGTTCTGAAAGAAAATGATGGTTATGTGACATCCAATATGGCCACCACAGCTACTCTTACTGAACAGAAAGTCCACCATGGAAGTCATTTCAAAAGTCTTGTTATCACCACTCCTAAATGGAATCATGTCAGATTGACATGGGGTTTCACCAGGATATTTTGTTGGTCATTAATGAAATTGATGCTTTATCTAACCACAAATATATATTACCACCATCGCTGCCATGTTGAAAATCTTGTTGCATCTCCTCCTGTGCAAAGTCATATTGACATGGGGTTTCAAAAGATTTCATAGGGTGTCTAGGTGGCTCTGTGCAAACAAGCTCGACTCAGAAATGATGCCAGTTTGACATCCAATATTGCCACCATCATAGCCATTTTAAAAATCTTGTTATCACTACACTTCTCAAATTAATGTTATCGACATGGGGTTTTCTTATATCTAGTTGGTTGTTACTAACAGTGGTGCCCTGCAGACATCAAATGTGACTGCCACAGTGGACATACTGATAATCTTGTCGCTAATTTTCCTGAAAAGTCCCCTAATGGTGTAAAGTTTATTCCTTATTAAAATGGTGCTGATCAGCATCTAGTATGACTAACACCATGGCTAATTTGAAAATCTTTTTCCTCGGGAATATCAACGAGGGTTTCAACACTTAGCATATAAAAAGAAGAAATTGTTTCACTTGAATTGCAGGAGAAAAATTTAGACAATAACAATCACAAGGGACTATTAATTATTATTTTCATTCATTTCATTTAAAACTTTCTCGATATTTGTTGACAAAACTTTGTAGCATGTTTTGTTTTGTTTTTGTAGGGTTTTAATGCCATTTTCCAGCACATGATAGGTTATACATGGCGGTCATGAGAAGCTACTGGCAAGCTTTCTCACATAACTACATTAGCCAAATCTTGACTCTAACCCACGCAGACAGAGGTGAGATGGCAGTGATCTGTAACGGAGAGCACTTAAGACCACACTCTGCCACTCGGGGCCCCAAACTTTGTAGCATTTATAGGTACATTCCACTCAAGGACTACAAATGTATACTTGTTTGTATACATAGGTAGATGACCTGATTAGATTTGCTGACCCTTATGCCAAACTGCTCTGGTGGCCTAGTGGTTAGAGTGTCCGTCGTGGGTTCGATCCCCGGCTGAGTCATACCAAAGACTTAAAAAAATGGTACTAACAGCTGCCTCGCTTGGCACTCAGCATTAAGAAGTTAGTGTTACGACTGGTCGGTCTGGTGTCAGGATAATGTGACTAAGTGGGACATTATGCTACATGTCTGTGGCATGATGCCCCACTGCTAGACATCACAATAAACTGCCTCACTGCAGACATCGTAGCGATATGACTGAAAAATTGTTAAAGCTATGTTAAAAATCCTAATCAAACAAACAAACAAACCCTTATGCCAATTTGTCAATATATAATTGATTTGGGGTTATTACCCCAGGGATGTGAGGTGGGACGTCATCAGAATTTTGTGGGGGGGAAAGCTCTAATGTTAAAAAAAAATTATCCAGAGGTCATTGCATTTTTTTATTTTATTGAAATCCAAAAAAAGGTTTTTATACTTAAAATAATATTGACATTTAAGAAAATGATTGAAGAAAATTAATAACTTTGATTTTAGGGTGCCGTAAGTTTCTAAATTTGAATTGTGGTGAAGAAAAAACAATCTGAACTATTATAACAATGAAGTTTTCTTAGCACTCGGACACATTCCCAGTTGTATAGTTATATGTTAAAGTTATCCATTCAGTGGGTCTACTAAATCATTGACAACACTACCCCATGGCTATAATAGGAATTCCTACCTTGTTTTTATTATAGTTGATCTGCATTCTTCTCATGTATCTAATCCAAAATATATCTTTAAAAAGGTTGTACAGTTAGGAGATGAGCTATGATTAACCCAATATGGCATGTGAAGAACCTCCACTAGATAAAATTCCGGTTTTCTTTTGTAATTTTTTTGCTCATTAAGTGTAACAGTTTAGGTATGCAGACAGGTCCCCCACCACTTCTAATGCTCATTTAATCTTTGCATTACATGTGCAGAGAATTTTTCAAGAGAAGTTATTGATTCTTATATTAAAATGTTACTAGAGGTCATCCACTTGTTTAGATATGGAACACCAAATAAAGGCTTTTATAACCATGCTAATCACGACATTTCAGAAATTGATAGACTGGAATGGTGAACTTGGATTGTTTTGAAGTGCCTTTGTCCCCACATGCAAGTGTCTTGTTTGCCAATAAGATGGCATACATATTTTCATTGGGGAAACTGATTGCCTATATCACTTATTCTGGAGTACTCAGAACTTCATTGTACATACCAACACAATTCCTATCAAAGAACTATTTTTTCCATTCAAATGCTCCTTTAATTAGTTCACCATCATGGTTTGTCAAATATCAGATTGACAGACTTACAGTACCCAAGTAAAAAGAAAAAGAAGATAATCTTTTTTTAAGTCAATTCTTTGCAAGGGACCAAAACAGGGAGACACTTTGTCACCTCTTGGATTATGCATATTTTTGGAATTAATGGGATTTAGTAACTAAACATTGAGTATTGTGAATAATTTTAATCCACCTGAATTATCAGAAAGCTGTTTGGAATTGTAGATAATGATGTAGCAGTTTTATCTAATAAAAAAATCATTGCATTGTTTCATATTGGCTAGTATTTTATTGTACCTTTGTGATTTAACTTTATATACAGGTGCAGTGTATTCATTAGATGCTTATATTTGTTTACAAGATTAAAGCTTGGCATGGAACTTATTTTGTTTGGGGAGGTGTTTTGGGGAGGGTTTTATAAAACTTGGATTATAAACAGAATCGGATGTTAACTATGCTACTCTTGGTAGGTTATGTAATAATATGAAACCCAGATTTAAAAAAATATGTTGAAGGCTGTGTTTGCAGAACATGTATCCATCAGTTCCTCATTTTTACCTATATGAATTTGGGCCTCTTGGGTAAATCCATGAGGTTATGATATGCCACAGTGGCAGGTCTGAATGGTGTGTATGCATTGTCTTATCATTCCCTAGTAAATAGTTACTTAGTTGTGTAATGAGGGTCATAAATGTTTTCCAATGTTGCATGTACATGAATGAATAGTACGAGTCTTGTCTTTTTCACGCCAAGTAAATGTATATATGGTAAAACTCAGGGTTTCTCAATAGTTTCAAACCATGGGGTCAATATCAGTTGTAAATTTGTCTTTTAATGTCAGTAATAAAAAATATGTAACTATTGCATTGCTTACTCTTTCTTGTATAGAAAATACCCTTGACCATATGGGGAGAATTTATTCTCCCATTTGATTTTCCAGAAAGACCTCAAGTCTAAAATATGGCCCTGGCCCATGTGCACAAACCCTTATTCTTTTTCAGGTTGCGGCCATCATTACCGCTGCTTAAAATACTTTGAAGAGAACAATGCCTCTCTCTCTCTCTCTCTCTCTCTCTCTCTCTCTCTCTCTCTCTCTCTCTCTATATATATATATATATATATATATATATACACACACACACACACACACATACATATATATACACAACCTTTGGCTACTATTGAATCCCAGCAGGGATTGGGAAGCATCACATAAATGCCAGATTAGGGAAGCGGATCATATCAATATCTTCCCTTTGCTATAACTTTATCTAATTCCCATCATCAGATTGATGAAAAACAGACGGAGATGGCACTGCCTTCTAACCATTGATCATGATATCATTGTAGGAAGAAACCTTGTACTTGGACAAGACAGTTAACAAGGTTTACTGTCCTTTACCATGGGATCTGTGTCCTAAGACTTCAGGGTCTAAGAACTTTAAAATTCCCTCCAGCTTGGAGATACACTGGGGGCACCTGCCTCCCATATCTCTTGTTTTTCCCTTACTTGGCTGTGATTAAGGAGCTTTTTAGCCAAATGGTCCTCTCTATCATAAGAAGAGGATATTGGCTTCAGTTATAAGATCTTCAAATGCAGACTTAAAGTAAATTATTGAGGCATACTTTTAGCCATTACTTGTGCAAATTGAATGTTTATTGATAAAAAAAGAATTCTACTGTCAGTAAAGAAACCACAGTAGCTCAATTGATAAAGTGTCAAAATCCCAGGGTTATCAGTGTGATAACCATCCAAGCCAACCTGTATTATATTCCTGGGTTTGTCGATGGGAAAGGCACTGAACTCCTATTATATCTGCATGATATAGGCAATAATGTGGTTAAAGTACAGTTAAAACCAACAAGAATCTATTAACAGAGGTTTGGTGTTTGTTTGTTTCATAAACAATTTGATAATTAAAAGCCAGCTGCAGTGATTGAGTAAGATAAGTTATATGAAGTGCTTTTTGTATCACCTCCTGCAGATAATTAAATCTTCCTAGTCACATTGTTAAAACATAATTGTGAAATTTTAATAATGATGTGACTAGAATATCAGCTATTAGTGTCCGAGGTATATGACTTCATACATGACCTTTTATGCTTGGGATGGGTAATGTATGATATAGTCGTAATTTTAACATCATTGTGACATTTGATTAACATTTTTTTAAACTTTGATTACTCCAAATGGTTTTTGAAACCCATAAAATATCCTTGTTGACTTGAAATACAGATTTTTTAAAACTGATTTAATCAGTCTATGTTTGAACTATGGAGATTCTAATCTGAATCGAAAAATAAGTTTCATGTGTTTATAATGGTTTTGATATCTGCATGTTTTTACTGCTCCCCATTTAATTCATCTATTCCTATTTTAGGTGACAGTGACAATACGGAGCAACCAGCTGGCTGGATTGGGATCATCTGGAAATCTCCTTTTATCTCCAGAGAATCCTGAGAGTGAGGACAATAAAAAAGCAGTGCGCAGAGTTCTAGCACAGAAACGATTTGACCAGATTTCGAAAAAGTTAGCTGGTGATGGTGACACCACAAGTCAGATAGTGTGGCATGGTGGAGGAATCATCACTGCAGAACAGCCTCAAGATACCTCTTCTTGATCTGATTTCTTCAATATGTGGAGGTTGTGTCACTTGGGAAATTCATCTCAGCTCATGATCAGTTATGACCCTGATGCTCCTGAAGAGTTCCATCCATTAATAAATATGATCTCTTCAAACCACCTATGTGAGTCACAGCTCAAAAGCAAAATCAGAATTTTGTCTTCCTTTATGAGCTACAGCCCCTTCTTGAAGACAATTATTTTTGTAGAAGAACAGTCATCAGTTTTAAGATGATATGATACTCATGAAGCAGTTTGTTTAAAAATGAATCCCCTCATCTAAATAATTCACCCACATTATACATTGCCACAGATAGGCAGCACATCTGCATATGTTACTCAGTTAAAAATGGATGCCCAATTTTTTTCCAGTATGTTTATCTTTCATTTAAAGCAGCAATATTTCTGTGTGTATATTGATATGAATGAATACCTGATTTAAGTTTCCGGTCAAATTTCATTCTCTGATGTCACTTGCATTATTGATGAAACAAACTTATAAAAAGCACATTGTAAGTATATTAGCAATTATGGCAAACCAATCTAACTTTTATTGGCACAGTTGACATTGCAGTTGTTTGCTTATTTATTGCATACAGTCAGACATAACATGCAGCCATTATCAAACAGACACACAAATATCAGGAATGTGAAGCCCGAGTTTCTATTAAAAAATTCCATTTTACCTGCCAGTGGACAATCAAGCAACAACATCCTATGTAATAATTATTCTCTCCAACATAATTGGCAAGTGTTTTGAATTGGTCTCCATTACATATTACATAATCCAAAAAACCTGTTGGAAACAAGGTTTCATCAAAAAACTGATTTGCAGAGACCATCACTTCCATGGCTGGAAGTACATGTAGTTAAAATTGACACCTGTCAAAAGCAAGACAATAGCATGACATAGAAAGGATCAAGTTGAATTAGTTGTTTTAGTGGGTTTTTTAAAATTATTGTTAACATTTTTATTTTTAAAAATCATTTTTTTAAAATTGAAAGTTGTTTTTTTTTTTTTAAATATAATTTTTTCTCATAATTTTAATTTCATGAGGGAATACCCAATACAACGAAAAGTTATATGTGGTACTGCATATATGAAACTTGATGGGTGTATTGACTTTGTAGAGTACTTCTCACAACGCTGTGACTTACATTTGATACTACATTGATGACATTAATATTTTTCATTAGCTAAGCTATGTTGACACCATGCTGTGCACATAAAATTTGAGTATGGACATAGGTCATGGTTACCTTCTTCTCATATTCAGCAATTATATTATGCTTTCACATCCTGTTCTGTTAGTGACACTGTTTTATGTAGTGGATTACTTTAAGCCTTGGTGTTTCCATAAAGATTTTACATGTCTTGGACACATTACAGTCATCTAACAGATGAATATATCCATCTTGATGGTACTACTTACCGTGAGCATAGGTCAGATTGATGTAATGATTAAATTAAGCTTTTACATTTAGCTTCGTATCTCCTGACACTTTTGTGTACATAGTCATTTAACTTAACGGATGTATTATATGTAGAATCTATGTTGGGGTTTGGACTTAGATAAGGAATTCTCAGTCAAGGGGGTTAACATTATTTGTCTCCATTGGAGGTTTATCCAAGTGGGAAGACATATAATGTAACACACACACACCCAGTGACTGATATTTCCTTGTCTAGGTCCAAAACTCCTGCGTAGATTTTCTCACCCAATAATTTCCTTTAAAGTAAAACAGAATGTTTCACTTGTACAATATAGTTCACACACAAATGTTTACATGCGTTACATTAAGACAAATATGTTAAATGAGGACGGTGGCTTGACCATGTCTTCGGCAGTGCAGTTTATAAGCATGAGCCAAAAAAATAACAACATAAAATCTTTCATAGTACCGAGGTATTATCACATTTAATATATGGATGTTATATGAAATTAATAATAAATAGTTAATATTTATTACACGAAAATGTTTCATTTTCATCATTTTCAGTTTAGAAAATTATACTATAAATAAAACGATACTGGACCCATACCTCTTTTTGTCATATATAAACAATTATTATTATGGAAAGTTACGTGTAGCATGAGACCTTAGCTGATAACCATGTGATGAAGTTTCAAGTTCATGATTTCTTGGAAAATTTATACTTTCTGTCTTGGAAAAAAGACAAGTGTTGCCATTAGTGGTTGAAGAATCTGCTGCTGGGAATTTTTTTTGTGGAAGAACGTGTGGATGGATAAATGATTCCTTCTGGCTGGTCAATGGGTGGTAAACATGTACATTTTTTGTTCTCCTACCTTTAAGAGCCTGTGTTTCCTAACTTTAAATCCATTTTCTTTTTGCATGTTCCTTTTTCTCTCCCCAAATTTATTTGTGTTCAGTGTCATACAGTGTTAGTGTTTGTTTCATCTAAAAAAAAATCATCAGGCCAAGCATAAAACAACAATGGTTGCACCCCTTGAATAAAGTTGTCTGTAGCACATGGACATCATGACTGAGACGTCTGGTCTGAATTGACTAGACTCTGATAAGAAAAGTAAGGTTGGCAAAACAACTAGATTTCTCTGTCACATGAGTGGGGCCCTGAGTGGCTGAGTGGTCTAAAGCGCTCTCCATTACGGATCACTGCCATCTCACCTCTGTCTGTGTGGGTTCTTGTCTCAGACTCGGCCAATGTTGGTATGTGAGATAGCTTGCCAGTAGCTTCTTGAGGGTCGATGGTTCTTTCCGGGGTATTTCCTGGGTTCTTCCTCCACCATTAATACTGGCCACCATGTATAGCCTATTGTGTGCTGAAAATGGCGTTAAACACTACAACAACAACAACTGTTGCATGAGAGAAATTAGAAATTTCAGTCACCTCATTGACTTATTGCTAATTTATGAGTAACCGGCTTTTCTTGTTTTAGTGATTTTACATGTCAGTTGGGCATGTGCATTTGACTTCACCATGGGAATATTACATACATGTGACCAACATTCCCTCTTAGCGAATGGTACATGTGCGTGCAATGCTCACTGCATTGTGCAAGCATTATGGAGATGAGCAAACTTTAATGCTGGATTGACATTTCAGCTGTGCGGGGATGTCTTAGCAGCTGCATGCACACGCAGCTTAGAGGGAACGTTGCATGTGACCAGACTGTATCACAATATCACTATGTGACCATCCAGACTGTATTACATGACCATCCAGACTGTATTACAATATCACTATGTGACCATCCAGACTATTACAATATCACTATGTGACCATCCAGACTCTATCACAATATCACTATGTGACCATCCAGACTGTATCACAATATCAATATGTGACCATCCAGACTGTATTACAATATCACTATGTGACCATCCAGACTGTATCACAATATCACTATGTGACCATCCAGACTGTATCACAATATCACTATGTGACCATCCAGATTGTATCACAATATCACTATGCTTCTTTGAAAGCATGGAGATTAAAAGAACTTTAAAAAAGTTCTGGTAAATGGTATATTTTTATCTTAAAAAGTTTATTAAGATTTATTCATATGAAACCTTGCAATTTTTTCCTTGATTTCATTTATATTAGGTGCACCTGTGATGTGAGATAATTTCTCTTATCATGTCTATCATCAGTAGTCTTTAAGTTTGTTGATAGAAAATAATATATAATTGCCTTGAAATGTGTTTGCATGACCAGTTCACATCGTGCATTTTCAATATAAACCATTTTGTACTGACTTCATCAGCAACAGTAATAAACAAATTTAGTAATAAACAAATAAATAAAATCAGTGAAGTATAACAAGAGTTACTGTATGATTCTGAAAACTTTTCTAGAAGAGAAGAAATATTATTGTGCAGTTCATTTTCTTGGAACTTCTTTCTAAATTGTTGACAAGATCTTGTCTTTCTTGAGATATCTTTTAATTTACAATAACCAAATTCTCTCTTGCTGATATGCAGAACTGCATAAATACAGATCTTTAAACAGTTATACAGTTGTGTAAATAATAAAATAAAACAATCAATTTGCTGATAGAAGTTTGTTCGAACTTTTATTTATGTCATTTAATTGTCCAGTTTTGCAATAAGTGTGGATCAGTCCCAAACCATTTACCTGGTTAGACACCCTCTTCATCATGTTTTACTTCCTGTTCAGAATTTGTACTGGAATACTAGACAAACCCATTACAGCCACGATTATGTTTTTTTGCAGCCATTACTTTGATTAAATGCATGCAGAAATGTTTGCATTTGTGATTTCATGATATTAACCAGACTTCATACAGATATTTAAATAGATAGGAACGTGCTTCACAGCAGCATATCACCAGTCATCAATCTGATATTTAATTTTTAAGGAAATAAATTACTATTTTTCTGTGTTTATTAAAAGAAAAGTTTTGACAGTAGTCTGTTTTTAAATTGATTTATTTCTCTTTTGTAATGAGTTCCAAAGGGGAGTCAATCTTGCTGGAATAAATTTAGAAAAACCAAGATGGCAAAAAGGACATGATAAGCTGAGTAAGATATAGTTTAATAAAGAATTTGTACCAGAATATAAAAAAGAGTGAACAGATAATGGCTTATATCTTGTGTATAGTAACCAAATATTGTTTTTAAAAAAAATCTAGGTTATTACAATTAATGGTGATGTTGGAGAATCACTGCTTACAAGCAGAGGTGAACATGAATATATAGGGAAGATGGAGTTTTTATGAGTTGCATTGATAACAGTAATGATCGATTGTTTTCTTCTGTTGTTGATGATGATCACATTATCCTAACATCAATATCAAAAGAAATTTCTGCCTTGTACATGGAAGTATGCCAACATTCACTTCAGCAGAACTTCACCTTACATCTGTTACTGTCTCCGAAGTAAATAGAATATCTAGAACATCGCCATAACTGTTATAGAATATCTAGAACATCCCCGTAACTGTTTTGTTATGAGAAGTTGTAGATTTTGTGGTAAGAAAAAATGGTTTTCAAAATGCTAATTTAGATATTTTAATGCATTACACATTCATGTTCCTTGTATAATTACACAATCAAATATCCTGCACAACCTGAGTAAACTATTAAAAAATTACCCAGTTAAGTTTTCCAGTAAATTTTTGATTGAATGGTAATGATGTTATGTTCTTAATCAAGATTTGTCTCTGACGTGATTTTATCAGTTTGTTATTAAGTGGCAAATTAAGTACATGTTCAACATTTTTAAATATTAGATGGTAGCCCATACATAAGTTTAAATAAGTTCTCTACAAACTGCAATTTTCAAGTGCTGAATATATTCAAGAACCTACATTAGCATAATACCATATCTAGGTCACAAATTCAAACAAGCAAAGCAGGTTCTGACCAAAATTTCATCAGTTATTGCTCAAGTATTTTTGAACTAAATAATAAGTGTTATTTAATAACATATCCAGCCTGCAATAGATACAGTTACTGAATACATGCATTTATTTAAATTTGGAGTAGAGGGTGGCATTGTTATAAATGTCAGGTACTGACCATTTAATGATTTTGTTAGAGGAGAAAGTTGATTTTATGGAAAGAAAATGTGTGATGGTTTTTAGCGCTACTGGTTATTTATCAAATAAGCTTATGCATTTGCCTGTTATCTATCGTCACTTTTCTATCTATCATCTAGTCTTAGTCCATTAGTACAAGTTTCATATTGCTGTAATACTCCTGGACTACAGGGAGGATTTCCATGAAATATTACAGACACATTCTTGTGAAGGTCTAGTTCTCAGTAAAAATGGCACTGATTGCATACATGCAACCATTTTGCTTTAGCGTAATCATTATGCTTTCTTCACCAAATTATGTTTTACACTAAGCTGTATATGGATAATATCTTTTGGTATATTAAGAAATAAAAATACAATAAAAAGTGGTTTTTGTCATTCTTATTATTATCTCTTTATGTCCATTCATACATTTGCTAGGGAACAAATATGAGAATGGACAGTTTTCCCCAGAGAATTTATAGTGGCAGTTCTGCACAAATACAGATCATAAGGACCTATTTTGCATGAAGGCATGGATTGGAGAGCAGGGAATAATTTCATTCCCCATGCATTGTGTCAATTGTTATTAATACATTGTCACCCACACCCTTTGGCAATCCACCTGAGGTACCAGACAACTATCATTTTATCCGATTTTGGACAAACCAATCTTGCAAAGCCATGGCCTAAGCAAACCATGTCAGAAGACCTCCAGATTTTGTTATCCGAATCTTTCCACTATTTTTGTTGTCCTACCTTCATTAAAAAAAAACTCCCAAGTGATCACATGAAGAGGGGATGTTTTTTGCACAAGAAAATTGAATTTTTCTGCTTGTAAAGGGCAGTGTAGATTGGGCTTATACTCCAGAACATTGGTTAAAAAGTCCAATGACATTTGAGACCTGCCATAGAGATGTGATGAGTATTTGATCAATGCATACTTCCATGTGCCAATTCTTGTGGCCACGGTCTAAGTTCTTGGATCTTTACTAACATTTCAGGGCATCTGCAGCAGCGATTGTGATGTTCCTGCATGACACACCACAAGAAAATTCAGTAAGTTTGTTTTTTGGTTAATTATCTTAACAACCTTTCTTGCTTAATTGTGAGGTGAATAATCAATTTAAAAAAGAAGGACCTTGTTGCTTATTGGCATTTTGGTTCATTTAGGTACGGAACCTTTAGCACATTCAACTTGGCGTCTTCCTCACAAATGCATCGCGAAATCAAACAGACATCGGAGAAAGCATAAAAAAAGATATTGTTAGGTGCGGAAGTTTCTTAGAGCTCTGCGGCCTACTCTCTTTGGGGATGGACCTTATATTCAATACCAGTTTGCAATGGACCCACAAAAGGATCAGTTTCATTTTGAATATCAAAGACAAGTCTCTTGACATTAACATATTGGAATGAAATCCATTGCCAATGCCTTCCACTCACTGAGTAGAACACAAATCAAGAAAACATGGTCCCGATAATGCTGGTCTATTAGGTTTTGTTGAATACCTTCTGCAAATGGGGAGCAATCATTCGACCTTTGCCTGACAGTGCGGGTGTACCTTCATGGGTACACCCAATAAAGGTAATATGCAAGACTGACACATTACTGGCTCACTTAGTGTCCTGACTGACTCATTATCAATGGTGGACAACTGTTAATAGTTTTCCGTCCGATGCTTGATTTTTTTTTTCATGCGATGAGAGCTAATAGAATTTGTCACATATAAGCTTAAAGGTTCACTTCTCTCCTTAAATACCGGCGACACAAAGCAGTCTTAATATAATTACCAGGCTGGCTGTAGTGTATTCGATGGCTGTTGAGGATTAAACGATTAGTATGACTGAGTTTGACAATGTTTTCGCGAAATAGAAAACCACTGGCAACACCTAGCACAGATACGGAACCGGGGTTAGTGGATTTCGGGCAATAAAGTTGAGTAAATTTTTGCCAGTGGACTTATGATAGGTTCCATAATCATCACTCTTAGGATTTCGTAATATAGTGGTCGAGTAGTATCAAAACAGTGGTTTTATTGGTTACTGATTTAGGCGGAAGTCTTCTTCACAATATGAATTTGCTCTTGCAGTGGCGACGACTGGTAACGTTCACGCCTGGGCCTGTGCGCGTGACGTGAGAACAAAGTCATCCCTTTAACCTAGATCAGTAATAAAATGAAAAATCGTTACTATCGTTCTACCATGGACTCTGGAAACTAAAATTCCTATTTTCAAAACAACCTTGGGTTCCCAAAGTATATTGAAATTTGTCTAAAGGCATCTTGATCCCCCTTATTTTTCTTCCCATAGCGCATCCTGTATCTACTCCTAAAACAGTAGGTGTCAATTCGTTTCAACAATTTTATTGCAAATATTACAGATATGGTATTCGGTTCAGACGAGAAATTTGTAAGAACTGAGCAAGAGTCTTCTCCCTTAGAACAGTAATATACAAAAAAAGGCACAAACCAGAATTATTACTATGAAATGTGTCATAAATAAAACATATCGGAACAAATGTTAACAAGATAGTGGCTTCACAAGATTAAAACAAGAAAAGGTCAAAAGAGAATAGACGAAATGAAATGGAAAAGAGAGAGATTGAATGGAAATAAAAACGTGGAAAATAGAGACGAGAGCAATTAATATGAATTAGAAAAAAAGCATATAATCGCGGTGTAAGAGACAACCTTGTATAGCGTTTGGTTTTCTTAAATATTAATTCTAAAATAATTTTTTTTTTCTTAATGGTCAATACTCGATAGATCTGTACATAATGTTTTAAACAGCAGTGACATAAATGTGTGACCTATTGAAACAGGTTTTTTTCTGTGGTTCTGATAAAACAAAGAAAAAGTATGTTGAATTTTCTTATCATAATAACAGAATAGGCCCTTTTGTTATATTTACTCGAAACGTTTGAAACTACAACGGTTGTACTTCATCAGAGTAATAACGTGATTATCTCCCTTGCTAAATATATTCGAGTGCTTCATCAATATCTTGTTTAATACGTTTCTTAAATTATCTAGATGGAAATTCGGTCAGAATTCTAACCTTTAAATTGTATAGTGATGTATGTGTAAAGCCTACACTTCGAGCTTACACGGCGTGTGTTATAAGGTCGCAAGTTCTACCAGAGTATTTGCATCCGTCTACAAGCAAGATGATAGAATTCCTTTAAGGGACACGGATCATGCTGTTTTGCTGAACAATGCCAGTTTGAAAACTTCTTTTTTTTTACATCAATGTTATTTAGCCTCATTATATCCAAATATATGGACAAGCTAGCTGACGCAGATTGAATCTTCTGTAAGCAAACAGAGTCTTGTTGGGATAAATTATTCCAGACTTTGCATTCACATTTCATTACTGGCCAAAAGCAAGTATATTTCATTTAAATGTGATGGTGATTAATACAGAGTCAACATGGCTGGGATGTTAGGCAATGTTTTAAAAGCTTTAGACAGAGTTTGGTACAAACCATGGGTTCTTAAATTCAGAGGTCATTGAATACAAGAGAAAATGACCAATATTGTTGATTATTTTTGTAATTGGAAACAACAACTTTCGTGTTAATAACGTATAGTGATGCACTGAACAATACTATTACAATTAACATAAAACTTTGTACCTTTATGAACTTATTTAAAACGACCATTTTTGTTTTCGTGGAACTTTAGATAGATGTCAGTCTTATGTTAAAGTACCTAGATTATCCCTTTAAGAGGTCAGTCTTATGTTAAAGTACCTATATTATCCCTTTAAGATGTCAGTGTTATGCTAAATTACCTATATTATTCCTTCAAAATTTTTCAGACGTCCGTCTTCATCGTTCGTGAATTCTTTATTCTCTGTATTGGTCTTCTCTAACCAAACAAGGGAGAAACTTTAACCTGATTGAAAACAGGTCACTTTGACTAATTACAGTTCATTCAGATTGCTCGTGAGGCTATAAACATGTTTCATTTCTTTGGAAGCGAAACTCGTCCATGCATTGATTGTAGACCCATGGCAGTAAACCTCATTTTTTCCACGTTTAAAGACTGGATATAAAAACTGAATGATAATCACAAGACCTATATTCCTTGAAATTTGATTTATTGTATATATTTGGACAAAATCGAATACTTTTAAATGCAGCTTCTGGAGTTAACTACCATCAGAAGCCCAATTTGCAATAACGATGACGTTCTTGTTGAAAATAAAATCACATCAAGTTCATACTGTTCTCTTCGATCTAATTAGTAATTACCACAATACGGCCAGCGTCCTTGTTTAGTTAGCAATTACCACAATACGGCCAGCGTCCTTGTTTAGTTAATAATTACCACAATACGGCCAGCGTCCTTGTTTAGTTAATAATTACCACAATACGGCCAGCGTCCTTGTTTAGTTAATAATTACCACAATACGGCCAGCGTCCTTGTTTAGTTAGCAATTACCACAATACGGCCAGCGTCCTTGTTTAGTTAATAATTACCACAATACGGCCAGCGTCCTTGTTTAGTTAGTAATTACCACAATATGGCCATCGTCCTTGTTTAGTTCCATCGATACCCTAAGCTTTAAATTGTACCTTTCGTTATTATTCTTTCAAATATACGTCTGAAGGCGCGTGTTACTTTCCTATGCCCTCCCGTTCTTAATTAGAGCGTTCTCAGCCATGGCCCATCTATATATTTCGCATCATCCATCATGCTAATATACAGTCCTATATGACAGTTTCGGATAAGAAATAACACAATAAACATTGTAAGTGACAAGCCTGTCTGAACTATTTTTCAGTAATATAATAGTATCCACGATTCACAACATAAAAATCTGCATCGAAGATAGCGAGCCGCCATTTTACCGCTACAGGAAAAATCTTTAAAGAAAACAGTTGATCTCTGATATTTCCCTTAACCGATTAGATTAAATATTTAAATGGTGCATCAGTATTCACGGTCTCGTGATTTGTGTATCCGAGACCGATCTACCATCTAATATTACTACTTTTTGTTCAATGTCGACTCGTAACAATCTATGCAATTTATGAGATTGATCGACCGAACAATATAGTGGCGATACTCAAACCACACCTGAGTGACAAGATAATCGCCCTTCATTTATTTCCTTGTTTTCACACAAACCCATCATCGAAGACGCAGGTTTAACGAACTCAGCTTCTCTACCTTTATACTCCCCGAGTTCAATGGCCGGCAAATCCTCGGTGAAAGACTATGAAAGCAATTTCATAATTCTAACATGGCTTATATATCATTATAATATTCGATTTTAAACATGGAATGTATTCACCATCCACTACATCATTGCTTGTACAAGGGTTATCGATCCACTTCCTTCCACATTGACCCTCAGCAGATGTAGTAAGCCAAAAAAGTAGATACAGTTCCGTTATCTGATTGGATGCAGCTGAGCACAAATACGAGCAGCATATGTCCTAACACTGATAACGAGCATGTTATTATCGTTTTGTTAAGGTGATGACCCACAACGGAAACAATAGCAGAGTTTGAATTTATGTATTCTAAGGAAACCTTTCAGTACAGTTGTTGCTGTTGGGTTTCACGCCATTTTTCAGCACACGATAGGCTATACATGGCGGCCAGTATTATGGATGGAAGACGAACCAGGAAAACCCCACGGAATGAACCACCTGCCCACCAGAAGCTACTGGCAAGCTTTCTCATATACCCACATTGGCCGAATCTGAGACTCAAACCCACGCAGAGGTGAGATGACAGTGAGCCGTAACGGCGAGCGCTTTAGACCACTCGGCCACCTACGGCCCCACCCAACAACTTGTACATAGAGTTTCGATGAAAAAAAAATAGCTAGCAAATGAGCGGATTAATATTAAAAGCAAGTTTCAAATAATAGCAATAACAACACCGACAGCAACAATAGCAACAAGGTATCAAATATTGTATATGTTACACCCATATAAGAAAATCAAGTGGGGTTGGTTTTGAACAACGTAGGAGCGAGACCGTTTCCATGGAATTGCGACAGTTTCTGAGAAAAATACTAAAAACGATTCCACTGTGTATGAAACATAATTTTCAGTCAGATGGCCAATGAGCTGTTTGACCCATGACCAAGGACTCTTTTATCCATTATCTATGACTCGTTATAATATAAGCAACGACATCTCATGGCTTATGCTTTTATACAATATCGGTTGGATTCAACTTCTAATTGAGTATATACCGTTGTCAGAAATATATATGGACTATTTAAAATTAGACACTAAATTGGAGCCAGAACTGGGACGCATTATACTAACAGTATCAGTAAATGTATATCGTTTAGCGGGTGACAGTAATAAATGGAACACACTGCGATACACACACCGGTACCACGTGACTCCTCGCATGTTTTCAAAGTGAGAAAAAAAATCATACCGAGAGTAAGAAGAAAAGAAAAAACAGTGCACTGTACTTCCTGTCTTTTAAAAAACGGTATTTTCATTTACCTAATTATGATACATGTAATTAATAAAGATAGAAAACAACCCTCGTGTATGCCGCCGCAATAAGACGATTTAGCGTGCTATTGTTACTCGCGACATTTCGTTTAAAACCTTGTTCCCAATATTCCAGGTCTTGTGATAACCACATCATCATACCTACGGACAATACTTGATTATATTGATTACCTTGTAGCAAACATGCCAAGCGAAATACAGGTTAACGATAATGTGAAACAGAAATAATTTTCCCAAACTATACAAGAAGTACCGAGAATCGATTTTTAATAATCATGTCAAATTTTTGAGTAAACTTTAAAAAAAAGTTATAAACATTTTAACAGAAAGTGGTATTAAGATTATAAGAGCCTAAGTGGTATAAATATTGTAGTGCCTAAGTGGTATAATAGTGTAAGTGCATAAGTGGTATAAATATTGTAGTGCCTAAGTGGTATAAAGATGGCAAGTGCCTTTGTGTCCCGTATGTTCCAAAAATGACAGCTTTCTCTTACAGCGCTAATGTAATAATCTTTCAAGATATATATAATTTCGAGGATAAGGACATAAACATTTGCATTATATGCTTACGTGTGAAATATAGACACTTCTCGGCGAAATAATTTACTTTTTTCATATATATATTATCAATAGTAAAATGCATATGTATATATTTTCACACATAGCTTCAACACTCGTTAAACTATCACGTTATTTTTATCTTACAATGAAATATATCCGGTATTTACGCAGGAAAAGAAAATATTCCCCACGCCATTTGTTATTATATTTAGATAATAATACAAACAACCAACAGGTGATACAAATTTTGATCGTCTTTGTGAGTGACCGATATATATATATATATATATATATATATATATATATATATATATATATATATATATATATATATATGAGAGAGAGAGAGAGAGAGAGAGAGAGAGAGGACACTTACAGATCTATCATCTTTTTGGGTTGTGGTCTTTAATCTAAAAAATAGCACATTCAATTTCTTTCTCAAGAATATCGTTTGCAAACACTAATGCTTGTGATACAGTTTCACACTTTATGTGGCAATGTTGTAATGAGTTACATGCTGTACTATTTATCAGAATGTTTACAGCACACGTAAATAATAAGTGTCGGCTGCATATGATTCGAAAAAAATCAAATGAGTAATATGATACGTGATGTTTTCAATTTAATTAATGATCTTTTTTTCTCACCGAACGACATACAAATAGAATTTTAATTCAGTATGAAACACGGCCCGACAACTTTGGTCTCTGCTGTCAGGAAAAAAAGCGGATACCTAACCTACTTGTTGGTCTGCTCTGAAACAGATTTGCGTGAAAGTTGTGGCATTTATATACATGTTTGGCTCATCCATGCACATTCAAAAGATGTGACCTTACTGCACGAGAACTTGTATCGCCAATTCTTCAGTTCGAAACGATATTTTTAGGAGATAAAAGAGCAAATAACGGGAAGAATAACTTTCTCAGACATGTAAATTGTATACGTGGAAGGAATATGTTTTTAACAGGATCATCCGTCTGTATTATTGATACCCCTCAAGCATAAAATGCAGAGTCCGTTCCGCGTCTTTATGGGCATAACTCGCACTATCAATGATAGAAATGGTTGACCTTGTTAAACTTGTAGAAACAAGCAGATTATGCGAGAATAACTGATACTTCTACAATGTGCCGTTATCTACTTTGGGGCAAACCTCAACACCAGTTGAACATGGATTGTCGTGAGAAGCGACTTGTGATAATATTCCAACAGAGAAGGTGTCACAAGTTTAAAAGGAGTGCGGTTTATTTGAACTTGCAGTAAGGATTTTCACCTTATTGCTTGTATCTGTTTTATATGCCATACCGGTTTTGTACCCTTCGTCTTTTATCCCATGTCGATATTTCAAAGTTACATTTTGGTTGGAGGATTTGTCTTTGGATTTTGCAACATTTTTGCTTTGACCATGTTTTGTACCTAGCTTACCTAATTCTAAAGAACCAGTAATAAGCTGACCTGCCATTTAACACTGCATATACAATTGACGCTCGATATCAAACTTGCTGTGTTCTTGGGGTTATGGCGTGAATCACGAGTAAATGTAAATTCACGTATGTGAGCTTCGCGTGAGTCATAACAAATAGCGCCATCGATGGCGTTAAAAGGAGCTAAGTGGCGCAAATGGAATGTTATTTCTTCATTATATAGTCAGGAAAGCTGGGGATACTGAATGATTGGATTTTGTTTTTCCTGCACGAGACGTTTTAATTAGACTGGATTAGATGTCACAACTGCATTCTCACAAGCGTCCAAGATGGTTGGAATAAAAGCTTTTCCTTACCCGTTTTTTTTTTTAAATTTAAAATTATTCTTCTCAGGCGATAATAAAAGGTATTTTTGTATTTTCAAAAAATGTTAGACCTTTTATATTGATAGCTTTTTGTTTTATCCGGTGTTAATTTCGTGGCAATGACCGTTTGAAACTGATTAAACTCAGATATTCACTGCCGTACGTGAAGAAACTGTGAAGATCTGATTTTATCCAAGTTTGGATTGGAAGTCAGTACACTTCACAGAATTCTGGGACTACAGGTGCGTCTTTTGCCAAGACTTTGATTATTTGATAATAATTTTGCCTGTGCAAAGGCCGGGCATTGTTTTGCATGTATCCTTACTGATACCGGGAACTCTTATCTTGCTTCGTCTTTTAAAGTGAATTTTTTTTGGAACATACACGTCTGTGAATTTCCTTGTAAAAAGTTTGGGGTTTTTTTTGGGAGGGGGGCTGTCACCTTAACCACCTGTTCACACAATATTATCTTGCCTAATGTGGAGTAGTAGTTCTTTCCTTTTGGGGTACAAAAGGAAGATCCCTTTCCCCAGGTGGTGATAAGTGTCCATATTTGAGGAGTTTGTTCAACTTGCCGCCAACGCGGCCAGTAGACCCATTATCGTTGGTCTGTCCTGAGCCTGAATCTCAGACAGGTCAACTGATTGGGTCCACAGGTCCCTATACGCTGTTACGAAGCGTCCATCTTCTAATTCACATTCTTCGGTTTGGAAATATGGCTTTATAAAGGCTTCACTATTAATGTTATTGGCATACGCCATATTGAAAAATGTGCTGACGCACTTTGATAGCTCTAAAAAGAACGTTTTAAAAGTTTGCTGAACGAAAAAGCAAAAATGCAAGGTCTCTGTACTGCAGGAAAATGTGTATTGTTTGTTTTGAGTGTATTTTAAAATTGTTGTTAGCATGTATGTGAAAGCATAGAAATACCTTCTCACTATAGAATTTATTCAATCTGATCAATAATGAACAGAACCTTACATTATATAGAGCAAAAACATGAAACATTGACGGTCAAGTTACATTAGCATCAATTTATTTTACAACCATTACATTAATAATTACATTGTCACCACTGAGTACTCGTTACTCAGCTTCCTGTGAATATGTCACAGATTCCTTTGTGATGTTAGTCCATCCACATACAACCCAGTGCCCGTCCAAGTCAAAGAACAGTCTAACCTTACTGCCAGCGGAAGTCAGAGATGTCGGTTTACATTTTTCGAAGATGTATCACTTGTGTATAGCAAAGCAAGGGTTTCCTGTTCAGCGTTACACATACCCGGTGTAGAAAAAGCACAAAACTGTCGTTACACACACACACACACACACACACACACACACACACACACATCATACTGATGATTCTAGCGATAATGATATTCTTTCAAATAACTCTGTACTGATGATTCTAGCGATAATGATATTCTTTCAAATGACTCTGTAGATATGGATTTTGCAACCAACAAATAAATAGTGAATATTAATTATTATCTAGTTATGCCATGTAGAAGAAATATGTATTTACACAGGTAGTATTTTTATACAGAATTCGGCAAGTCACTATGCAGAAGAAATATGTATTTACACAGGTAGTATTTTTTATACAGAATTCGGCAAGTCACTATGCACAGTACATAGTGCGTGCTTACTCACAGTTCGGTGTGCCAAGAGCGAAAGTGTAAACCAGTCCATGTATCAGCCTAGTCAAGAATTTTTAAATGTCTTGATTTTATCGACGTACTTGATCCTATATATACCGTCTTTTTAATTAAATATTATATTTACTCTTTAGTTTGTTTCCACATATGTGAAACTAACTTTCTGTGTCTTAAAAAAATAACAGTGGTATAATAATATAAGCATTTTTGGTGCTGATTTCAGCAGTTTTTATTCGATTTGACTTGAGTCTATTTGCTGATTTCAGCAGAGTTTTTATTCAATTTGACTTGAGTCTATTTGCTTGCTTGCTTATTGAATTAATTTTAAAAAAATAAATAAACCTATTTGCTTTTTTTGGCCGGTACTTATTTGTTTAAAAATAAATCAGAGATTTATCGAAAGAAGATCAATGTAACGACAAGTATTGTTTCTTAATTAATTTTATGTACACAATTCATACATCAGAAACAGAAATGAAACTCAGCAACACAGTCTATATGCATGACATTCAAAAGTAAAATACCCTACATGTTACCCGTATTGACGAACGATCCATTTACTCAACATCATATATATATATATATATATATATATATATATATATATATATATATATATATATATATATATCTGTGTGTTAGTGTGTCACTCCACATTCAATTTCATAGATATATGTGTGAATGTACACACAGACGAGCATTCACAATCACACATATATTTATCCATATGACTGTGGACTGACATTTCTACACACAGTGAGTAAATCTATACACAATCAATTCCCATCTTCAACAAACACACAAAACGCATGTCCGGATATGCAGTCAGCACCGTACTGACTGGCAATTGGACTGACATGCATTATATGTAAGATTCAATTGGCAAATGTTGCAATCAAGTTGTCTTCTGAATAATATGTACAGTCTTTTCCCTTCATCCCTGTTAAAGGACTTCAGTCGATAATACTCATATCACAGACAACATAAACTTTCTGGACTGTCAACGACCAGTCACAAACTTGAGTTAAAATCCTTCTCTGTCACTCCGCCCGCTGTCTCCTTTCGTAAATGTTTATTCGAGTAGTCTGGTATCACATTTTCTTTTAATAAACCTGAAAGTAGAAAACAACCGTTATTATTGTGATGTCATTCAGAAAAAAAATAAACTTGTCAGACGAATACAACACTGTAGCAGGAGCAGAACCGGAGCACCCATCACCCCAAAATTGAGCGAGAAGCAGCCTGAGCTTTTCCTAAAACAAGCTTATCTTTACAGTGCGATGGTTAAATGTATGCTTAGGAAACGCTTAACATGCAGAAGATTTTGCTGGTATTGTCCCGTGGGCCCCCGCCAGAGGCTCCTTCCAACATACCCCTCCTCAAATTGTTTAGCCCCTCCTCTCTCCACCAAACACATATAAACACAACAACAACAAAACGAAGCTAAATGCTATTAATGGACCAGCTAGATAAGACTTCAATGCGGTATACAGCATACAATTATAAATTTTATTATTCTTATCGACTCAGTTGCTCAACTTGTTAGTCTGTTCTCCGGAATATAGTAAGAAGTACTTATGAGGGTGCAAGATCGCCATGCCATAAAAAGAACCTTCATCAGATTTCGTCCCCATACATCGCAAATACTGTGGCTTAGTAGTCATTTGTTTTCTTTTTAAAGCACTCAGAGAGAAAGCAAAGCGCACACTAAAGCAATGTAATAGTTACTGGTTAAGTGTGAATGCAGTTTAAAACTGCGGTAATTAGAAATTATAATGTTGAATCCGGTCCTGTTAAACAGCTTAGTTAATTAAGTTCAGAATGCACTTGATAATTAGCCCAATCGGAATGTTCTCGGCTATCATTTCTTGGCAAAAATATGCCTCGGATGTACGTTGGCGCCGTAATTTACAGAAAAAGTATACATTTTGTTCGCCAGAAATTTCTCCGCAAAAAAAGAAACCGCAATCTATTCGGATTATTTCGGTTTTTCAACCACTGAAATGATTGCAAGAGTGACTGAAAAGTTACGAATGGAAAAAGAAAAGAAAAAAAAAAAGAACGATGCATTTGCAACAAACTGGACAATCCTTGTTTCATAAATAGCCGAGATTGTCCGAATGTGCACAGCTTTCTGTATACACTCAAAGTTTGATCAATTCTGTCGTTGTGAATATACAATTTACATCAATTCATTATGAATTATTGCTTGGAAAGTGTTTTCGGTTCAAATCACGGTCGTACGGGTAGAACTGGTGACATAATAAAATGGTACAGAATAAGAATACACGCGCCAATAAGCAGTTTATTGGAATGTGATAATTACATGAAATTTAACAAAATACATCGCTGTGAATGATACAAGATACACTGGTAGTTCGGGAAACAAACCACTAGCTCGACGACATAGCAAAATATGTATTGCTTATTTACAAAAACAACAACAAAGATCATCAGATAGATCATAAATGACGATACTAACAACGGCGTCAAAAACAAACAACATTATATACATCAATCACATACAAAAGTTTTGTTTATAAAAATAAAACGTACGTACATATTTAGGACTTCACAAATTGCGTATCTACAAGTATTTCTACAAGAAATATGGAAAATTTGTTAGGAGGGTTGGTGCCAAAGGTATCTAGAAATAAGGGTGATAGAAGTTGAAATTAAAAAAAATAAACAAGACAATTTGGTCAATAAAAAACTAGTAACAAAAATTAAAAAAAAAAACAAGACAAATTAGTTCATAAAAGGTAGTAACAAAATCATGCACATTAAAGCGCTGATCATGTTCATAGTGTACTGTATATGCTATTGTATACTCTGGGGACCCCAACTATAAAGGAATCTTTTCCGTAGCTTAAGGTTTGTATCCTCTGTACTATGGCCACGTTTTGGTGCTTGAAATTATAGCTGCCCTGAATTTAGTCAGACGTAAGTAGGTGTTTTTTGTGAAGTATCTCACTTTGGTTGTCACACATCTAAATTTACTACTATGCAAAGTAGAACGATTTTCTTTTATTCATTGAGAATCATACGAGCTATAAGAACAATCACCAGAAACCATATGCCCCATACTGGGTTTTTCCTCATTCTGCCATGAGTTTGTTTAAAAAAAAAATTGCACAGCAAGTAGAAAATAGTTAAAGGGGGGGGGGCAGTATACGGACAAGACTTTTCAGATCACACTGGGCACATAGTATTTTCCCATTGTTCACAAAGTGTCCCCTGTAATTACTATGGAGGCAGTAATTAAACTGTGAAACAAAAAAATCAGTTGTAAATATTGAACTTAATATTAATGACCATATAACGGTTGGATTGTTCCATGACATTTGTATTGCTGCTTCTAACAGATCTCGTATATGTGGTTGTTGAAATTCATTTAAGAGCCAATATCTACATAGTTCACATGGGATACTGCATCATCATCTTTGGTGATGTAAAACAAAATCTTCGGCATTTTGACTGATAACAATGGCTTGGAGTTTCTGGGGACTGACGTTTACTGAGTATCTTGGTCTCCTTTTGTAAAGCATATTTAATATTGGTTGGATTTGTATTAGAGCAAGAGATGGCGCTGTCATCAGCGTTATTATACAGCGTTGTTTCTTTGATGAAGCAGAACATGAAATTTCTGTAGATATTAAATAATTATATAATTAATATTAAAACGAGCGGTTCCTGAGGAAAAATCGCCAGGTTTTGCTCAGGCCTATAACAGACAGAAACATAAACATAATAATAATAATAATAATAATAATAATAATAATAATAATAATAATAAATAATAATAATAATAATAATATTTATGAGGACTTTGTATAGTGCCTAATCTTTTGAAGCTCGAAGCGCTTTACAACATATATAATGATATGACTACAACAACAACCAACAAAAACAAAACACCATGAAATTAGAAAAAAATGAAAATGCTGAAAATATTTAAGGTTAGAAACATTTTTAGGTTTTTAAGTTTGTTCTTGCAATCGAGAAAAGTGAGTTTTAAGATCACTCTTGAAAAGGATCACTGTGTCTGTATGTCTAGTTTCAATGGAAAATTCGTTCCACGTTATTGGGCCATATGACTTCGTTTTCATAGTCGGAATAATGAGTATACTATTGTCAGAAGAGGAGCGTAAGTATCTTGCTGGTGTGTACACATGGGTGAGGCCAGATATGTATGTTGGACTGGAGTCCGTCAGTGAAACGTAGCACAGAGAACAAAATTTGTTTTATTTGATTATCGAATCAATGTCTAATTTGATAGTCAAATAACACAAATATCGAATCAAATAACATGTCTTTATTTCCGTACATGCGAAACGCATTAAACTAAATATAAATAAAAACTTAAGGTTGCCGGTAAATTTTCTAACGAATGAAGAAACGCGTTTGATGATTTTATTTTCTTAATACACGTATCCGTCTTATGCTATCTATTCAGTTATTAATTAAGTTGCAAATTAAGTATATTTTTAACATTTTTATATTCTTGCTTATCTTGCTCAGATACGGCGCAATCATATTTGACAGAAACAGTAATAAGTTAATGTATGTCGTCTCCAGTAAACAAATTTCAAATACTCGGTCTATTTTTTTAAAGTACCTTAAAGCATACAACAGTATCAAAATATCTAATAAATTTATGCTTATTTAGAAGCAATTTTTCGTGATCAGTCTATCACGAAAAGACCACTCTAGTGACTCCAGAAAAATAACTCTCCACTGGTATGGATTGGCATTCGTACACAAAGTTAAAATAAACAATATTAAGTCATCAAAAATGGAAATAAGGAATGTCCTTTTCATATAGATTTGGATCACAGATAGTCTATTCTAAGATCATATTTCGTCTCTCGTTCTGGTGAGTCTAAAGTTATATTTATGCTTTCTTAGTACTGATTTGAAGGTAACTGTTTATTCTTTAGAATATAAGCATTATGATGTCATTTTCTATTTGTAATCTGGAAAGTCTTTACAAGGCAGACCACTTTTCTTAATGTTTTCTTTCATTGGTTACTTTCTTAATTGATATAAAACAAAATCAATATTAACCGCGCAGTAGCCAATATTCGTGCATGGTGTCAGTGTATGTACCTCAGCAAAATAGTTGCTATGAATTGCCAAGAAAATATCAAGTTACAAGAAAAGGTCAAGTTACTACTAAAGGTCAAGTTACAACAAAATATCAAGTTACAACAAAAGGTCAAGTTTCAAGAAAAGATAATGTTTCAAGAAGAGGTCACGTTACAAGATAAGGTCAAGTTACAACAAAAGGTCAAGTTACGATATGTATAAAATGGTTTTCACACAAAGTGTGGGAGTCAAACTCTTTATTAAAATGCATGACAAAGTAAAAAATGATAAGACGCCATTCCATAATCAAATAACAGACATAACATAGTTTCCAAAGCATGTTTTGATCAAGTACATTAATCAAATAAAAACCTAACTAGATATCAAACCCTCTGGAAAATAAATGGTACATTATCTAAAATTAATCTCTCAGTAAAAAAACAAAACAACACAGTCCCAAAACAAATCAAGCGCTATTACGCCCTTGATATGATTTTAACGGAATGGTTTTCTGTATTCTTTAAACAGAACCCTAAAGCAAGTGATCTTGCCCAGTCACCCAATTTAAATAACTCATCTCTGCTGTATCGGAGACTTAAGATCGATACATACATAAATGTTTAAAATATTACGTTATAATGGTACAGCCGAATTCAACCAGGTGCATACTATTCGAAAAGCTGCCGTGTGAGGAGAGTTACAATTGATAATGATCACACACACACACACACACACACACACACACACACACACACACGGAAACCAAGGCAAGTCATCAGCTATTGAGAGTATTACGAGCCGCAATTGAGAGTAAATACAAGGCTTAACTGCTGCTGTCGCGGATCGAATCCAGTTCGTATGTCTTGCAGTTAGACGCACTTACCGCTAGACTAAAAGGCCCGGAATAGCAAGGTTGAGTGTCGTCATGTACATAGACCGCCACAATGCCATAACCAAATTACGAGTTGTATCATTGTTCTATACCAATATCTCTGCCTCTAAAACCAATACTTTCAACTGTAAAAATCATACCATGATCTATAAAATGACACTGATTCTCTCCCCCCCCCCAACCTTTCCAAGTAAAAACATGTACCTAATTATCATTTTACTCTCTGTTTCTAAATAGTTTTAATATTCCTACTTAACTGAAACAAGAACGTATAACTTGCACAGGGCGATCAAAACAGACATGCAGAATGCACACAACAAAACCCAATGGACTGCCAATTTACCGTTTTAAACTTTTTCATACGGATGTGCGATGTTAGCTCTAGTTTCCTGGCTATTGCTATGTGAAACTATATGCAAAATAATATTGGGGTTTGTAAATGAGATTACATCAGTATGTTTGTCACAGTTTAGTATTGATTAGTACCAGTACAACCTGACGATTTGACACCGTGCTAGTTGACCAGACGTGTGCATTCCTATGTTGGTCCTAAGCCTTTGTGACCTTTAATCATTGTGAATATCTTCAAAAACATTATACTTTGTTAATTACTTTGCATCTAAGATACGACGGGTGCAGTATGGAAGGTTGGTAAATCGAGTTAAACGTTACCTTTTACAACGATATTTTTAACAATGGCGTCGTTGCAACTTTACTGGCCTGAATATATAGTTGCAATGATATTTGATTACCGCTCTAGATTTTTGCTTTGTTGTCTGTATATTTTATAACTACATGTGTGGTAGGTACTAGTTAGTATGAGGCCGTTTCTTTGGTGGGGAAGGGTTGGGGGTTTGGGTATGTTTTAAAGATATACGATGCATTGTACCGTTAATACTCTGTTTTTGGAGGACTTCGCATACGAGTGGTTGATTGTGAACCAAATATATTATTGTCAGAAAAAACTGTCGCAATAGTAAACTGTATAGTTGCAACGACAATGATTATATTCGCATTGACAAGAGATAGAATTCTGACAATACTTGAATATTGTTGTAACGGTGTCTATAGTTTTGACCGTTTTTGGTATGCCATGAAATAAACGATAAAGATACACTGATATATGACAATAAGACACCTAATGTGCATTAGCAATGTGAACTAAGCCGACCCCAAAAGTAGGCTGTTCGCAAAAACAAATGCGTCTAATACCTACGACGTTTTGCTCTCGACAGTACACTTCCTAGTTTGTCGCATAAATACATTATACATGAACATCATGATGTAGAGTGAGAGAGAAACGCATGTCTTCATAAGATGAAATAAATATTGGAAATTAAGTCAGAATCTAATTTTAAAATCCGTAAGCATTCTTTTCTCGCTGATGGATTGAAAGTAAAAAATAAAACTTGTTTCACATTCTAGCAATATATGTAAGACATGAAAAATTTATAATTGTCGTTATTATTCCCCCAAAATACGCCTGCCATGAAAAAAATTATAATTGTCGTTATTATTCCCCCAAAATACGCCTGCCATGAAAGTAATGTCATCGGAAATACGCCAATGAAAGTTATTAATGAATAGTCAGCCGTCATCAGAAATACGCCAAATGAAAGTTATTAGTGACTAAGTAAGTCGTCATAGGAAATAAACCAAATGAAAGTTATTAAGGAACAAAGTAAGCCACGGCATACTTTCCCCCCCCCCCCGCCCCCAACAAACCTAAATTAAACTGTCACAGGATAATATAAGAAACTAGTTTTCAATTTTGCACCAAAGAAAAATTAGGTCTAGACATAAATATGCTTTTTTTTAATCCAGTGACCTTACTGGCTGAAATTTAAACTGATCAATCAAATATCTTACGTAGAGACTTAAGTTAAAACTTAAACCGGTGGACGTGAGGACCAAACAATTGTCTTATGTCAAGACTTACAAGGGGAAATTGAAAAATTCTGAATAGTTACTCTACAGCAAAGTTCTTTATTAGTGACAAGTGCATCTTCTGCAAACACTCCTCATGCATTTCTACATATTTTGTTTTCAGGCCGATCATCCAGTTATTAAATGCAATTCTCTATTCGCTCATTTATATGCTGTTCATTCAATGGAAAACCGCACTTTCAACCGCATGGCAGCTTTCAAATCAGAAGAGACCCTCAGCGAATCTATGGTAACGAGATTCAGACAAAATACTTGCAGCCAACTCAGTTTTGTGAGGCATGTGTCATGATGCCGTTCTCCTTTGTGAAGCTTGTGTCATGATGCCGTTCTCCTTTGTGAAGTATGTGTCATGATGCCGTTCTCCTTTGTGAAGCATATGTCATGATGCCGTTCTCCTTTGTGAAGCATGTGTCATGATGCCGTTCTCCTTTGTGAAGTATGTTAAAAGGAAGATTTGTATGCCATGTCGTTGTCATCGAGTTGATGGATGCCTCAGGTACTAATGAGGGGACACATGCTTCAGTAGTATTCCACAATTGATGGCAACACTTTGGGGACATACATAATGCCCCATATCTCTAGAAGGATAAGGTACACGAGATGACAGAGACTCTGCATCGAAAATCAATGTGTACAACACTCTCTTGACAGTCCGAATAAGTCTAACAATTTGTGATCTCTTCTCGTTTTCTCCATTTTAAACTTACTATATTTTCTTGAGCCCTGTTAACAAATAAATAAATCCAAGTTGTATCTGATGTGGCAATCTATCAGTCTCATTCGAATGTCGGTGATCTCTCTTTTCACGTTTCGCCAGTAGCTGTCCGGCTATTTCAACCAGAGTCTGTTTTTTATTAGCCGTCAACAAATGTGGGACCCATCTTGTACATATCTTATAAGCTTCAACCGATTCTACAGTTCAACAACTGTTGACAAACTGATGTCTGTGATAAAAGAAATGTATTTCCTTGTATAACAGATATCTTCATCAATTACCGCCTTCACAGCAGCAACTCTCCTCTTACCAATCGCAGTAAACGGTCTTGTCGAACGTGGTCATCTACCTTGGATTTAGGACTATCTTGAGAACGACGAAACCACATCCGCAAACTGTATCCAAGTTGGCCTTGTTATCAGCTAGAGTGTACGATAAGAGCGCTTGGATGTTTCTTGCTTAGTAATAAAACTGTTCTCCTTCTCGAACATTTTTACATCGCTGTAATTTACTATTGCCATGTCGCAATCGAATATCTGTATGTGTCTAGCGTGTTGCATTTGCAATTGTAGATCAATTTATAGAACGTTACTTTGTATATCAATCGGCATTAAGCTTATTGACAGGTTCGACGATTACACTCCCACCCCCAAACAACATATAACAAAATATATAGAACGTTTAAATTACCTGTCGTAACTTATGATGGATGCCAATATCAGTTTCACCAGAATTAAGCTATACGTCTAGACTTGAGACATTTTATTGGTCGATTTCAAATGAGATTCAAATTGCAACCAATCAG
This sequence comes from Unio pictorum, assembly GCA_030141615.1. Classification (NCBI taxonomy): domain Eukaryota; kingdom Metazoa; phylum Mollusca; class Bivalvia; order Unionida; family Unionidae; genus Unio; species Unio pictorum. The sequence goes on from JARLTB010000307.1 coordinate 330,860, forward strand.
ATTACTGGATTCTAAATTTAAAGAGAAACACTGGATGTGTTTGATCTTCTTGAAATTTAAGCTTGGTCACAATATTGCGTTGCGGATATAACAAATTTGGGGAAAATTGGGATGAATGTAACTATATCTGAGGATGACATACAAGTCGGGAAAAAAAGTGGTCTGCATGGAGCGTCGGATGAATTCCTGATTTTGGTGTATAGATATACTACAACTATTGATTTTGTATATTTAATGGATTTTTTTTAGTTTAGACTTTTTCCACATGTTTGGTCTTAAATTACATAGTTCTAAAAATCAAAATGGTCCGTTAAAATGTTTAAATTTATAGAGGTGTTACATTGTTTTTGTGTTATTGGAAAAGTTCACTTTTAGAGATGAACGCATTGACTGGGATGGAACACAGTAATTTAAGAGGGATGTACGGAAATTATTTCAACGGCTGACATCAACCTCATAGAGCACGGCCTCATCAGTTTCATTAACAAAGAAGCAAATTCACAAACGTTTTTGATTATGTTGTCAGGAATGTTGCTTCCGTTCAAATTATTAAATATGGAAGTACAAGGTAAACGTTTTTAAAAAATTATATTTGAATCGTACATGTATGTTAAAAATAAGGTTAAATCGAATGGCGAAATGTTTGAAGAACTGCCCCGTCAAACAGGAGTTCGCATGAGAGGCTATTTTCCTCCATTGATGTTTGCAATAATTAAAATGATTTTGACAAAATAGTCTAATAGTGTTAATATTATATTAATTAAATTAATTGATCTTCTTACTCCTTCAACTCGTTTTGCTATTCTAAGAAATACATGACATTACATTCTGAAGGCTTCAAAAGGGACCAGCTAATTTACCTATAAATTAATACAAATTCAGTTTAAATGATATAATACATAAGTTTGTTCTAAATACAAATATTTATGTTACATACAGATTGGTTTCTACTGTTTACATCTTCATGGTACTATCGTAAACATTGTTCATCCTTTTTATAACTTACATAATTTCGCTACTTGATGCAGAAATCTTAATTTTTTTTACTAGAAGTATGGTTTCAACAGAACTACACATTTTCGTATGTTTATGTTTGTGTTTGTAAGAGACAAAACGAGTGAAAGAAAGGAATTATTTGTGTATGTTTCGTTTTTGTTTATATCCGTATGCATAATTTGATTTTGTTTATTTCCATATGTACTTTTATCCAACATGTTCACCCTATTAGCAGCAGAGGGGGGGGGGGGGGCGAATCGGACATTTGCTCCAGACATCATTTGCTCTAAATCTAACAAACATCTCGAGAGAATTAATTCGAATCCTTCTTTTTCAACCAAAAAAAAGATTACTTGCTCGAAACATAAGTTTTTCACAAATCATACTCCAAGACCGTTTTCATCGTTTAGTCAAAATACGGTCTCGCCCCCCCCCCCCCCTGCTGCTATGGGTTAATAAAAATCATTTACGATTTTTCACGAGGTTTTTTTTACGATTTCAACCAAATATTTGATCAAGTCCGATACGATATCGTGTCTGAGTATCATGTAAATTTATTGTTATAAATCCATGCGGGGTTGACTGAGCTTTATTAAAAAAAAATTTAAATTGATTGAAGTCCATATCGGAACACCATGTCTGCCAAATATTTCGTAGCGTATGTATATCAACGCCGTTAAACACAGCAAGAATATTACAGTTATCTCTGATCACTTTTGGAATCTGAGTGTATCGTTGAGTGACATATATCACGTCGGTGTTTTTATGCCTGCCTCGGGAAAATATTCCAGCTGGTTTTTTTTGATTGTCTAACATCACATCGTCGTATACGACTAAATTGTTAATGCTCCCATCAAGGTCATCCACGGATGGTGCCTCGTCAATATCAGTTATAAAATCAATGACGTTCTCACCCTTAATTTCGGATGCATTCTCGATAAAATCCTTTAACACTTCATAGCATCGTTGATCATCTACGCTAGGAGCAACTAAATACAACTTATCCCACTTCATCCATCTCATTATTAAATTGAGCAACAATTGCGTCTTGCCGGATCCAGATGGCCCGATTATAATTGCGCGGATAGAGTTTGGTAGCGCTGCATGATGCTTAACTGGTTCTCTTGTTTTAGTCGCTGAAAAATCAATTATATTCATATCTCTAAACATAAATTATGGATCTATATTGTGTGAAGTGTAAAACGCGTACTAACACAAATGATGTGACGACGATTACAACTAAAAATAACAGATCAGCACTTACTGGTAGATGTGCAACATGTGGTATAAAAAAGTTTAGATTTGTTTCTATGAAATCCGGAGATGTTTTAAAAAAAACGAGGAGGTGATATCGCAGCCAAATTGGCAAAGCTCCCTGGAACCCCATGGGCAAAGTACCCCGGAGAAAATCACCTTCCAGGATATAGCTACTGTGGCCCCGGAACACGATTAGATATCAGACTTGATGATCAAAATCAAACCCGACCCGGGGAGTATCCGATAAACGCTATTGATAAGGCGTGTCATGCTCATGATGTTGCATATAAAGCAGCAATCTGCAACACAGGCATCTCGCGGATGTGAAATTAATTCATGCGTTAAATGCTATTCCTGATAAATCATTCAAAGAAAAATTGGCTTCGTGGTTGGTAAAATCAGCTATGAAAGGCAAATTGATGATGGGCGCTGGTAATTAATAATATGGAATCTATTTATTATTCTCCGTGGGGATACTGGAGGGGTAACGCTGCAATCAATAAACTCGCCAACGCCGCAAAAGTGAAAAAGGCCACTGTGGCTAATTGGTTATCCAAACAGGCACTATGGCAAATTTATCTACCGCGTCCTAAACAAATCAATTTCTCGCATTTTGATGTTACCGGACCAAATGAAGTTCATCAAGCTGATTTATTGTTTTTGCCACATGACAACGGTTACAAATACGCGCTAACCGTAGTTGACGTTGCGAGTCGATACAAACAAGCAGAACCGCTAAAAACAAAATCATCACCTGAAGTTGCTTCTGCATTTGAAAAGATTTATCGACGAGGCCCACTACGCTGGCCAAATCTATTACAAGTCGATCCTGGCAAGGAATTTCAGGGTGTGGTTGCATCTACAATGAAACATCACAATGTCACCATCAGACGGGGGCATACTGCGTTACATCGCGATCAGGCAATTGTAGAACGATTTAATCGGACTCTTGCTGAGCGGTTATTTGGATATCAATACGCAAAAGAATTCATCCAAGAAAAGCGATCCCGTGAATGGGTCAAAAAGGTTACCAGGGGTAGTTGCAGCGCTAAATAACGAGATTACCAGAGCAATCAATATGAAACCTAACAACGCAATAAAAAAAGTATATACCACAACCACAGCGGGATAGCGTTTCTCAGCCAATTCTCAGCAATGTCACCGTGAGATATTTATATGAACCAGGAGAACTTGAAGGTGGTAAAAAAGGGCTACTGATCCTATTTGGAGTGTCACTACGCATAGCATATCTACTATAACACGATCAACTGGTAGACCTCCAATCTATAAATTGGATTCAACCGCCCCTCAGCGGGGTTTTACACGCGAACAATTACAAGTGATTCCTGACGATACTCAATTGCCGCCGCATGGTCTTAACTAGCGCCGTTGCGTCTGTTGCACTCAAGACAAGTCAACATCACATTGTTTCTGACATGACCGAGACTGTTATTTTTTCTGTCTACGGTAAATTGGCGAGGATCTTTATCCGAATACTGCCAACGCATTATACAATTGGAACTCGCGCAGTGATTATTCTGTTGTTGCTTCAGCGTAATTATTAATTCAGCATCAATATCAAATTCTCGTTGTTTTTGTTTTGTCTTGTTGTTTGTAACCACAGAGTTTTTTTTATTAATGATGCTAACATCAATATCATCCATTGTGGTGTCATCATCGAAAACAATTCTTCGAAGTTGATTTATTCGCCGTACTCTAGACACTGCAAGATAGACTAAATTTGACCACTCAATGCGATTATCAACTATCCAAACAATTGTATCCGTGATGGTTAATCCCTGCGAGGAATGTATCGTCGTTACATAACCCAGTGTCCATGGCGATTTATCAGCACGCAATGCGTCTTCGACAACACTGATATCAACCAGCACAATATCATTTAACACTAGTGTTTGTCTTTCGCGCTGTCCTGGAATTTCAACTTCAATATTCTGTCGCCGTGTATCATAGGGTCTATAACACAGCGGCACTGGGCGCGTTGGGAATTTTTCTTTGTGAAGCTCAAACAACTTTTTCTGAAGTGTGTCTCTAACTATCTTTCTACTTGCCACTACAAAATCGTTTGGCTCCCATGCTTCCCAAAATTCCTCCATGTGAGTTTCAGGAATTATTTCTCTGATTATTTCACATTGAACTTTATCGGGTTGCAGTCTAATTAAATTCTTAAGTGTACGTAATTGTTCATCAAGTGCTCTATAGTCAGTATCGATTTCTTCATAATAGTCAACAAACCCTTTTAACCAATCATGTGGACCCGTGCCGACAAATGGTGGTGGTTGGCCATGATCTCCACACATTATCACCGCTGTATTCTTTTGCAGCAACCAATCAAGAAACATTTTAATACATCTACTGAAACCGTACATATCTCATCCCAAATTATAACCTCGGGGATGAATTTCTCTCCCATTCGTTCAGGTGTCCATTTGTCACCACTGTATCTGAAAAAACTATGATACGTACACGCGGAAACGCCTCGTTGTTTTATCTCTCTGGCTAATCTATGTGTTGGCGTCAGCACAATCATGTTTACGCGTCCTCGATATAACTAGATTGCACGCGTCGTCTTTCCTGACCCGCCACAGCCTTTTAAATAAACTGTTTTATATCTACAAATTGGATCTGATATCGATGGTGCATTAGAACGCACTGATAAATTATCACCGCGTAATTACTTTTAATTTCAACGTCTGCTGACTCAGAACACTCACGCAGCATTTCTTTTTTGATTCTCCATGATCCCCAGCTTTCATCCGAATTAGTGAATTCAGCAACTGCGCAACTGTACTTGCTGTTAATGTAAAATGAATCAACGGCAACTCTAACCGCAGTGTCAAGAAATCTATTTATCATTGAAAATAAATTAATACAAGCATAACCCAGCATCGACGACCTCAAATGTGTATACGGGGATCTGTAACCGTCGCTGTAAGTAACGACTGTACCCAATTTGTTCCATCTTTACGATCCACATATATGTTTTTGGATACTGCATCCGCGATTACAAAGTCATATTCGGTGTTATCCATAATCAGCCGTGAACAATATCGTCTATAGTCGCATTTTTTTCCTCCCTGAGTGAATTTTCCGATTATTCTTCTGCCGAGATCTTTTGCTTCGATGTTTCGTTGATTAAATACCCGTTTGGACCACTCAATGATATATTCTTCGTTGGCATCAATATGTTTTCTGAATTCCTCAATTATACTATCAAGACGTTCCGGTGTTGGTAACCAGACATTGATTTGTTTCCGATATGATATAATTGCTTCACTGACTGTCAGCGAAATTAACATTTTTGTATCAATCATGAATCGTAATAGCGCTATTGGCAGCCACTTCTTTTCAGACATGTGTCTACCAATCCAAATATAACAACAGCGATGAAGTCCTGCTGCAAATTCAAATGATACTACACGAGCGAATCCAGTTAAATCAAAATCAGGCAGCGGCCCATTAATTGCTACACGAGTCATTTCATGTACGGGGTGTCCAAATCGTTTAAAATACTCAGTACACTCTCCATAACCAAGAAAACTCGCTGGATAACAAGCAACCATATCAACTGAAATGATATTATCACTGTCGTATTTGTTATTCCATAAACCGCCATGATTAAATTTTAAACAACTAGCCTCAATGTCTGGCAAGAATTCTACGCGTGTTGGTTTCCATGCGTTTTTGATTCTCGCAAAATGAGCTGCAACCGACGGGATTGTAAAACAGTTTGTCAATAATTGTTCATCATCGTTGATGATTTCATCGGTGGCTTCGCCACACGCCGTTAAAAACCCACTAGCTGGTTTTTTTTTTTTCATTTTGTTGTGAAATGCTTCAGTGCGGTATAATTCACCGTTTGGTCTTACAAACTGATCAAACGTATCCATGTCGTTTTCAGTGCTGCGAAGTAACCACACCGACACGGGGTTGTTTTTACTCAAATGCGCAATAGCATCGAATAGTTTCTTTTCAACGAGAAAATCGTCCCTGGAAAATTCTTCTCGTAAGAATTCCTCGGGTATATACTTTATTGTTCTGTTTCGTGGAAATATTGTGACCGCGGGCGTCCACGCGTGTTCGTTATGATTTATACTTTGATTCGTATAAAACTTCTCCGGTTATCGTTGTAACAGTTATTGGAAATCTCAGCGACGTTTCTAATTTTGCTATATCACTAATAGTCGCTCTGCGGTCTTTCACCGTTAACTCCCATTGAGCTATTTTGCTACGCCGTAGATCGGTAAGTTTGTTCCCTCGGGGTGCATTTGTAAAATGTTCTGCTATTCGTGCTGCTACACAATTGAGTGGCAAAGCCACTGACGACGAAGTCGCCGGCGACGACTGTTTCATTGGTTTAAGTTTTCTTATATCAGGTTTTTCATTTAAAGGATATATCCCATACACAACTGCTGTTTCAGGATTTGCTCGTTCATAGTATGGTTTGTCAATTCCAGTTAACAGACCCGGTTAGAATCACGGCTAACAAGGACTGTTTTCTTGTCTTTGAGAATCGATTCAAATTTGTCTCGTATAATCCAACCGCCTGATTCTACACGGATAATGAATTTCACTCTAAAAAAATACTTTTTGTTGCCGAGTTGTGATAGCATTAACGCTGCGTTGCTGTCGTTCATGGTGGCATCAACAATACCATCAATTCGAAATGTTGACCAGCTATGAGATGCACCGTCGTGTTTGAATTCATTAATACAATCGCGTATTTTATTTATCAGGGCTCGATCCGTTATTACCCGTTTTGGCACATCTTTGAGGGTTCTATCGAGATTAAATTTAACGCTTTTGTAATGCTTAATTGCCGATAATCTCTCGAACTCCTCCATGTTATAATTAAAACAAGCATTTAAATAGAAAAATATAGTATAATGAATCACTGCAAGTGGCTAATGATTGGATCAACAACCCCGTGTAACGAATCATGCAGAAGCGAATTCTGTGGGTATCATTTACAAAGTGTTCGGCGAGAAAGTTTTGGCCCTCTTCCGTGCCTCCGATGTGGGGTGGGGGTAAGGGGAAAATCGCAGTTGTGTCTCAGTTGTGGCGGCAAACGATACAGGGAACTAAAACGCTACTATGACAAACGAATAAAAAATGCAGTCATTGATCCTACCGATGACTCCGTCAGCGACAAAATCATAAAAACCCCTCAAGACTACATTGATAGACTTATAATTAAAGCAAATAATAAATTAGACAAATAGTATTATTATACAAATGAGCTATGATTTCAGACCTCACCCAGTGCTTGTTAATTATGAAGCATCCCGTGATGGTGTTGTTAGGCATCGCAGACTAAAGAAACCGGTTGGACGGGTAAATAATATGGGATACTTGATGTTTACAGCCGGGAAGAAGACATATCTTAATCACAGAATAATCTATGAAGCATTTTACGGATTAACCGAAGACGGATTTGTGATTGATCACGTTGATGGATTACCTCAAAATAACAAATTGGATAACTTACGAGTTGTTACTCAGCGTCAGAATACAAAATTAGGTGGAACCGGCAAAACATGTCAAATCATTTGATACAGAAACCAACGAAGAAAACATATTTCAGTCAATAAATGAAGCCAGTACATATTTCGATATTTGTAGTCCTTCAATACGATTTGTTGCAGAAAATATAACTAAATTAGCTCTGTCAAAGACAAATGGCCATAAAATAAAATTCGTATACATCTGAAACGATTCAAGGGAAATAAATCCTTTAAGGATACTTAATTAAGTTAATAAAGTAACCACTGGGTCTCTCTGACGTCATAGGGCGCCAGCGAGATTGCCAAATAAGTGTTACTTTTTTAAATTAAAGATAAAATGTAGTATATAAATAATGAATATCAAAGATGTAAATGCTATAATTGCTGAAATTTCAAATTTGAAAGATCGAGGAATAGTATTATCTAAAGATCTCGACTGCGACAGGATTACCTCGGAATATGAAGACATTGAGTATCAGTCTAGTAAGGGTCGTTATGTTTTACCTAAGATGTACAGGCTCGTGAAAGGAATTCAAAAGTCCACCAATGCTTGTTTGTACGGTAACGACATTAATATATTTATAACGCTATTTAGCACCGTTGAAGCAATACGTCAAAAACTCGGCCAAGAGTATCAAAAACGAGCTGAAATTAGTTCTAAGGTTCGTGATCTTAGAAAAATGTTAAACGAGGAAAAACCCGTATCGTAACCACGTGAGCTTTACTATAAAAATAGGCTCTTCAGTAATTTTTTTTAGCGTTTTTTGTAACACTTGTTACACTTGTCACATAGGATTTTCTCCTGAAAGAATACTCAGCAGTTTGGGCTTGCTCATGCAGTTATGTGCGTACTGGATGATCTGGCTGTGGTAGCAAGTAATCACCGCGACGCCTCCATTTTCACGTAGTTGTTGTTGTTGCCGCGTCGTTAACAAAAATCGTTCATCGCCGTTCTCAGATATTACAATTCTGAAACCCCCAGCGATGTTATTTCTGAAACACTCGCGGATAGCGTCGTACAGTTTAACCCTGTCGGAGATAGATACGTTAGCTTGATGGTACATTATTTAATAACTCAGTTTTTAATTGTGATAGTTTCACATTTGAAAACTCAGTTCACAAACAATATATGGTAGGTGAATCGCTTACAACTAAATTAGCCCGAGAGCGGCTAGCAGCAATTAAAAAGTTTATACCGGTTCGAGACAGACTTCGCGAAAAACTTCAACAACGACAACAAGCGCAGACTGACTTTTCTGTGTCAAGTGAACAACTGTTTACTCCGATAACAAGTGCGACCAAAGATGTAAAAAAGTTAACTGAAGCAGCGATATACGGAGATATTCCTGAAAAAGAACGAGCAACGAAGGCGCCTCTGCTTGATACGCTTGAAAAGATAACAGCAGAGACCGAACAAACACTCGCAGGGATACAACAGCTATCCAGTGATATAAAAACCTAACACGAGTATGAACGATTAGCTGATATTGATGATTCTGCACCCCACCCACAATTATATCGACCGGGCGAAATTGAAGAACGCGAAGAAGAACAACAAGATGCAGCAGCAAGAAAAGATTATTCACCTGAAAATATATTTACAGTCGCAACGTTAAATAGAATTGGAGAACTCGGTACGGATTCCGAATTAGCTGATTTTACTAGAGAAAATTTTCCAAAGGGTAAAAGAGAGAATTTATTAAACGACGGGTTTGAAAGTTTTATAAAAACCAGAGACACTTGGGCATCAAAAATATATTTGGCGAAACACGGTGGGGATAAAATCTCAGCGTCACGGCACCCTGGTTATAATAGCTTTCTAGCTGCGGTTAAAGGCAGTACACAACCACCACCTTATACGGAGGATCCAATCCCGGAACAAATAGACATAAGAGCAGAAGCCGGTTCAAAGAAAACAAGCGGAAAAGGATATTCGATTGGAAAACCTTTGGATTTCAATGCAACCGTGACATGTCCTGGTAATATTCTCAGTGATATATCACGGTTAGAAGTACTTATCGGGGGAAAACGAGCCGGAAACAACTCCGTCGAGATAATTAATGAAGCAGCTGATATCTGTAGACGATTATTTGCCGGCGGTATCATGGGCATTGATGTATATCGAGAACTCATTGCTGAATTAGTTGAAAATCACAGAGACGCCCATGGTTATTGCAGCGATTGATCACTAATTGAAAAACTACTAGTTTTATAACAAGATGATCATACACTACAACCATGATAAACCCGTAAGCGTCTACGTGGTGAACTCACGATTGCCTGTTTATAGAGCATATTACGGAGATGGTTTCGGCAATACCATTGCGGGGCCATTTACAAGAATGGCCCCAAAAGTGGCTCCGTTAGCTAAACAATTATCAATGAAAGCCATTGATATTATTCGTGATAAGGGAATCAGCGCTGTTGGAAATCTTGCCGGAAGGGCATTTTCTGCCGCGAAAGATAAAATAATATCATTGGTGCGACGACGAAAAAAGCAACCAGTTGTACTGCCATCTACAACAGTGATGCCTGCAAGTGTCAGCAAAGCAATAAATAGCGCAGTGGAAGAAAAATTAGCGTCGTTGGCTGCTTCGGTGACTCCGTCATCCGTGGCTGCGCCGCTGGCGAACAGTAACCAAGATGATATCGCAAACATGATGGCAGGAAGTGGTTTGAAACGAAAACAAAAACGACGATGATTACAAAGAATTTCACAATTGAAAATACTGATGTGAATAATAATAATAATAATAATGTTCAAAAGAACAGCTGATCCCGCGTTAGATATGGAAGCCCCAGTACCCAAGGACAATTCCGTCCGCGATTATCAATTTTATTCCTATCATGCAATACAACCAGATATTCGATCGCGAATTGAACTTCAAGTCCATGATACCAGCAAATACTTTCTACCCGCTGAAGCGTTTATCGAAGTAGAAGGAGATCTTGTACGACTTACTGATACTCCTGCTGTACCCGCACCGTATCCAGATGGTGCCAAAGTCGGCTTAGTCAATAATGGTATCATGGCGCTATTTGAATCCGCGAGATATCTCATTGACGGACCAAATGATCGTGCTGGTCCTCCCGCCCCTGCTGCTATCGAGGATAATATTATAAATACTGATCTCCAGTACAATCTAGGAGCTGCAACACGAATAGCAATGTTGGCAGGACAGCGTAGATCGTTTTCATGTGCGATTCTGTTGCATCATATATTTGGATTCTGCAGAAATGTACGAAAAGTTATTTATGGAGCGAAGCATACAGTAGTACTCGTGCGAAAGGGTAGTGACGATGATGCAATCTGGAGAATTTCAGCGGATCCTGCAAATCCAGATGCTGACGCTGGTAAAGTCATTTTAACTAAATTGGTCTTGTGGATGCCAGTAATGACCCCATCAATTACCACGGAAGAGCGACTACTATCATTTATGGATGCGGGTGGCAAATCATTGCTAAGTTGGCTAACAACAACAACAGATGTTAAGCAATCAAATATCAATGGTACATTTACATGGAACTTGGCATCACAACAAGGCGTTTCAGCTCCACGTCATATATTTATCACGTTGCAGGATATGACAAGAATGAATTCACAATTGCACAGTCATATGATATTTGATCAATTAGGAGTTACTGAGGCCTCGTTGAGAATAAATGGACAGCAGGAACCATCCGAAGACATACAACTTAATTTCGGTCAAAACCATATTGCTCGCGTGTACCATCGTATGCTGTCATATATGGGCCGTGATCAAAATGTTGATACTGGTTTGCAAATATCGCATATGATTTTAAGAACTTGTATCCGATCTACTACTTTTCGCTGGAACATCTTGATTCAACAAGGCAATCCGTCGTTGATATACACTTCAGAGCTAATGTCCTTCGTGGCGCTATTGCTAATTATAGAGCGGTTGCTGTCATTCTCAGTGATAAATCAATGTTGTTAGGTGTTGGTGGACGAATGAGAATCGTTGATGCACCAGTGGAAAATATGTAAACGATTCACAATTAGATCAATTGAAAGTATAAATGTGTTTTACAATAAAATGACATATAGTGTTGTTAGTGTCAAGCTGACTGATGGTCAGGTCAAGAAATTGCGATCAAAATCCGCTAAAGAATGTGGAACCACAATAACGTTGAAACCAGCGCAGATGTCCGGTGGTACACATAAAATATCACTGACGGATCGTCAAATAAAACATTTCAATGATGCGCTGAAGAATAAGCGAGGGGTTCAAATTGTATTTTCAAAGGCTGCAGTCGCCAACATGATAAAATCAGGCGGTATATTTCCATTGCTAGCTGCAATACCAGCATTGATTGCAGCGGCTGCCCCAGCGGTGGCGAAAGCGGCGGCGTTGGGAGCCGTTGGGTCCGCGGCAGGGATGGCGTTGAAAAAGGCAACTGGGAAAGGATATAAAAAAAAGGGAAAGGGGTTGTACCTACCAGGAACACCGTATTTATGGTACAGCGGAAAGGGTCTAAGAATACCAGGAACGGTTTATTAGTTGAAAGCCCGATTCTCCCTATGTCCAATTTTGATTTAATTGATGCTGCTAAAAAAATAGCGATAAAAAACTTCAGAGGGGTTTTTATGAGAGATCAATTACTGAGAAAACCAAACAGCGTTGAAACCGGTATCATCAATCTTGATAACAGCAGCGGATCGGGAACTCACTGGGTTGCATACGCGATTGATCCACGTGGGATTGTCTATTTTGATTCATATGGGTTAGCTCCGCCAAGCGAGTTTATGCGGTATATAAATTCTTCGATGAAACTCAAAGAGTTTCCGATTTTTTATTCCACGCTGCCAACACAACAATTAAATGATCCACCGATATGCGCCCGTGAAGTATTAAATGTCCTCGCGGAGATTTCATCGTCACAGAAACCACCTCATCTGGTTGTAAATAAATACACGAGTGGGAAATTAGAAGGTAATTTTAGAGAATCAATAAATTGAAAATACAAGTTGCGCTAACAATAATGATTGATATTTGGGGACGAGCTCTGTCAATGTTGAAACCCATCGCGGAAACATCTGCGGGTTCTATCGAGGATGTAAAAAAAATAATTGAAAATGAAATCGCTGAGACGTTAAATTTAGCAACTGTTGACCCGAACGAAATAGTTGTATTTCAAGATCGCAAGGGTAAATTGAAAAGCAGTAATATATCCGCGGATGACATTTTGATACGGCAGAGCGATGCCGCTGAAAACTCTATTGCGCTGTATTCCAGCGGTGGACGACTTAAACCAGGCGCACTTGTGTCTACGATCACCGACGCGATTGCCGCCCACGGCCGTGAGCTAGATGATTATATACGAGGTTATAATAGTTTTCGCAAAAATGTCGTACATAAATTCTTTGGAACCCCGCTTGTGGTTGGCATGACTCTCGCTGAAATTAAAAACTTTCTATCTTTATTCTTTTTTAACAAGGAAGCGGGGAGGATGATGAATGAAAATGAAATCAAGGCAAATTATCTCGATATTTACACGGATATTTCTAAAATAATAGAAAATCTTGAAAAGGTACAAAAACCCACTAACGACGTCGTTGTTAAGTTTTTTGGATCCCCGCTTGTGGCAGGTATGACTCTCGCTGAAATTAGCGAGTTTATTGGCAAGCATACTCACAATGCCCACGTCGCTTATAGTTTCTTCGGTGTCCCGGCTACATCTACGATGACTCTCAAAGATATTAATATGTTTATGGTGAGACAAACAACACTTAATACCATCGTGGATAAATTTTTGGGGAGAACACCTGTGTCTGAAACCACATCTCTGACAGGCCCAACCCTCACTGAAGTTAAAAAAGCTATTGACGAACAAAAGCTCACCAGCGAAATTGTTAATAAGTTCTTTGAGGGCAGTAAACCCCAAGATATCACGACGAAATTTTCTAACATCGACCAGCATATTAAAAACCAAGCACGGCTTGGAATCGACGGCCTTCTGGTTTCATTCTTTTTTAGCGAGAGGGATATGAGGATGATGGTTTCTAACGAAGTCAGGGCAAATTATCTCGAAATGTACAATGATATTCTTAAACTAAAAGATCTCGATGAAATTAAAATCCCTCTGGAGTTATTCTTTTTTAACAAGGAGGCGTTGAGGATGATAAATACTAACGAAATCAAGACAAGTTATCTCGATATTTACAATGATATTCTTAAACTAAAAGAAAATTTTGAAAAGGTAAAAATTTCACACCGGGTAAAAACCGTTGGCAACATCGTATACACAGTTGCCAGTGGAACCTTTGATTGGATCCAAGGAAAGGAAAATAGTTTACATTTTCACAGCAAATATGGTAGTATACCGGGTTGTTATCTATTTACAATAATACATCGCCGTAAATTTGATTTGGGAGTCGGCCCGGCAATGTATATAAGCGGTGTTAACACAGTAACATATATAAACGATATGATACCAGCAGCACCCGACCGAATAAGATACCCTATTAGGATTGATATAACTACATCCGACGAGTCAGTGGTTAGGGATTCGCTACCCAGGACGCTAGAATTTGTATCCGGTATTCCCCCCACCGACCATAAATCCGAGTACACAATCGAATAATTGAAAACACTAGCGGGTTTGAAATAGTAATGACATCGATGAAATCAATTGAACCGATAATAGTCCCAGAGGTATCACAATCGCATCGATATCGATATGATACCGTGAAAGAGTTTTCCGCGAACTTGAAATCACTTTCTGAGCGCTATCGTGAAAAAATGAAAAAATACCGACGCAGCGTAGCAATCATCGACATCACCGTGTACTCGGTGTCCGGTGTGATGGCCAGCGCCGGGGTTATTTTGTCGACGGTGACCATGATGGCTCCGATTGCAGTTCCAATCGCTATCTCCGCGGTAACAACAATTGCGGCAGTCGCCACCGCGATAACTAAAAAGTTATCATCGTGTTCTCAGAAAAACTCAGTGATTATACAGCTCGGTACCGGGTGGTATTTGACGCGTACTCGAAATTATCAGAGTTGATCTCGCTGTCGATAGATAATTCGTTCATATCCGATGTCGAATTTTCCGCGATGACCCAGTTGTATAACTCCGCGATGTTGAAATTGGAAATTGAAGACAGCGTTAACAATAATGTCACTCGAACTGCTTCAACGAATCGCGGAGAATACCACTCCGATACGAACAAGCATGATATCAATAACATCAAAAAACCCACAATTTAGTGTGAACTTCCCTTCTCCGATTCCAGTGCGTGAGATCGCGCTGGCAAAATTACGAGTATATCATAGCTGGCCTAATATCAGATCGGTTGCATTTGGCGGTCAGCAACCGAATAACGCACTGGTGTTCTCGTATAAGAATAAACCCGATGGTACTCCAGCGTGGGAAACTGTTTCGTTACCAACTGGGTCGTACCAAATTGAGCAAATCGATGCTGAAATTCAGCGTAGAATAAAATCAATCACGGGAAAAGAATCAAAAATAGCTATTAATCTTCATGAACCGACGCTCTCGTCGTCGATCGAAATAAGCACAGAGGGATACATTGTAGATATCTATAACAGCTCGTTAAGAACAGTGTTAGGATGGCCTGAAAAACCACCGGAAAAATCCACCACCGACTTAACCACAGGCGTACAATCATATCATGAAATCAATCCCATGTATCTAGATAATTTATCTGATATAAAAAAAGGAAAAATCGCCGATAGATTTATATTTACCAACAAAAACACTATGCAATGGGATTTTATCATTAAAAGAACAGCCGACTCATCTGTTACTATCTCATTTACGCTAACTGACATCACTGGTTATTTTAATGAAATTAATCAATTACATAAAACACAACTAGAACAACTACGGCAAACAAACTCACAAAAACACGTTGAAATACTAAATCAGCTTGTATCTGACATGCAATATATAAATGAACTAATTATTCAAACAATAACCAATGACAACAGCGACAATAAACAACGATTCCTAACCGGTTACAATATCACAGAAGCCGATCTGCGTAATTTCAAGTTTCCCGGATACAAAGCTGAGGAACTAAAAGAATCTGTTAGGAATGTTAGCAAGGTATTACAAGTACAAGATTCAACTGTCCTCCTCAAATATAATAATGATCCAGATGGTGGCGGTAGGCATATTGCCCCGCACAATGTGAATATTTCAACGGTGATTGCGCTCAATTTAACATGTGATGCAATTGAAGGAAGCTATCAATTAATCTAGAGCAATCAAATCAAGCTCAGCAGGGATATATTCTTTATTCGTTTGCACCAACAGCTCCTCCAGGATTCCTAATTATTGAAAACCCAATTAATCCTGTCTACATGCGATGCCATAATAATTCGCTAACGAGAATTAATTTCCGACTCACCGACCAGTCAAATAATTTGATTGATCTACAAGACGAGGTGTTAGCGATTAGTTTGTTTGTAAAGTCCTAAAAACTTGATCGAATATTCGGTTGAAATAAATTGTTAACCCATAGCAGCAGGGGGGGGGGGGCGATGACATCACGACGAGACCGTATTTTGACTAAACGATGAAAACGGTTATGGAGTATGATTTGCGAAAAACTTATGTTTCGAGCAAGTAATCTTTTTTTTTTTTGGTTGAAAAAGAAGGATTCGAATTAATTCTCTCGAGATGTTTGTTAGATTTAGAGCAAATGATGTCTGGAGCAAATGTCCGATTCCCCCCCACCCCACCACCCCACCCCTGCTGCTCTATTTCACTACAGAAAGCTGCCATTGTCTCCACAGGATTGTACGGTAAAATTTGTAGAGACTAATTGGTATCTTGTGTAATAAAGTCTATCTCTTCGTTTCGTCGATTTACCTTTTTTCCCCCAAGTAATTGATTCAAATGTTTCTTTTTTGCTTGCAAAGTTTGGGTGCGCCATATTTAGATGTCAGAGCTCGTCCTGATAAGCGCTGATACAATGCCATACTGGGTTGTAACGTAATGTAAGGTTAAGGTGATTACAAGCAAAGATGACATGTAAAGACAAGCATTCCTAATAAGAAAGAAACTTTTAAATCATTTTGTCATCTTTTTTGTTCCTAAAAGAAAAAAGAACGAACACGAGCTCAAACCTGTATAACGGTTATATGATCACACTTGCATATTACATTTTATCATTGTGTGACACGATCGTTGGTGTCATCATAGGAAACTGATTAGATAGATGCTATTTAATTACATCACAACATATTTATTGAGAAACGAAAAATTGTTTTGCAGATTGCAAAAGCAAAATTATAAGTATGTCCATGCTTCCAGAAGCATACCTTAGACGTTCATTACGTATGTTGTCTGTCTATACGTGTCCGTTTTCCTGTTTGTATCGTAATGTGTATTTCAGTATACCTTATGAGACGAAATGTGTAGTGTGCGACTGTACATCGTGGTGTCAAGGTGGTACACACTTAAATTAGGTTGAATTAACTTCATTTTGTGTTTCTTAAGAGTATCTATAATATTGTTTCAGAGCCAAAAGTTCTGAAGTTGATTAATTTTAGGATGAGCGTATACTCGCACTTTTATTTTGTTTAAATTTAGTGATTCACGCCACATAATTTGGGGGTAAGTTATGAGCCCATCCTGTTTTAGTGAGAATCATAAACTTGGCAAGACGAGTTCTTCAATATACAAATGGCTGTAGCTATTTAAATGGTATCACCAAGCAGTCCCATCAATGTTTTTCAACACAAGAAAGATGATATAATAAAAACAGTTAAGATATTTAACAATAGTATGTGTTTTAATTAACTCATTCCAGTTTCAATATGTACAAGACTGTTTCAAGTACCGTCAAACAAATGATTAGTTTATGGGTGGAAACTGACTGCCATCTCGACCCATATAACTAAATTTTCTTTATCGAAATATGAACTTCTTATGTCAGTTCTCTTGTCAATAACGATGAAGGCTAAGTTTTACCTGTCCGTCTTTTAACCACATTTTCCAGTTAAAAAAAAAATATTTAATGCAAGCCGGGTCTTATACGCAATTTCTAAAATGACAATCAGTTCTTCAATTGATACAAACCGTAAATTAACTAATAGATGTATGGGCGTAGATTAAATTATTGCCGTCGTCGCTAGCAACAATGGGAGTCTCGGTGTGAGGAGCCGTGTGGTTGAAGGCGCTCGTCGTTACATATCACAACCACATTCTCGCCTCTGTCCGCGTGATTTCCAATCTCAGTTTCTGAGAGTGTGGGTATGTGAGAAAATTTCTCCGTAGCTTCCTGTGGATCGGTAGTTCTTCCTAGGGGTTTCTGGATTCTTCCTCCACCAGTTATACTGGGCTGCCTTGGACAGTGTATTTATTTCATGAACGGTGTTATAGTTAATGCAGTTTGTTCATGCTACAGGTGTGTATGAGAAGTATTAGACGATACTTTTATTGTTGTTTTCGTTGTTTTTATTCTTTCAAATACGCTTTGCTAACAATAGCAAATCTGTGGGCGCTTAAACTCATATTGGCGCATTCTAGATTGACGCTATTACAGGAAAGACAATTTTAAGGCTTGTTCCGGCCGTAGGTACTGCATATACGGAGTTCAGTTACGTTTAATTGTTGACGAGAGATTAGTATTCTGTTAAGTTTAGAAAAACGCGAAGATCATATCTCTCAAAAGCCTATTCATACGGGCGTATAGTGTATTATAACCAGCTGGCTGTTCAATATAAATGAATACCCTAAGTACTGCCTAATTTACATTAAACTGCATTATAAGTTGGCTTTTATCCAAATAATTTCCACGTAAAATCAATTATTATTAATAATGGTATTATATTAAACCGAAAGGCGTCGTGAAAAGCATATAACATTTCATGATAAACAATATGATATTTTATTCTTCTTCAAATTCTACGTAAACAATATATTTTATTATTCTTTAAATTCATGATATATGGTATTATGTGTAAAATAGGTATAGTTTAGATTTTTGGGTGTATTTGTCTTGCAATAAATTGATCAATAACAAATAAAGATAAACCCTATGCAATCTAATACCGTTACTATATTCAACAGTATGTACTGTATTCAGCTAAAATTAAATCCAACACTCCGATCTGATGTAAGAAATCCAACATCAAAGAACAACCAATACTGGGTGTTTTTCTTAATTATTAATAATGTACAGAATGAACTTTAAACGGATGTAGTTATAAATCAGTTAGCTGAAAACACGAGGACACACAATAAACAGTAGATCAAAATTACAAATCGGCACCATATATGTTCAAAACAAAAGAAAAAATTGCTCAAGTCATGTGACACGATGTTTATATTATTTACAAAGTGTGGTTTATAGTAGTCATTAGCGTCACATCGGCGCTAAGTGCAACCACATCCAGTAACATGAGTGCAGATTTTCAAATAATTTGTATTAAACTCTCGATGACAATATACTTCATGATTGGGTGGGGTGTATCGCGTTGGGTGGGGTGTATCGCGTTGGGTGGGGTGTATCGCGTTGGGTGGGGTGTATTAAATTGTTCTTTTCATGGTAAGATTGCAACAATGCTACAGTTCTTTGTATGACATTCGACACTATCCACTTAGGTATATGTCAAGTTTTGATTTCTTGAATGTTTTAATGTTACACATTATTATATATATATATATATATATATATATATATATATATATATATATATATATATATATATATATATATATATATATATATATATATATATATATATATATATATATATATACCGGTACATTGGGGGGGGACGAATTTTTAATTATTTAATACTTATCTGCAACTGTTGTGTTGCTACGCTTTTCCGGAACGAAGGACGCCAAGTCCCAGTCCAAAGTAAATATTACCTCATCCAAATGAAAATAGAACGTGATCCCAGTCTGATGTTTTAATCATATCCCACATACAGAGTTTCTTCCTCATTTGACTAGAACATAGACTACATGACATCAAAGCGGAATTTGAAGAGAGACTCTTTGTAATTCTAGTAGATACTATTACAGCCATAAAACGAGCTTACACGCTCCCCAAAACAAAAGCCTCTGAAAAAATGAAAATAACCAAAACAAATCAACAGAAATAAAAAATGAAACCATAGTTAAATAGTAGTAATGCATTACTGATACTAATGCATTGCTGAATTTACAAGTTAGGATAAAGGCTGATGGCATGACCTCAACCCACCCCCACCCCACCAATGCAAAAAGCACCAACAAAAAACAAAACAAAAAAAAATCGTGCAATTAGAAATATGCACCTGCTCTTATTGTTGGAGTGTATATCAGTATAAGTTGGTAGATGACGTGGCCACATGTCATTCTCTCATGATTGGATCAGCGAGTACAAGCCTTCGCTGTGGTGCGCAGAAAATTGAAGGCATAAGGTTGAAAAAGTGGACTGAGATCAGTTCTTAGATGACATCATCTAGGCTTAAAATGTAGCAGTAACCTTAACCTGACGGGTCTTAATTATAATTAAAGAAAAAGTCCTCTTGGCCAAGGAATGAGAATGATAAGCTTTCTTGATTATGAGGACAATTCATAAAGAAGCGATGGACGCCAAAATATCAGAGAAACCCTTGGAAAGGAAAAAGAGGCGATTCCGATCCTTGATTCTTCTCTAGAGGAAGCGAGATAAAACATCGACATACCAGGTGGGCAAATGACCCTATTTTCATATCTTCAGCAATATGGCTGTGACTTTGACAAGTAATCGGAACAGGAGCTACTTAAGGCAGACAAGTCTTATCCAAAAAACCACACAAGCAATATCAATAATGAGAACCCGAAATATTATTAAGATTGAGTATCCCACCCAATGCATAGTGAAATTAAGACTAATAAAAACGGCGGCCCTTTAGACGTTTGCCTCGAAAAGGAAGAGAAGAAAATATGCAACAATATTTGAAGTGGGATAGGTGGGACCAACACGTTTCATACTGCACCAATAACAAAACAACAATTGTTCACTCGGCATCGTTAATATTTGATAGAGATTAACTCCTGACAGCCGGCAAAACCTGTTGGAAACCTTGCTTGAACGACTTTGGCGGGTCGATCGTTTGACGTGAAGGTGGAGAACCTCTGGAATGTTGTGTAGGAGAAACCCTGTGCTACGACAGGAAGCACTGCCCTTCTGTATAGGATTCTCGTCTGCAAACAGACCGTGGTGTCAAAGATAACTTATCAGAATGAGCCGAGACGTGGAGATTCGAGCTCACATAAGAAACTAAGGAATTAATTTGATATGCGAGAATACGTTAGCAAGCAGACTGACCGCCCGTGCCCTATGATATGGCATTGATTAGACATACAAATGGAGTCGACATCGAAGCAAAAAAGCCTAAATTTGAGGGAGATTTCTTTAATGACTGATCATCGGAGATTGTTCAAGTCTCCCATGAATTGAGAAGGTGCGTATGTGCATCGTCATCGGCAATTCATCCCCGCGTACTTGAAGTCCCGAGAATGGATGAAATCCTACTTCACAAGGTTTTAGATATGACCTCATCAAACCACCGTCAACTAAAAGAGTAACAGGTCATTCCAAAGAGTATCTCTGAGGATACCGTGCATAAACCACTCGTATAAATACAGGAGGATAGGTGTCCCTAATGATCACAAATGAAACTGCATTACCCTTTACCACCCTGATAAATACTCTTGGGCTAGAGACGAGGCCGAATAAAGGTGGCTCAGACCAATTGGTACGTAATTTCTGTGTGGTTGGAAAACGTAAATCTTAAGGCAAGCGTCCGGAAGATCTAATTAGACAACACAGTTGATGGACCTTGTGTCGTACTTCACCGAGACGGCAGTGTCCATTTTGAAATATTCTTCCCGAAGAATCCTCTTTAAGACAGAAAGATCGACCATAAGTCAAACATTTCTAAACTGTCATAGACTACAAACATCTGGAAATATAACCTGGATTGTTTTCGTCGTTTAACTTCGTCACTGATATGCTCACGTCTGGACTGCTATAGCAAATAATTGAGGTTAGCGAAAGAGGATGAGATGTTCGGAAGCAAAGTCAGTAACATTCATTTGTAGTGGAAAGGAGCCACACGTTGTACATGATGAATATAGATAGGGATAGTCTGTTATCTACATAGGGATGGGGTTTAAGGCTGTAGACTGTGTCTCAATAATTGCCTCATTTGGAAGGAAAAACATGAAGTGAGTTTTTAACTGGTGGTCATTGAGTGGCTGCTGAAATTGGCCTCTTTGAAAACATCAAGCAAAGGTTTGGTCAGACAATCAGAGTGGCCAAGCTTCTTGGCTGGTTTAGACGTGGACCAGTGCTAATGGTCGATCAAGTTGTGCGACAACACGAATGGAATTAGACTTTGGAAAAGCGTCCACGTCATTAAAGGGTCCATCCATCTACAAATTATTTTTATATGGCCCATAAAAATCGTGAACTACGGTAAACATCGTTTACCATCCTATAAAAAGTCAATACTTCCTCCTCTTTCATCACCTTTCCCTAAGAGTAGGATGAAAACCCGAATGGATGACAAGGCACTTCCACAACTAGTTATTATGGAAAGTCATTTGAATCAAACAGGTATGAAAGAGCATTACCTCTGGCCTCTCCCTCGAAAAAAGTGAGAAAAAAATCCTTCCTGTTTTCCATATCTTACAAGAAGAGATTAATGGGGTGTTTGCTGAAAGTGGCAATGAAACTAACCCTTTCAACTTGTACTCCTTGGAGAACTGGATAGTTGATCATTTGTCAACGAACTATAAGAAGGTGGTAAGCCTACTTTGGCATTTATAAGGCCAAAGGGGATATAAAATGCTAACTGCCTGCCCTTTCATGGCGAACGAAAAACTAGTGGGGGAGTGTCTTCAAGGACCTTCTTCTACTCGTACCCATTCACTGGTCATATGAAGAGGCAAAACTTTACTGAGGCATCGTGGCAATAAGCTAGTGGCAAAACTCCAATTCCAAATTTACCAATACAGACAAAGATATATATCAAGGAATTGGGAGAAATGATATAAAACACTGCAAAGTATATCTTCGACCGAAGATGGTACTAAAGAGAAATAGTAAGGCGAATATTGTTAAGCGTCAAGACACGCATGCATTAGCATCACTTTTCAAGGGAAAAGATGAATATATTCCTTGTGATGGATATAACGAAAGCATCACACTGGGGTCATTTTTAAAATTCTAATCTGTCCATACAATCACGAATTCCAGAAAGCAATAATTAGCTTGGACTGGGGACTCTGCATCCCGGAAAAGGCAAACAAGCCAACAATGTAAGGTAATGTATTTATTCTATTAAAACATTTGTGATGGTGTGCTGACAATAATATTTCTTCAGGATAACATAATCAAACTCGAAATTCGTCACGTATCACACATCAATGGAAAGTTTTATTCGCACAAAACATGGCAAACAATAAACATCACGCAATTTCAATGGTTGCAATAAACGCACCTAGTTCAAATTGTGTTAAACCTGTTTTGCCGGGTGTTTCATTTATATTATTTTACTTCTATGAATGGTTCTCTTGATACAAAGTAGTGTTTTCATTGCCATGGATTTAACTGTATTATTGTGGGATTTTCTTTCCACAAGAGCTATTTAAAAATACTTGACAATGCTGGATGGTATTAGGATATGCCGTGTAATCTGTGACTAAATGGTTGGTTTCTTTCTCACGTGTTGTGGCTCTTTAATTATATATACCGATGAGGCCTAGGGTTTGAATGACCCCTAAAATGTAGGTGTTACAAGATGAATTAAATTTGTCCTTGCAACGTATGAGTGAATCTGTACAATTGTTTTTAATAATATAAGATATAATTGACGGTGAACTATAAAAAAAGCAAGCCATGACCAATGTTCCCTCTAATTTTTGACGATGCTGTGCGGAAAAATAAAGGCGTGCGCGGAAAAACATGATGCAAAATTTTAGTGAGCGGCATTTGTGAAAGTCGTACATTTACAAATGTTTAAAACTCTATTACACAGCAGTCTTCTATATGATAAATTAGACATTTCGCACAGGCATATGCATTGTTCAATTATGTTAATAAAACTATTGTTCTACTTACTTTATATTAATGATGTCGGTAAAGTGCTACACATATATGTCATATTTAATTATAAAAACTACAAATAAAATAAATGTAGTTCGAAATTTAGAGCAAAACAGTTACTTTATTCATTTATTGCCGAATTTCCACGTCTGTCTTTGTGTGCGGTCCAATGCTTGTAAACCGCATCAAGATCAATAGTGCTTCTGATGAAAGATATAATTTTATGCGCATCAAATGATCCAAATGATTTACTTGTAGCCTGTTTCTAGATTTTGTTTTAATTGAGTTAATTAGGCTAAAACCGCGTTCGCAGTCTGCACTTGATGCTTGAAATGTCCTACAAATGTCCAGCAGAATCGACAGCTCTTTCATGTCTTCATTCTTCATGACACAGCTTACGACGTCAGTAAAAGTCTGAATTGATTCAGTCTTCACTTTCTCTGTAATAAAAAATTTGAAGTCATCATACTGTTCACCGATCTTTGAAATTACACTCTCTTGACAGTTTGGTATAATTCTTGAAAACCTTCTTATCAGTTTGTTCAAACTGTCTTTGCCAAATTCAAAACTTGAATTCTTTGCAATGATGCAGTGGTCAAATGCTTGCCAATCCATTAATTCATCATCCGGAAATCTCTTCTCAAGGTGATTACATAAAAGTTCAACAAATCTAAGAATTACAGCCTTGTCGACGTCACGGTCAATTAAATTAAGAACTCCCTTCACTGCATCACTCCAATGAACTGTTTCTCCAAGATGCAGCGATCTTATTTTACATATGATGGCCTTTACAAACTGAAACGCTTCAATAGTTGTCAGAATAATTCTTTGAAAATATTTGCTTATACATGCCAGTTCTCCCAAAACATCGTTAAGTACTGTCAAAGCCAGTCGAAACTGCAGATTTAGAAGTCTCTTCAGCCAGAACTTATTGATTGGATCATTGCTCATGTTTACTTGTTCAGTGCAATAGTCAATCAAAACGTTGTAGTTTCGCACAAAAGCGGCAACTGCTAAATGCCTAGACAACCACCTTACCTCATGCAAAGGCCGAAATGCCACGGAACTACTTTCTGCGGCATTGGCCAATTCCTGGAATTTCTCATTTTTAACTGATGACCTGCTGAACATTGTATAAACTGTCCGAAGTAATGTTTCAATATCGTGCATTAATGAAACTTGCTTCCAAGCATCTTCAACAGCTAAGTCTTCGCGATGAGCAACACAGTGTTGTTCACACAAATGATGTATCTCACGTCTCAGAATTTCAGCCACACCATTATTTTTCCTTAGCCGTCTGATGTAAACATCACCATCTTCTGCTGATCAAGTTGATTTTCACAATAGAATTGTTTTATTGCTGTCACAATAGAGACGCTGTCGCATGAGGACAACGTATCGATGCCACCGAATATTGTTTTGCAAACAATTTCTTTTTCAGGCCTATACTTGAAATATACAATCAGCATTTTCTGAACTGAAATATCGGTACTTTCATCTATTATCAACGTGTGGAATGCCGGCTTTCGCAATTCATTCATAAGCTGAGTTTTTAAGACGAGGCTTATGCTCTCAACAAATTCGAACGCATAATTTTTGTGGTGCCAACTTTGTGGAATTTTAACGTATTTTGCAACATGCTCATGAATATCTTGTACAGAAAACATTGATGCATTCAGTTTAATAGCAAGAATAACGTTATCAATCAGCACTTTTACCAAATCTGAAGTTGACCGCTTTCTCTCTTCAATCTCTGCTCTGATCCTACGATCTGCCGTACTCTCCTGTAGCATACACAAAATTCCACCACTCTTCTGATTAAGTAGCTTTTTAACTGATTCAGTGTGCACTTTTTGACTGAGATGCCGCTTTAAGTAATCAAGTTTCCATTCATCCCATTTTTGTCCCGTGCTGAACTCTCCTGCAGCATTTGCATTTGCGCAAATAGTGCAAACAACAGCGCCATCATCATTGCATGTGAAAATATCTCCGCTTCGATCAGTTCTGATATCCACTCTTCCTTGAATCTTTAACAAGTTTTCTTTTTCAAGGAATATTGACATCCTTCTGCTTTTCTTTTGGACATTATGCGTAATTTATTATTTAATATGAAAGCATACTACAATTTCTTGCTTTATCGCTCGCCCACATAACTTCCGCCGGCTGCAGCAGGTAATTTTCCCTCTCACATATTTGCTGCGCGGCAACTTAAAACTGCTGCGCGGCAACTGAGAAAGAGCTGCGCGGCCGCGCAGCCGCGCAGCTTAGAGGGAACATTGGCCATGACGCAAGCGATTTCAAACAAGTAAAATATTACTGATACACCAAAGTGAGACAAAAGCTATTCAAGGGACATCGAAAAGTACGAAATGAAGTCGGTTTACAAATATCGTTTCATTGTTCGCATTCGGTAGAGAATGAATGGTGCGTGTGGTATTCCATTTGAGCCGACTGGCAGCAGAGTCGTTGATTAGAAGCGGCATAACGCGTGCCATCGATGTTTTCAAAACAATGCAACAAAATACCAGTTTCATTAAGATAGATGAAGATGTTATCGTCTCGGCTGATTGTGAAAATATTAATTTGGTTTTACCCTGTGTTTTCTTCTACCGTAGACACAAGGACTATATATATATATATATATATATATATATATATATATATATATATATATATATATATATATATATATATATATATATATTCAAAACACAGCTGCTCGGATCATCCTTAGAGTACCAATATAAAGCACACCTCCCCGCCGCTCAGTTCCCTACATTGGCTATCCATTCGGTCCAGAATCAAACACAAAATATGTTCTCTGTGCTACGTTTCATTGATGGATTCCGGTCCAACACGCCTATCCAGCAAGATACTTACGCTCCTCTTCTGACAATCATTTACTCATTATTCCAACTATGAAAACGATGTCATATGGACAACGTACTTTTGCATACCAGGGCCCAGCAATGTGTAATGAATCGCCCATTAAAATTAGACACAAAGACACAGCAATCCCTTTCAGGAGTGTTCTTAAAACGCACCTTTTCGACTACAGGAACAAACTTAAAGACCTTATAATGTTTCTTACCGTAAATAGTTTCAGCATTTTTTATGTTTTCTAATTTCATGGTGTTTTATTGTTGTTTTGTTTGAAATCATATCATTATAGATGTTGTAAAGCGCTAGAACTTCTAAAGATTTGGCGATATTCAAAGTTATGATTATTGACTTTGCTATCACTGTTGTGGTAGTAGAAGTTTAAACAGTGGTAGTAGTAGTTGTAGTAAGATCAGTACTAGTAATAGTTTTTGTAGTAGAGGAGACACAAGGTTGTAAGTGTCCGAGCAGTGAACCTAAGCATTTAATTGCAATGGAAAATAAGTTTAAAAGGATCAAAAAGTAAATAGGTTGGAAGGGGTGTCTAATGAGTGCATCGTCCTTAAGAGAGCGAGAGTCTGTTAAGGTTTTAAAGGAAAGGAGACAGAAGGAATAACAAAAGCGGTTTAAATCTAGTCGTTGTGAAATAACACACCAAATTTTATTCGAAACGTTCCTAGCCCATGTTCGAGGCTGTCGTGTAACTGTTGACACCGGTCGATGCATTAATTTACTTAAAAGTGAAAAATGGCTGTGCCTTTAGGTTGCGCACTTCCATTTCTTTTTCATTTATTTCTTTCAGAGATTTTTTGTATGTTTGAGACGGCATAGTCTTTATTTTCCTATTATGCCATTCCTTCTTGGCATCAGAAGTAGTGTGTATTTTTCAGACAGACTTTCTCTGCGGAAACAAAATTCTATGTGACGATCAACCGTTGCCTCAGACTACATGATTGCAGAATGGGCCGAGCAATGTTTCAAATACTCAAACACTTGCCTGTACTTGTATTAACTGCCTTAGAATTGTTTGCTCTATAATTTCCCTTTCTCGATAACCTCTTTTTCTTTAACTTCTTTCCTCTTTCACGCCTTACTCCATGACGAATCTTTGTCGCTGTAGATACAAAATTAATTTACGAATTGCCGATCTGAAAGTTCTAGAAGAATTCATACAC
This sequence comes from Unio pictorum, assembly GCA_030141615.1. Classification (NCBI taxonomy): domain Eukaryota; kingdom Metazoa; phylum Mollusca; class Bivalvia; order Unionida; family Unionidae; genus Unio; species Unio pictorum. The sequence continues at coordinate 358,779 of JARLTB010000307.1, forward strand.
GAAGTAACATAAAGTTGAATATAATCATATACAGTTAAGTCAATGGTTAGCATGGTCTACTTTTTGACACTGCAACAAACGAAGAATTGAGATTAATTGTTTATAATTATATGCATGAATGTTTTGTTATTTTCACCTCGCCTTTATCGGTATGCTTTCGTAAATGAAATCTACATTTAAAGATCATGTAAATAAATTCCTATGTAACAAAGTATTGTTCTCAGCACTGATGTGCACGTAAAGTTTACTGACCTGCTTTTCTTTTACATGGCCCACTTTTCCTAGTTCTAATCACCATTCCAGAGTTACAAGCCTCCTTTTGCAGTTCACAATAACTGTTGTATGTGACGTTGTCCGAGCCACAGACTGGATTGTTTATTGTAGAAGTGCAGATATTGACACAGTCTACACAGACTGGTTGCCCACTATCAGGGTCAAGGAGACAAGTGGTTCCTGACAGGCACTGAACACTTTCGCATGTTGAAGTATCTGCAAAGAATACGATCTGAAATAAGTTGATTTAAACATCTTTGCAGCTAAGAAACAACCCGTTCTTTACATGTAACGCACTTGGCATATGAGAGAGAGAGAGAGAGAGAGAGAGTGAGAGAGAGAGAGAGAGAGAGAGAGAGAGAGAGAGAGAGAGAGAGAGAGAGAGAGAGAGAGAGAGAGAGAGAATAGTCGAGATTAACATTGAAGTAGCAGATCAATATATCTCCGACAAAATTGGACATACAAGTAAGATAAATTTACATAATGATTATTAAATCAGACAATTAACAAAACGGTCATTAATTAGAACAATTCAGCATGTTTTACTTCTTTAACGAATGATAGAATATTTTCTCTCCCCATATGTATTAAGTCCATAAATCAAGCCCCAAATCTGTCTTGATATTAATAGAAAGTATGTAGGTCTGATGTCTTGATATTAATAGAAAGTATGTAGGTCTGATGTCTTGATATTAATAGAAAGTATGTAGGTCTGATGTCTTGATATTAATAGAAAGTATGTAGGTCTGATGTCTTGATATTAATAGAAAGTATGTAGGTCTGATGTCTTGATATTAATAGAAAGTATGTAGGTCTGATGCATTAACCTGTGCATTAAAATAGTTTCCTGTATTAAAATCTTTGCGGAATACATCTGCGTACAGTTTAGAGACTTACTGGTATTCGTAACAGCCAAACCTACCATATAATTCAAAATGGTCATAGGACAGAGGGTTGTGCTTTTCACTTGCTTTGACAAGTCGCCAAAGACATGATTTATTTAGGAAATAGTACGTACATTATATCATCAAACATATCATTCGCCAACGATAGTTCAACATCCGCAAGAAATAACGGTAAGTGCAAAAATTGCAAACTGATGTGTGCATACAAACATTTTTGCAGTTTTGCAGGTTTTAATAAATGGGCATAATCATCCCCTATACCGCCAGTCAATGTCATTAAACGTGTGTGACGATTTGTTGGCCTGCATATATGTATGGTATGATGGCTTTTGTGATATCACGCGTTCTTTGGCATCAAGGTTTTCAGATATCTTTGCATTATTTGCATAACGCCACCTATTGTTTGTTTATCCTAAATACCTTGGATGACCTAAATTTCTGCTTCTGGTTTGCCAGTTTTTTTTTCTGGAAATGTCCAGAGTGTGAATTCTGTTTAAGAAAACGAATCCACGAATAGCACTCATTTTTAAAACTAACTGTACCCCTGAATCTAAATTATATTCTGCATCTTCTTTTAAATCACTAACATTGTACGCAATATTCTAACCGGTTTGTAGTCTGCAATTGTCCGAAGGGGTCATGTAAGAGTCAGATCACAATGAATACCAAGGATTAAGTAATCAACACTAAGGTACCGTATATGAGTCAAAATGTGAAATATAGCAATATCATGGTTTTCCGTAAGTCATGATGCCATTTAAAGTTAGGTGATGTTCAATTCAAAACATTGTTATTTAACCTCTTATGGCATTAAATGTGCACTTAAAACACATATGTCTAAGACTGTTAATTTTACAGAAAACCGCTTTATATGCATGAGTATTGGATTTTTAAAAAATTATGTGTATATAAAAATACGATTCCTTTATTTAGCTTTCTATCAAATATTACATATATATATATATATATATATATATATATATATATATATATATATATATATATATATATATATATATATATATATATATATATATATATCAGTCAATCAATTCAATCCAAAAAGGTTACCGTATGATACTGCAACCCTCAAAGTTTCTTTGAAGCCATACTAAAGAAATGTAAGTGTATAGGGCTTCAAAATTCAACAACGTTACAGAGTCCACCTTGAGGAACAGAACTCGTGGAAATGTCATATTAGATCAGGTGTCAACAATCTTTCTAGGCCAAGGGCCAGATTGCATTTTCTAAGACTACTTGAGGGCTGCAAACACAAATTTCTTTAATATAATTACTGTTCACGAGCAATATTTATATGTTGTTTGAATTTGGCCTGAGGGAAGGACACAACATGTTCGAGGGCCGGATTCGGCCCGCGAGCCAGGGGTTGTGCAACCCTGCATTAGTTGCTATTGCTGGATTTGTAACTTTCTGCTCTATGGAAGAAGAGCAGAAATTAGTTGGTCATGTAGGACATGGTAAGTACAAACCAGGCAACCAATATATGGGAAATGACTATGAAGCGTACTTGGGGAGACATGTTAAGTCAACAGAATGCATAAGCATATAGCTTTAAATGTGTGTGTGTGTGTGTGTGTGTGTGTGTGTGTGTGTGTGTGTGTGTGTGTGATTTGAATTTAAAGTTAGCTTTAACAATGTTCAGTCCTATCGCTACGATGTATGTATTTTGACAGTTTATAGTGATGTATATAACTGGGGCATCATGATTCAGTCATGTAGCATGATGTCCCACCCAGTCACATTATCCTGACACCAGGCCGACCAAGCCTAGCACAAACCTTTTAATGTTGAGCGACAAGCAAGGCAGCTGTAAGTACGATTTGTTGTAAGTCTTTTGTATGACTCGGCCGTGAATCAAACCCACGACCTCGCGCATCCAAGGCGGAGCCTCTAACTACTAGGCTACCTAAACGGTCACTACAGCTTTAAGAACACCTGACCGGATCGTAGGTGGTCAAACCAAAGAATTTATCAATTATTAATATTCCTACATATTTTGTGTTTCCTGGACAGAGATGTAATGATGAATCGTATTAATTGAGCGGTCCTGGATCTGCAGGTGAAATGTCGAAATCTAGATGATCAAGTTAACTTATATATCAAACAAAGCATTTTGTCAAATATGAAAATGTTCATGATAGAAAGGCATATTCGTCCCTTTTCATCTTCTACGATGGACACAGGTCTCATTTGTCGCTTAACTTAGCAAAATGGGCTAAAGAGAACAATTTTATACCGCTTGTCTTGCCACCAAACACCAACTATTTTGACGCAGCCTTTAAGCATTGGTATATTTAGACTAATGCACAAAAAAAGGAAGCCAACATAATATGAAAAATATTCCTGGTTTGACCATGACAAAATATAAAGTTGCTGAATTGACTGCCAAACCTTACATGAAAGCCATTACTGCAGACAATTTTCATATCCTTATTTAAAACGAGAAGTGTACATCATTTTGACAAAATGTCCATTTTTTAATGCAAACGTTGCACAATCACTCATAAATAAAAATGAAAATCAAGAGGAACAATCCACAGCTGAATGCTCCAAACTAAGCTACATGAATCACAGTCCATTAATAAGAGTAAATAAAGTGACATTATTTCTGAAAGAAAAAAGAAAATGTCTGGCATTAAAACTGCAGTCAAGTTCATGAACAGAATTATTACAAATGATATTAAAAACAAACAAAAAGACAATTTGTTCCATTCTTTCTTTCTGGAAATCTTTTGAAGAATTCCAATATTGATATTATTGTTTCTGCAGCATAGATGATAAAACTTACTGATGAGAAACTCGGTACTAATTAGTCAAACTCGGTACTAATTATTCAAACTCGGTACTAATTAGTCAAACTGCAGGCCAGAAAAGTACAGAAATGAAATGTGTGAACTTCCCATAGAAAACGAATCATGGACCAGCAAGAAATAAGCTCGAATTGATATAAAAGCAGAAGAAAATGAATTATCGGATGACGTTGATGATGATGAAAATGGCTTTGTTTGTCTTGACAGGCATCCAGAGGGAATAAGGGTATGTGAGTCGATAATATTTGTAACATAGAGAAATGCGAGGAAATAAGGGTATGCGAGTCGATAATATTTATAACATAGAGAAATGCGAGTTCTGCCCACATTGGACTCTTCTTACGTAATGTTCAAATATTAGATTTGAGGACAGGCGGTATTTTGGGTGTTCTCGCTGCTTAAACAAAGAATGTTGTTTTCAACTAAACACTGCACTGTAACAATGTCCGTTTCCTGTTCAGTTTGTTAATTGTGTTGGATAATCTTTCGACTGATCCAGAGGCGTAGCGATGATATTTTGCGCCCGGGGACGAACTATAAAATTGGTGCCCCAGCGATCTTTTGACCGATTTATTACCCTTGTTTACTTATTATAATGTAACGTTGCAAGCCTCATTTTGGCGCCTCTGTACTTTGGCGCCCGGGGACATATGTACCCCCTGCCCCCTCCCCCCCAGCTACGCCTCTGGATTGATCGCTTCCCGCAGTTATGTGATGTAAAATTGACAGGCAATGTATTTTCGTAGAGATTAAAAACCAACAATTGAGAAATATATAGCCCATTTGAAGGTAACTCGTTTCATTACTAAATTGACGATCACTTATTTTAAGCTACGGGCTGTATAGATGGAACTGATGCGGCAGATCTTACATTTCAGGAAGGTTATTAAAGCATAAGGTCGTTGCAATACATTCTCATTTTGACGTTTCGAATCTAATACTTGGAATTTTCAAATTTCGTCTTTTGCATAGTTTAACTAACGAGTATTCCATCACAGGATTCAAGCATGATACTTCTGCTATGTTCAGTAACAATTCGTGCCTTTCTTAGTTGGACTTTATATAAAAAAAAATTTTTTTATCTGAAGCTTCTTGCCAGCAGTCGTTCTAGACAACATTAACATAACATCTCTAAATATGGAGGTATATATAACAACTATATTTATTCTAGATGACCTTGATGACCTTTAACTGTAATAGCCTAAAGAAAAATTAAAAACAAATGACATTCGTAAATGTAAATAGTTTGCTTTAAATGCTAGAATATGAAGAGAAACTGATAATCAGTAGTAACAAGAACATCAAATCAGTTTTATTGGGATTCAATTTTATTTCTTAGACCAGGCTTTTACAAGTTCAAAACCAATCTTTAAAACATAAGTAATTTCATTAGCATTGTTGATCCTTATGCCAAAAACACATTGTCTGCAAATGACCTCGCAATTCGAATCATATCATCAGTAATAAAGACTATATAAAGAAGAAAGAGTAGCGACCACAACGCGGGTCCTTGTTGAACACATACCTATATTCCATATGACATGAGTTTAGCCCCAGATAAGTAAGTTCTAAACCATTCAAGTAATGGATGTGTAATTTGATAGGCTTTTAGTCCGAACCAAACTATCAAAATGCTAAACTCTCTCAAAGCCTAACCCAAGATTATGTACATTATTAACAACTTCACAAATATTAATTAAATTTATAGATGAACTGGTAAAAGGTAGGATGACAGGGTAGTAATCGAGCCTGGTTCTTATATAATAAATCGTTATGATACAGTTAATTACATATGTATTTGAAAATGAACCTTTCAATCAATTATTATATATTGTTCCAAAGTGATGTTGATTCATGTATGAGCCATAAATTCACAATACAGTACAAATATTAAATATTTTGTTTCCAATAAAAATTAGGTAATTTGCCTCTAAAATAATTGTCCAATGGGTATACAAAAGTAAACTAATGGCGAAAGCGTTATTGATTTTGGCAATAGCTTGTGTATTTGCGTCATGGTACTGGAATAATAACGAAGAACCTCAAAGATTTAAGAAACATGCATATCCCACAGTTTAACTGAAGACCTTTGCGTAATCGAGTGTTATAGTAAACAAGATTGCACAGTGTAAATCGCCAAGTTAGATGTAAGGTGATAGACTAGGTTCTAACGTCAACATCCGCCACTGCAACATAATCAAAATGTTGACTGATTTAACTCAAGTTTTTATTCTTTGGCTTTACGAATATGTCATATACTCCTTTGACAGACAGCACGGTTACTACTTCTGTCAAGCATTCGACAATTTTCATATTTACAGACTTTTACTTTAATGCAAACACTTTTTACTACTCACTCATGCATTTTCCATTATATGCGATTCGAATGCTTCGCCCCTTCTTACAAATCGCTGCCCTAAGTTCGCACAGGTTGGCGTATGTTTTCCCATCCTCACCGCAGATATAGTATTTTGGTAGGTGTGGTTGACAGTGTGTTTGACACACGACACAGTGAGGAAATCCATTCTGATCTTCCAGACAATATCTATTACTGAAACATTTCACCTTTCGGCATGATTCTGAAAAATTGAATATCTGTCAAAAATATATTCTACACGGAAATATCCACAACTTAAAAATATACAATTCAAACTGCCCGTAATATTTGTAAGCATTATCACTAATCACTAATTTCGAAAGGGAATTTTTAACTAATTAAATTAATTATCAAGTTTTCATTATTAACTGAAAGTGTGCTTTTAATAAAATACTGATTTCATTGGTATTATTATTTTTAGGAAAAGAGTTAAAAGTCCATCTCTAGTTTTTAATAGTTTTCAGTGTCGTCTTCGGAGTGCAGTAAAATGTACTAAATTAAACTTAGTTAAGAAAAATTATCTCCCTTTATTTGACTTCGAAGCATTTTCTTCAGTTCTGTTATATAAAAAGTTAGAAAGTGACTCGATCTTATTTTTTAAAAGCAAGTGACATTTGTAAACTGAAACGCAATTAGTGACTTCCAAAGAAATATCATGTACTTAATATATGAAGCCTTTAACGAGTGCAAAATCCTTACTTTTGCAGTTTCCAAAGTAGGCTATCTCTGTTTGTTGTTCATATTTGCAGTTTTGTCGTAGTAACTGACAGTAATTTCGGTATCGTTTTCCGTCCGTTCCGCAGAGTGGACCTCTTTTCTTAAGCCCAGAATCGCACTGCGGTCTGCACACACAGTGTGGCGCTCCGTCTCTCATAACGCACTTTCGATCCTTCCCACAAAAGACCGTCTTACAGCTAGCTGAAAAAAATACCTTTTTAGGCACATGGGATAGAATATCAAATTAGGATTCTATATGGTGATCTATTATGGGCACTCGACTCTTCTTTTAAAAATAGATTAATATCAGAAACATTCTTTTCATATTTCCCCTTGGTGGTGGAAAGATAGGAAGAAAAAAAACTTTATATTTTCCATTCTTATTGACAGAGACGGAGTGGTTGCCGATTATTGCCTCATGTAAACAATTATTCCAAGAAGCTCTAAAATAAACTATTACACTGAGATATTAGTATGTGGTACCACGAGACAAGCGAGGAGATGGCGGTTCTGGCTAACTCATTGTTTTGTGGGGGTGGTAATCAAAACTCGAAACTAAAATATTGCTTGACCAGCAAGACATGGGGGGGGGGGTATCTTGAAACTATATTAAAACATCACTGGGAAGTCATTTTCTTGGGTATTATTTTTACATCACCCATATCTCTTGTATTGGTTCGAAAACATTAAAGCTATTATTTAAAAAAAATACTGGACCAGCATAAATCAAGGTATATTGTTTTAGAAATATAAAATAGTAAATGGGCTTAATTAGACTATCAAGACGATAAAATGCTCCATCAATCGGAGACTAAACTAAACTAATATATATATATATATATATATATATATATATATATATATATATATATATATATATATATATATATATATATATATATATATATATATATATATATATATATATATATATATATATATATATAAATTACTATTACCAGTGCACTGGCGTAGTGTAACGTTTTGAAATAACACGCTCGAGTACACGAAGTTCCTCCAGCACGCCTCGAGTACACTTACAACGAAACTAAAAGTTAAACAAAAAGATTTAAAGCGTAAAAACGTTGCGAACAAACTCGGCACTAACACGACTAAACGTCCGCTTCCTGGTTTAACAAAGTTTTGTAACCAGTCCATTATTTGATAGATAGGCTGTTTCAATCCCAGTAAACCCACAAGCCAAAGCAGTCTAACTGGCGTGATCCTTCATTGATTTCATTTACGGTGAGTCTAGACAGACAATTGCATCAGTCTTGTACGCCAAATTACAAATGAATAATAGGACTTCACGTTTAAAGTTGCACAACGAATTGCATTTATTTAGTATTTTTCTGTCAACTAATATAAGAGAATATGATGATAACTATAAAGGATTCATGCGTAAAATTTGTACAGATTGTAGCTGAAGGCGTGCTCTGTGCTGGCTGTCTTCTTTGTTTGTTGCTGTTATAGGGTTTAACAACATTTTTCAGCACAAGATAGGCTATACTTGGCAGCCAGTTTTAATGGTGGAGGAAGAACCCGGGAAAATCCCAGAAAGAACCACTGACCCACGACAACCTACCGACAAGCTTTCTCACCTACCCAGATTGGCTGAGACCGAGACTCAAAAAACCCACGCAGACAGAGGTGAGGAGGCAGTCATCAGTAACAGTGAGCGCTTTATACCACTCGGCTACACGGGGCCCCTTGTCTTCTTTGGAAATGTACGCCCATGATCATACCGCTTTTTGTCGATGGCAAGCATTGTGTGTTGTGCCTAATTGCTATTTAAGCAGCAAGCTTGTTACGATTATGGTGTCCTTAATACAGGTTAGAAGGATCTGTATATGTCAGACAGTATTGGAACACAATGGATATGGAGCACTGCTTACTTGTGAGGTGATGGCATATACCTGGAATGCAATTTTTGGCAAAATCTCATTGGTACAGAACAGTGAAATTAAACTCTAATCATCCTTTCTCCTGGCCATTAAACATTGATGCGACAAAATTAATACCTGCTGGAAAATCGAATAATAAAATACCTCATTCCTGCCAGTGTTGTTGTTTGTTGTTTTCTGTAGTTTTTTTTAAAAATCACACAGTGCACTTTGTAGCGGATTTGCGTAAGAGCTATCGTCGGCTTTTTCGTTGTGACAGTTAAGAGAGATTTCAATTGTTTTGGTGCTATGACAGCCATTTAGGAGTCATATTTTAAAGCCATGCCTACATGGATATATGATTCTAATTTCAGAGTTATGATCTGCTTAAAACGGACACATGTTTAGGCTGAACACCTGTTGATAACAGACATATTATGTTTAGGGATGTGCTTGTTAAAGAGATCATAATTTCTGACTGCCACTTTTAAAACGAACCGAAAGATATACGAAACAGTACTGTAATCGTCGGGTCACCCATCTCTTATCTCGGTTTAGTTATATACCACTTATATAACGACCGGAACCCATGTATAATGTTTTTTTTTTAATTAACCTTTAAGTCCTGCATATAAAATCGATAAGTCAGCATTAACATATGTACCGTGGTACAATGTACGTATTCGTGGTATTAGAGTATAAATTCCTCATTATTAAATGCATATATTGCAGACCAAGAGAATTATATAAAAGTTATCGTTGACCAAATTCTAGCATTGGTCGAACTCTGCAAAAACGTTTAGTTACAATAAGGCCAGCTTAGTGTAATTCTGCCGCAGTAATATTCAGTAAGTTACATTTTTCACAACCAAATCACTTAGCACCACGAAATAACGTTCTTATTGCCCTCATTCATCAAAGAGCTTTTCTCAGCATATCAAAAGCAAACCTAATGATAAGATTCATAAAGCCAATACAGTCAACGAATTCATTGCCAAAGGTGAGGTGTCCCATACGGACAACACACAACAGCCACCAGAGTAAAGACAACAGATGAAACATAAAACCTATTATCGAGGAAAGCTTTGCTGGCAAGCGATAAACAACAGAAAAGGCTTCGAAGTAAGGGTTTTAGTGACAAACATAAATACTGCAAAGATAAATAAATTCAGTTGTTTGCCTGACAAGCAACATAATACTGAAGAAAGTCCGAAGATTTTTCCTTTATCAAAAGTTAGAACAACTAGAGCTGGAAGAAATAAAGGAGAATCTAGTGCAAATGGAAAAAGACATGAACAATAAATTAAAGTCAGAGCAAACAGAAGACTATGAGTTTAAAGGCGACACAAACTCAAACTAAACATACACCATATCGATAACTATTACATTCCCCAGACGTTATATATTGTGTGTATGTATTATGTTCGAGACGCACAAAATGTAATAAATGTAATTTTCGACCCATTGCAGTAACTAATATCAAGCAGCTTCATAAAATGGAAGACCGCATGTTAGGAACAACATTAAATCGTGTATCGATATTGCAATAATTGTAACCATCATTGTGTCGGTTATCATATTTGACTGTTATTTAACGGCGTTCACTTTGGAGCGGTGTACTGAACAAATATCGCATCGTTTACACAAATTGGTCACTAGCTGTCCGCATAGTATGGCCAATTAATTTCTTATTTTGTTTTGGAAAAAAATGTACAATAGGTATGAATTCTCAGTAAATTTATAAGTTTTTATTTTATTCTTATCCCAATAATTTATGTCCAAACAAAATGATATGAACAGCCTAGACTTTTTAAAAATTTTGTTTATAATCTCTGCGCAGCTATACTTAAAATGTGAAAAACACAAAGATGTATAAATAGGACAATGATCTTATTTCTGCGTTGCAAAATATCATATGTCTTGATGGACCAAAGAAGTTTTGAATTTCTTTTACTTTTGTTTTTTAATGATTTCTTGTTCCCATGCGTGATATGCAAAACACAAACGTATTAGTGGCCCACCAGTTTCAGATTCACCACTACTCCGGAGGGTTATTTTATATAGAATGTATTGCAGAAGTCATAAGTTAAGCCTCAAATCAGTCGGGGTGTGGGGGTGGGGGTGTTGTCATAGTTTTAGCATTAAAATATTTAATGGTTTTAGAAAGATCGTGTCCAAAAAAATAATTGATTCAGTGATTTTCTTTCCTTCCCTATATTGTTTTCAGAAAACGGAAACCAATACATATATTAATTCAACTTGATATGTTAATAAATCATTCTGAAAACTCGCATAAATTTTTTTCAGCAATCAACACCTTTGAGAACAAATTACCAATCTGCGACTCGAGTAAATAAACATGTGCAATTTTCACAGGTGAATGAAGTTTGAATACATATATTATAACGATTCAGTTCTAGATTTCAGCTGATTTTTAAGCACCAATCGGTGCAAAATATCTGAACTAAATTAAGACACTTATGACTTTGAACAACTTTTAATTCATTTTTTATAACTTATGAATATCTTATGAACTCACTTCACTTGGTGTCCGAGTACTCTAAGGCGCTCGCCTTTACAGGTCACTGCCTCTGTTCGCCTGGGTTCGATTCTCAGGCGCGGTCAACATGGGTATTTGAGAAAGCTTGTCAGTAGCTTCACGTGGGACGGTGGTTTTTCTTAGGTTTTAGTTTGCTCGGGTTCTTCTCCACCAGTTATGCTGGTCGCCATGTTTAGTCTGTCATATGTCAAAACTGGTATTAAACCACAAAACAACAATCACTTTAAAAAACAGATGGCTTTATGCATGCCTGGATCTTATTTAAAGAATGCAATCTAGCCACGAATTTTAATTAAGGATTATGGCGATTCTTAGGTGCGGTGGATTAGATTTGTAAATAAATATGTATATAGACTTTTTTTCAAGATAACGAGTTAGGTCATTTTTGTCTTTGAAATCAAAATTATTAAAATTTAATCATTGCACGATCACAAAATTCATAGAAGGATTGTTTTAAATTAAACAAGATATTACATCTGTAGTTAAAGTTATACCATGATATTACAGTTAAAGTTATACCATGATATTACAGTTAAAGTTATACCATGATATTACAGTTAAAGTTATATCATGATATTACAGTTAAAGTTATACCATGAATGACCGTAGTTTACATCATCCCATAGTATCACGGAAATCATAAGCAAGACAAAAATGATTAAAAACAGTATGAAATATATATTCAATTACATGTAACCGTGATAAGAGATAAGTAATGAATTGGATATAAATGCGTACGTTATACCTCAACATAATTTATGCCACGCAATAATCATACACAGAATACCTTTTATTTTAACAACACTGGTCCATGTAAAGTGTTCGGAAATATATTATGTAAACAACGACATGCTTAGCAGTGAAATACCCCGAGGACTAGACATTGATCGATACATGCCACTCATTCTTGTTGCAACAGAGTACTTCTTCACACAGGTTCTTATCACTGCGGCAATGATAACGAATGTAGTGTTGTGTGTTGGTCGTTTGCCGCATTTACGCCTGTACAAACGACATTCAGCTACAAACAGAACTGACCCTGAACTTCCAATTACCTACACGACATTATTATCAATCACCGATTCTTATGGCCTTTACAACTGTAACATCACGTTTGGCCTGTAAGGGCCAGAGACTACTTGCTAGTTACAACTTCCCAGTACAACGTGGAATGTTTGGCTAATCAACTACATGACCTAAGATCACTTTTGATGTCAAACGAACCACATAAAATGTAATCTGCCAGCATATCTAAGCACGTGAAGGAAGATCTACGTTTAGGTTTCTCGTCGTTGGGCGCTCGTTAAAATGAGCAAAGACGACGTTGTTTCTGTTATCTGACCTATATTTTTGCCCATGGTATCTACAACGCTTAGTAATAAAAGCTGTACTACAACTTTACATGAGCAGTCGATGGAGAAATTAAAACTTGAATGTTCGTTTAATAACAAGATCTGATAGGAAAGGTTTGAAGAGTATCAGTATGGACAAAATGGTGTAAATGTCACTGAAACTTTGTACACTACACGCATGCGCGTTACAGTAACACATGCCTAATCCTTTCGATCAAGAACAGCAAACAACAAATCGAAGGTTAGGATACAAAATTACACATGCTAATAATTCAGCGGGACGTATACTTTTTCTTATTAGTTGTACATCCTAATTCTATGTAAAAAAAATCTTTAATTTTGAGACATAAAATATAGTTTGTCCTCATTCATTAATTTAATTATTCAATTTAGACGAGTTGAGTTTTTCTTAAAAATTTTATATCAGATTATATCATTATTATTCTTCGATTAAATAGTGAAACTCATCACTTTAACAGGGCTGTGATTGGAATTAGTGTAGAAAAATATAACAGGTGACACATTTTTTATATTTCATTTATTTGAATATTTGTTAAGGTAATTGTTTCGACCAATATTATTTCTTATAGGAAAAGACGCTTTACCTATTGTCCAGAACTACCACATTTCTTGTTGAATGACTTTTGTATGTACCATGCCTGATCCATAAACACAGCAGCGTATCCAAAACTGTCGGGGATTTTGGTGGGAGTTTGCGTGTCGGGTGGTTGAGCAAAGGATCAGCATCTTGAGGTAGATGACATCCCTTTAAATATGTTCTTTATTACGGTCATTAAATATCACATGCCTCAATTACTACTTCATGAGTTGTTCTACTCGTGTTGTCAGAATGGAACTTTTAAATCACGTGCATCGAATAACAGCTATATTACTTTTAGCTCAGTGACCGCAATACAGTTCAGAATTTTTTTTTTTTATTTATTTTATTTTATTTTCAGAACGGACAGTATTGTAGTTTGAAAAGCTTTAAATGCTGGTTAAAATTTTATTTGATACATTAATGTTTACTCGAATCAACAAATACATCATGGCATTGCGTATTTTAATACAAAGAAGTGACCCTGTTGCTGCTTATTTGCACCCACAAAGGCCAAAACAGTAGTTTACACATTCATTTCCGGATTTCTAAGAGGGGAGCATAACATATTGAGATATTTCACCACATTAGTTTTGTATCAGTGTATGTATAAACAAAGGACAACCATGAAAAGCTTCTTTGCGGACAGCTTCGTGAAAGAAGGGAGAGGATACTTTGTACCATATGATACGAATGTTAGAGCACCAAATGCTGACATGAATGTGCAACTTATTGTAAAGATTTTAACAGCATTTTGATCGTTAAGTATCCTTTTTCAAACAAAAATGAAATTGAAGAAAAAATATGTGGATCCTATTAAATGTGTGTGTTGATTATCACCTCAGTTTGCCCAGTTTTGTGCAGAAACGGGGGAAGAATAACTCACTCACTATGGCAACGATGGCACTGTGGAGCGCCCCCTGTCATAACTTTCCAGAAGACAAGATCTGGAGTGTTCAGACTGTAGTGAGGTGTCCATGACACTGTCTCCAAGGTGTTGAAAGCACAGCATTCTTGCCACGTCATGTTCAGGCCAAACGAGGCTCTGCAAAATCCCGATTTGCTGATATTCATCCAACAAACGCCTGCTGTAAATAAAGTAAACATATTTATAAGTTAAATAAAATAAGATGATTGCACAGTCTGGTGTTGTCCTGAGATGATTAAGACGTTTTAATTAAAAGCTAGTGTTAATGATGTTACAGATGTTGATGCGTTAAAACTGAGTCAAAATAGGAATGTCTCTCGGTCTGGTTTTTATAGTTGGAACAGGTTGACATACTTGTTCAGACTACCCGATATATCGCCTCCAGATCTCTCTCGACATGCATTTTAAACACTCTCTAGACACACCTTGTCAAAAATCTCCAGACATGCCTTGTCAACAGTTTCTGGACATTCCGTGTCCACAATCTCTAGACATTCCGTGTCAATAATCTCTAGACATTCCGTGTCAACAATTTCTAGACATTCCGTGTCAACAATCTCTAGACATTCCGTGTCAACAATTTCTAGACATTCCGTGTCCACAATCTCTAGACATTCCGTGTCAATAATCTCTAGACATTCCGTGTCAACAATTTCTAGACATTCCGTGTCAACAATCTCTAGACATTCCGTGTCAACAATTTCTAGACATTCCGTGTCAACAATCTCTAGACATTCATTGTCAACAATCTCTAGACATGCGATCTCCGCGCAATAATGTTACCGGAAACGAAATATACAACCAATATAAAAAATAACGTGGTTACGATGACAAACTTTGACCTATCTTTTTCCATCTCTTAAACCGGGGACTATTTTTTGTTGTTGCTTTTTTACAGTTCCACTCTTGTAAGACTTCAAAGTGACCACGTGAAATCTGAATGAACAATTGCCCAGTCATCGTCCACAGGAACAACTTGCATTTCTTGAAAATTGATAGTAATTGACGTTGTGTCCCCACAACGTGTTTTTTTTTTTTTTTTTTTTTTTAGTTTTTCATCCGCTTAGTCATTGTACAAACATTGTCTGTCTTATTGATTGTTGTGAACAGTCAATTATATGTGAAAGCAGACATTCTTACGACTTAAATAACTTTTTATAAACTATCCTAGTGAATGTTCTTTTAGTGCATGTAATCTAATCATTACTTTTTCTTCAATGTAATCTCATCCAACAATATACGCATAGAAGTATGTTTCTCCGATTTCTGTTTCTCCAATATCCATTACAAATCGATATATACATCCTTGATTCCTGGTATTCTGAGGGTGACAGACTTTGACCTTCGGGTAAAGGATAACAGTGAACTACTTAATTTGGCTTATTAATTGGGATATAACGAATGTCAATGATAAATCAACTGTTGAAGATTACATACCCCAGTAAATTTAGGATAAATTGCAAGCTTTCTTCGTCATTGAATCGAAACAATGTGTCACACAAGAAAATCCAGATAATGCCATACAAAACAATATCTACTGTCTTGTTAGTGCACACAGTCAGAACGGAGTTCAATGAGCCCGGCATGATATAATTGTGGCAAGTATTTTGGCGGCGCCTCCAAATGATCTAATCATGCGTTATCAACATGTGCTTACAGCAAATTTAAAAGTCATTTGTCAAATGTCTGAATCGTTAAGTCGCTACATTTTCTCGCTGTTCACCTGTTACTTGCCGTGTGTGTGTGTGTGTGTGTGTGTGTGTGGTTTCGAGTTTCATTTTAATTCATCAATTCAATTATTTTACAATAACAGCCGTCAGTTAATTTGTGCAGGTTTTCTATTCAGACACTGACATCCATGCAACAACATAGGGCGGGGTTGAGCGCAAGCGCACCAAATATTAGTACTTGGTTGATTAATATATATTGAGGGGGGGGGGGCAACACAACCTCTGTAGCTAACAAATTCAAAAGATAACACGCAATGTGTTCCATTCTGTGAATATATTCAATGATATGAAGGTGAATTGTATGAAATAATATCCCAGTAATATCCAAGTAGTACACTTATATTCGCAAATATGTCTTTGTGACTTTACACCTGACAAGATCAAGGGTAAGAAAAAGATATACTCCACAATTCAAATATTATAGCGTAGCATTGACTCGGGTGACAGCACATCCCGCACTCAACCATCGTATAGAAGATGATAACAGAAATATAATATTTTTGGAAGGTGGATTTTTAGACAAAAAGATATAATGCACAGATAATGTGCACAGGCTGTCACGTAAAGAGTATTAAAAAAATGTGTTCCGAGTGGACTAAAGGCTTAGGCCAAACAGCTCTGATTACGGCAGTCCGTGGTTGTAGTGCAAAGGACGGAGATGTTTGCTGGCTTGGGCCAAATAGCTCTGATTACGGCAGTCCGTGGGTTTAGTGCGTTTCTTTCTTGACTTTATTCAAAACTTGAGTTCCAAGATCGACAACACTAACATCTGTACAAACAACTGCAACCCTTGGTTCTAAAGAAACTTGAATATTCATTCGCAAGTAAAATTCTGAACTTCAAAGCAGCAAAGCTTCAAAATATGACGTGGTTTTGGTGAGGTTCCTAGTATGACTTTCCATTTGAAAAAGAAGAAAAAAAAACTATTCAGAAAAGTCGACTACAAAGTTTCTTCTCGAACACTTAACACGATATAAAGGACAACGTCCAATGCTTTAGCCCTATTGTCATACAACTTTACTCGACTCCATATCTTACTCGAATGTATTTTTTTTTATGGTTTAACGCCATTTTTCAGCACAATATAGGCTATACATGGCGACAAGTATTAATGGTGGAGGAATAACCCGGAAACCCCCCAAGAAAAAAACACCGACCCACGAGAAGCTACTGGCAAGCTTTCGCACATAACTACGTTAGCCGAATCTTAGACTCGAACCTACGCAGACGGAGGTGAGATGGCAGTGATCCGTAACGGACAGCGCTTTAGACCACTCGGCCACTATGGGCCCCTCGAATGTATTCTAACCAACCTGAAGTCGACATTTGGTTCTATTTGAAGTCTAGAATATTATATCCTTACTAAAAATGTTAAGTAAGGGGTTTTGTGACGGAGAAGCCTGAATACGACCAGTAGCTGATAAACCAGTGTTCTAGGCAATATGAATATTTTCATTATACATCATATTGATATGATTATTATTTATTTATTTATTTATTTATTTATTTATTTATTTATTTATTTATTTATTTATTTATTTATTTATTTGTATTGCCACTATAGTTTACGTTAAGTTGTCATAGTTCTTTTGATAATTGAAGCACAGACATTGAAAACTAATTACTTTCTCGTGCAAAATATAGATGCGAATAGAAGTTAAAAGTTATTGTGAGATTTACGATAAACTGTTTGACACGGAGACATAGATGTCCGTAAATTAGGCCAGTGGTTCCAAGTGCATCACTTTGCTCAATTATCTGCGTAAGTTTGTAATGGATCCGCCGACAGCTGAATTACATGTATGTATTATCGGGAAGATGCATATTGGCTGTTGTAAATAAATTTATCGTAAGTATTAAAGACACACTTGATCAAAATTGTGTAATAACATACCAGAAAGCGTAACTTTGAGTCAAAGGTTGTGTCGATGCAGGTACAATTTTTTAGTAATAGGAAAATGACAGTATTGCAGTAGTACGGGGGATCAACGTTGGTCTTGTTTCATCATATACCACATCTAAATAGTCCACGACACTAATATAATATTAATAATACTAATTCTTCAGGAGAATCTGAAATGAATATCAGAGCATACAAAATCTGCAATATATATATATATATATATATATATATATATATATATATATATATATATATATATATATATATATATATATATATATATATATATCGGTCATTATGATGATGTTTGAAAATCAGATCTCGAAAGAAGAACCGCCGAAATAAGTTTACCTTTTGGGGTTCTGAATCAGTCATATAGTAATGCAAATGTCAAAAGTTACATGCATACAGAGATGATGTAGTTTGAACTTCTCCTGACATTACATCGGCTGATATAAATATTAAAATTGTACACCAGAGGTGGTTGATCTAACTCAAAAGCATGGTTTATATAATCAACTACGTTTGTTTTATTTACTAAGAAAATTAGCTATATATTTGTCTTGAAGACATATTCAAGTCTACATTGCAACTTTGAGTTCCATGCATAAATTAGCCTACATGCACGTGAAGTGACACATATAATATTATTTCAGGCAAAAGAACATTACATACCTGAATTTTCATTGATTTCTAAAAGCATTTCGAGAACTGAATAATCAAAATGCATATCATAAAACTTGTCATATTTGCAAAGAACAAAGTTCGAGTGTTCTTAAATGGCGGCGATAATAAGCGAACAAAAAGAGTTACACTGCACTGTCTGCCTAAAATTAATTCAAGCCATGACCACGGTCAATTTAAAGTAATTACTTGTAACGTCTACCTAGATATAAACTGCATTAATTGGCATGAAGCAAGGTTATTTGAAAATTTTCAATTTTATTTTGAGCACTTAACCTTTAAGTGTAATATACATTCTATTTAATACAAATATGATCACACATATTCTTATTCTTATTAAAGAATCATAACTATTTCCTATTTTAAGACGCACACAAAATTAAAGGAACGAATTCTGAGAATTTAGTTTGGTTTTGTAAGAGAGATATTTTTTTGGTGCTAAAATCAGCTAACGATTATTAGTACTTTTGAAATGAATGTCTAATAATTAGGACATTTGATTTACGCTAGTGAAAGGGAATAGATACACACATATTGTTAGTGCAGCATTGACTCGTCAGTTAATTGTTTCTTTTCTTTTTACAAAAACGCAAACTCCTTAGAGAGGAGAAGGAACTGGAATGGGACAATCCTCTTCAAGAGGAACCGAACCACTTCTGATTTATGTGCGTTACAACAAGCAAAAAAAATAATTGCATAATATTTCGCATGGGCGGTTGACTTTTCTTACTTTTCCTTCCTGATTTTCTTTCATGCGATTTATGATTGCAATAATTTCGTTTAATCCTTGATTTCAGACTTTGAACCCGTCTTGTTTGTTCCCTCCTGTGTATACAGATTACCTCCTGAAGAAACGCGTCTCTGCAACCTCAAATGAATCAGTCTTATTCGTTCCCTCTTGTGTCTACAGATTACCTCCTGATAGTACGCTTCTTTGCAACCTCAAATGAATCCGTCTTGTTCGTTCCCTCTTTTGTCTTCAGATTAGCAACTGACAATACGCATTTTGCAACCTCAAATGAATCCGTATTATCCGTTCATTCTTGAATCTATAGATTATCTCCAAGTAAACCCGTCTTGTCAGTTTCCTCTTGGGTCTACGGATTAACTTCTGATAAACGCTTCCTTGAAACTTAAAATAAATCCGTCTTGTCCAATAACTCTTGGTTCCACAGATAACTCCTGACAACACGCTTCATTGCAATCTCAAATCATATAAACATGGTCCAAATTATTAAATTTTAATTTATAAATAACTGAAGTACTTGATAGCTTCATCAGTATGATCGAATTATGTCAATGTGTTTGTAAAGGTTCACACTACCTAAACGTTCAGGTAAATGAAATTACATATTAGCAACATGTTTAATTTATTTCATATGCACAGGTTATACGTGTCTACCATTCAAATGCTGACAGACATACTGGAGTTTGGACTGCTAGCTTTTGTATAAATATTGTTTTTGATGACTAGACGCACCTCCGAAAAGATTTTATCAAAAATGGAAAGAGCAGGTCAAATGAGTTATTCAAACTGTGGTCATTTAGTAGTTTCAGTTGCACTTTGTCCGCATTGCCGTGCATTAGAAATGCGAATTGCTTCCAAGGAAACAGAATGTCAATAAGTCTTTCAAAGTTTTTTGCAATATGTCAATGAAGCCATATTGTATATTCGAAAGGCATCACTGGTAGAAATGTGTAAGTACTTGTGTTTTATTTAAACATTAAACAAGGTAATTTGAGCTGTGCCATGGCATACTTATGGTTTGAAACGAAAATGGTGCTGATCTGACATCTAAGTGTTACTTCTGCTGAACGGATAGTCAAATCGTTATTGGGTTTTCAATAAAAATACATTTATAGCATACAGTAGTTTGCCCTGATTTTCTGTGCGTTTCTGGTAATTCTCTGATATATTTGTTCCAAAGTTCATTTATTTATTGATTCGATCGATTATGGTTTCATGTTTATCGTAAATCAGTAAGGAACGGACGGTGTGGCCCCTGTTACATTCCAGCAACACGTTTACCTAAGCCTAGGGTATTATCATTAGAGTCAATGTATCACCTGGAAAACAATCTTAACATAACAAATACATTATTATGTGAGAAGTGTAGTCTAAACAGTGAATATGTGAGATAATCCAAAAGTCGGTGATATATTTATTCCTCACGCCGAGATAAAATATGTATGTCGAACTGAAAATAGTTGGGATATGACCTTTAAGATGCATGCCGCAGCGGTTGTCATGATATGCCTCCAGAATAATAATAATGATGAGAACTTTGTATACCGCCTAATCTTAAGAAGCTCTAAGCGCTTTACAACATATATAATGATATGATTACAAAAGACACATAAAAACACCATGCAATTAGACAAATAAAAACGTGATACAAATATTTAAGATAGGAAACATTCTTAGGTCTTTCAAGTTTGTTCTTGCAGTCGAAAAAGGTGAGTTTTAAGAGCACTCTTGAAAGGGATCACTGTGTCTTTGTGTCTAATTTCAATGGGCGATTTGTTCCACGTTGCTGAGCTCTGATACGTAACAGAACTTTGCCCTTATGACTTCGTTTTCATAGTGGGAATAATGAGTATCGATTGTCAGAAAAGGAGCGTAAGTATCTTGCTGGTGTATACAAATGGGTGAGGCCAGATAGGTATGTTGGACTAGAGTCTATCAGTAAAACGTAGCACAGAGAACACATTTATAGGGAGATGTGCTCTAATCGTGGTACTTTAAGGATAATCCAAGCAGATGGTCGTATTGATATAGGGTTTTCAGTAAAAAGCGTCTTCCCATGTGTGGTTCGCCTTATGTTCAAAGGATGTTGATCCCCAGAATGGCTTTTTTGTCTGCCGTTTCAAAAGTCTTCTTATGGCTATTCTCCTGAATTAATTTTATCAGCATGCGCTTTTCACTAAACTACTTGAGCAGGTCCCGGATGAAAATGGTGTTGATCTGATTACTAACATGGCAACCAGTGGCCATCAAAAAGGTTCCAAGCGAAGAACTTGCCTTTTTGTAAATTTCTAAACATTCTCCTCAGCCGGTAGAGTGCTAGTCTCTTCCAGGGACTTTTGTAGTGGTGTTGATGATGGTGATGTGTGTGAGTGGGGGGGGGGGGGTCAGTACGGTTTTACATGTTTCATTGTTTATTAAATGTCTTTCTTTCAGTATGCTACATGTCCGGTTCGGTAAGATTCTATTCAAGAGGTCAAACGCAGTCAGCATCAGTAGACAGGTTGACACACAAAGCACCGCCAAAGATGGATGCATATCCACATCATTCATTCATATGACCAACAACCAAATAGGAAATATCGGTGAACTCCTTCCCAATTTTAAGTTTTGATCCATACTTCTGACAAAAATAATGCATGTGATTGGTTTGATTCTTCAATATTTTGTGCTCATTCCTGCCTGTCTTTCTATGTAGGCACAACACCATGTTTTTTACCTTCAAGTGTAAGCTGTAACGTAGGTACCAGTACTAACTTCACACACAAGCAACCATCAAGGTTATACAAGTTAACCAATCAAGATGGTTAATAAAGGATGTTACCACTACTTAACTCACGTTGTTTGCAGAGCAGTCAGTGCACTCATTTTGTCATTTGTTATCTAGAGGTAGCCATGCAATGAACTAAAGATGATTATTTAGGAATGTTAAACCTACTGAGTAAATGACGATGCGTGATTAAGAAACATCAATTATTTTTAATATATTTCCTTTCTCAATTTATTTATTTTAGCACATCTCTGATAACTCGTTGATATGCAGTATTGTTCTTGGCCTTAATATTTGTTACTGTTATTGTTGTTCTTATTGTTTTTGTTTTTTAAATCTTCCTCCTCTTCTTCTTCTTCTTCTTCTTCTTCTTATTATTATTATTAATTTGTATTATTATTATTATTAATAATTTTTATTATTATTATTATTATTATTATTATTATTATTATTATTATTATTATTAATTTGTATTATTACAATACTCTATTCTATTGCGCACATAAATTAAAAATTTTATTAAGGTAAAGGTACTTTAAATACTCGCTACAAATTACAACGGTGGCAAACTTTACTAACGGTTAGTGCAATACGAAGGAAACTTTCAGCTAAAGACTATCTTTACTGTTAATATTTATTAAACGCAGTGTTATTTGTTAGAAGTATATTGTCAGAAATAGTATGATAGTGGTATTGCTGTGAGTAATACAGTATGCACAAGTTAGGTCTAATTGTTAAGAGTAATACAGTATGCACAAGTTAGGTCCAATTGTTAAGAGTAATACAGTATGCACAAGTTAGGTCTAATTGTTAAGAGTAATACAGTATGCACAAGTTAGGTCTAATTGTTAAGAGTAATACAGTATGCACAAGTTAGGTCTAATTGTTAAGAGTAATACGGTATGCACAAGTTAGGTCCAATTGCTACGAGTAATATAATATGCACAAGTTAGGTCTAATTGTTAAGAGTAATACAGTATGCACAAGTTAGGTCTAATTGTTAAGAGTAATACAGTATGCACAAGTTAGGTCCAATTGTTAAGAGTAATACAGTATGCACAAGTTAGGTCTAATTGTTAAGAGTAATACAGTATGCACAAGTTAGGTCTAATTGTTAAGAGTAATACAGTATGCACAAGTTAGGTCTAATTGTTAAGAGTAATACGGTATGCACAAGTTAGGTCCAATTGCTACGAGTAATATAATATGCACAAGTTAGGTCTAATTGTTAAGAGTAATACAGTATGCACAAGTTAGGTCTAATTGTTAAGAGTAATACAGTATGCACAAGTTAGGTCTAATTGTTAAGAGTAATACGGTATGCACAAGTTAGGTCCAATTGCTACGAGTAATATAATATGCACAAGTTAGGTCTAATTGTTAAGAGTAATACAGTATGCACAAGTTAGGTCTAATTGTTAAGAGTAATACGGTATGCACAAGTTAGGTCCAATTGCTACGAGTAATATAATATGCACAAGTTAGGTCTAATTGTTAAGAGTAATACAGTATGCACAAGTTAGGTCTGATTGTTAAGAGTAATACAGTATGCACAAGTTAGGTCTAATTGTTAAGAGTAATACAGTATGCACAAGTTAGGTCTAATTGTTAAGAGTAATACAGTATGCACAAGTTAGGTCTAATTGTTAAGAGTAATACAGTATGCACAAGTTAGGTCCAATTGCTACGAGTAATATAATATGCACAAGTTAGGTCTAATTGTTAAGAGTAATACAGTATGCACAAGTTAGGTCTAATTGTTAAGAGTAATACAGTATGCACAAGTTAGGTCTAATTGTTAAGAGTAATACAGTATGCACAAGTTAGGTCCAATTGTTAAGAGTAATACAGTATGCACAAGTTAGGTCTAATTGTTAAGAGTAATACGGTATGCACAAGTTAGGTCCAATTGTTAAGAGTAATACAGTATGCACAAGTTAGGTCCAATTGTTAAGAGTAATACAGTATGCACAAGTTAGGTCCAATTGTTAAGAGTAATACAGTATGCACAAGTTAGGTCTAATTGTTAAGAGTAATACAGTATGCACAAGTTAGGTCCAATTGCTACGAGTAATATAATATGCACAAGTTAGGTCTAATTGTTAAGAGTAATACAGTATGCACAAGTTAGGTCTAATTGTTAAGAGTAATACAGTATGCACAAGTTAGGTCTAATTGTTAAGAGTAATACAGTATGCACAAGTTAGGTCCAATTGTTAAGAGTAATACAGTATGCACAAGTTAGGTCTAATTGTTAAGAGTAATACAGTATGCACAAGTTAGGTCTAATTGTTAAGAGTAATACAGTATGCACAAGTTAGGTCCAATTGCTACGAGTAATATAATATGCACAAGTTAGGTCTGATTGTTACGAGTAATACAGTAGGCACGTTGGGTCCAATTGTTACGAGTAATACAGTAAGCACAAGTTAGTTCCGATTGTTACAAGTAATACGGTATGCATAAGTTAGGTCCGATTGTTACGAGTAATACAGTATGCGCAACTTAGATCCAATTGATACGAGTAATACGGTATGCACAAGTTAGGTCGAATTGGTACGAGTAATACGGTATGCACAAGTTAAGTATAATTGTTACGAGTGATACGGTATGCATAAGTTAGGTCTAGTTGTTAGGAGTAATACGGTATGGATAAGTTACGTCGGATTGTTACGAATAATACGGTATGGATAAGTTAGGTCTAGTAACGAAGAAAGTGAACACATTTCATGAAGCTTTTAACAGATTATCCAACTCTTGTCTGGGATAGCGAGTTTAACTGTATGTAACGATTATCATCAGAACTTTGGCATTGATTTTTTTTAAAAGTCGATATATAATCTGTTTAAAATTTCTAATCCGTTAAGGTCCGGCCTAGCGTACGCCTTGGAAGAATTAATTGTATCAGATATTTAGATAGTACCAAAATATATTTCAATTTTCTTCAAGAATTTGACTAATTTTAAAAAATAAGGTACTGTGTCAGTCTTCTGACTTGTATGCGAAGAACGAAAATAAGAAAAGAAATGCAGCGGATTAAATAATAAAGATACGAAAAGAATAGATTGGTTTGGTGGTGTATATCAACGATATACAAGCAGCAGATAAAAAAAGTGAAAGAATCGCATATTACGTATTGAATAAAAAAACATATAAGGACGAAATTAAAAACAAATAATTATACCGTGCATCTTTAATGAAGTAATGCACGTCTTTGTAAAGGACATTTTGGAATTTAATTTATTCTTTTTTTCTTTCTACGAAAGATCGCGAGCATGTAATTTTGGGTGGTATTGCTTTATTGTCATACAGTCTCCATGAAGCTCTAGATTAAAGAATTTTTGTGCAAATTAGATTTGGGGAATTCCCAACATCTTATCTCTTATTTATTATTCATTTATTTGATTCATATGATGTGAAAGTAGCTCTGTTTGAAGTTAATTTCAAAATTTACATTAACGCCTTGAAGTCCAAAATTCTGAGATTGAACCATTAATTAATTCATAACTCACCCTTTCTTGAAACTGATTTTTCAGTACAACTCGACTGAATACGATATACTGTCATCTGTAGAACAAATTACATTAATACAAACTTGGAACACTAGTAATGAACCTACCCTTTTGCAGATCGATGCAAACGGCAAGAATTGAAACGTTCCAAAATCCAATACGTCCACCTCAATACCTAGTGTAATGACTTTTGTGTCTTACCAGACACTGAACCATTTGATATTTGCAACATGCAGATGCAAGAAATATGTTTGATTTTGATTTTATTTTACTGTATTTTTTAATCAAAACAATTCAAAGGTTGCGAAAAGAAACATCGGCGCCAACTGTGGTCTAATTGAAAAATTACCCTCGTCGTGTGTTGTTGATAGTGCATAGTGGTAAAGAGCTAACATGCTAACACGGTCAAAACTTGCACTCGACGCACATACACACAGATGAATTGTATGTAAACAAACAATGAGATTAACAAACTAAATGATCAATAGGGCAAATTCAGCCTATTTTGGAGACGACACTGAAAACCCGATTTCACATTTCCATAGTTTAATTCCCGAATTGATGGACACAAAATATCGACATATCTTACTGCATGGGTTGCCAGTTTAAATGTGCATGTATATTGTATGACAGTCTCTCAAAGATACAAGCGGGGGGGGGGGGGGGGGCATTGGCGGGTGGTCTCCAAAGGAACCAGCGAGTATTGAGAGAGAGAGAGAGAGAGAGAGAGAGAGAGAGAGAGAGAGATCAGCACCTAACAAGAACTGACAGTTTGGCCTATAATCTCGCCTATTTCTTATAATGTTAAATTTGCGTGCTGACAATAATGTCCGTACACATCGTTGTACAATCTTTTAGATACTTGTAATTCTCGCTGCTCGTCATGTTATGACCAGCTGAAGGGTTATTTCGGGAATATGTACAGAATATTTCCAGATGAAATCCTATGTTTGACACGTTGTAAATGCAATCGTAATAGCACAACCTACTTACAGTGGCCATTTCGAATTTTTTGTTTAAAATGGACAACAAATTGGAAAATGCCTTTTCTTGAGACATTGCGGTGAGCAACATGGAATTCCAAATATAGTGTGGTCTATATCAAGAAACTGACTGGTGAGATTTTGGCGTGTTTGAAGTCAAACTTGATCGAAGACGTTTCAAGAGATTTCTTTGGTGAAATGGACTCTTAGGTGATCATTTGTTCTTTATGAAGGAAACATTTCGTCTATTATACAATGTCAACATCATTAACTTGTTTTAAATTGTTGCATGGTGTCTGCACGCTACTTTTTTTTTAATGAATACCTAAAAGAATATTTTAAAGAAATAGTATGTGTGTGTTTCTTTGTATCTTTTTCTGTTTCATATGAAACCAGATTAGTTACTTTGAATCGTTCCAATATAAAATTTATCACATGAAGGTCGGAACGGCATCTAAAGACTAATTATTGACATGTGGAACCACATTTCACAGTTTTGAAGTCCACTTTGAGGTTCTGAATGATTCACACATGCCAGTTTTAGCAATATCTATCTATCTATCTATCTATCTATCTATCTATCTATCTATCTATCTATATATATATATATATATATATATATATATATATATATATATATATATATATATATATATATATATATATATATATTATATATATATATATATATACATACATATATATATGTATATATCTATATGTCTATATCTATATATCTATATCTATATATCTATATCTATATATATCTATACATATCTATATCTATACATATCTATATCTATACATATCTATATCTATACATATATACATATATATATGCATATATCTATACATATATACATATATATATATGCATATATCTATACATATATACATATATATATGTATATATCTATACATATATATATGTATATATCTATACATATATACATACATATATACATATATATATATACATATATATATGTATATATCTATACATATATACATATATATATATATATATATATATATATATATATATATATATATATATATATATATATATATATATATATATATGTATATATCTATACATATATATATGTGTATATATCTATACATATATATGTATATATCTATACATATATACATATATATATGTATATATCTATACATATATACATATATATATATGTATATATCTATACATATATACATATATATATGTATATATCTATACATATATACATATATATATATGTATATATCTATATATATATATATATATATATATATATATATATACATACATACATACATATACATACATACATACATACATACATACATACATACATACATACATACATACATACATACACACACACATACACACACACACATAAAGCATGACTGTCAAAGAATAATAATTAATACTAAACAGTTACCGCATTTTACCTTAAAAATAAAGCTATTAATCTGACGTCATTATAGATAAACAAGAAATAATAAATTATCCTACTCTTCGCCTTAACTATGCCGCTGGACCCAACCCAATTAGTCATAAACTGTTAAAAAGTAAAGCTGAAAAGATAGCAGTGCCCTTCTATAAATCAAATAAATCAGTTTAAACCACAATGTTCCCTGCACAGTGAAAGCCGACTCATGTCATGCCGATTTATAAAGGGAGATAAAACGCCATAGTTAATTATATACGAATTTTTCCAATGAGCTGTGTCTAAGGTTTTAGAGAATAACACACACACACACACACACACACACACACACACACACACACACAAGTCGATATATTATTATTAGTCTGGATTTCATGCAAGTCGTTCAACAACTCATGAACTAATTGAATTTGATCACAAAACTATATTTTTCTCTTGATTCGACTGAAATCAATTGTTTGACGCTCCTCGACGGCGGTAAAGATTTTAACAGAGTATGGATTAACTGGCTATGTTATGTAATTGCCATTACATTTTAAACCGCAATCAAGAGTTTTATTTCGAACTTCAGTATCATTCAATATCAGTTAATTACTGGGGTTCCCAGCGGTTACGTGTTATGTCCTTTACTATTACTTCATTTATCGGCGATATAACAGATACAATTTTAACTTGCTTGCGATATTTGCTAATTATAATTCTCTTGCAACTTCTTAGACACACTCTTCACGAGTACAGAGGATTATAAACAATTATCTTGGAAACACAATTAACACTTAAAACAACAGACAAATTCTTAATTAATTTTGGACTAACGTTATCCTCTACTCATCATGTTGGTTTTATCATTCAGAATGCATGCAAATATGTATATTGGCGAAACGTACTATTCATACGTCCACTTTTAGAATATGTTTCTCAAGTCTGGAATAAATGCTCTATTGACGATTCTGACAGATTTAGCAAATAATTTGATTGGAAGCTGCACCGATTATTGTTCAAGAGATATTAGTTTAAATTACTTCCAAGAAGATATATTCGATTGATTTCAATAAGTCATGAAAATAAAATAAAATATTTCCCTGCTATAACGTACTGTTTCATGCTTCTCTACATAATTTCTGTCACATAGCACAGAATGAGTTATTGAATCAAGTTTGACTGTTGTGGAGGTAAAAGATGAGTAGCTATGGTATCAAACCCGGCACAAGTTAGCAAATCAGTCTAAATTCTACATGACGGGGAATAACTACTGGCTATGAATGGAGACGGTTTCTCACATTCATTTATGTGATAGGTCGTGCTTTCCAGTGTAGAACATCGGTCTCACTTTCATAAACAGGTGTGAGCGTGTTTTGAATCAAGTTTGCGAGTATAGTGCACGCAACGTAGCAAATACTTCCCGAATTCCGTCATCATTTGAGTATTCTTTAAAAATAATCAAGATAAACATTATTTGGGATATCGTTTACAGCATAAAACCAGCAGCAGTTGAATTGAGTATACCGTTAACCATTCGTAACTTTGAGGTCAATACTACAAATCAAACCTTTACTGTACGCTGATAGCCGCTATACTGTACGCTGATAGCCGCTATACTGTACGCTGATAGCCGCTATACTGTACGCTGGTAGCCGCTACGGTGGCCTAGTGCTTAGAGGGTCCACTTCGGACGCGAGGGATCGCGGGTTCGAACCCCGGCTGAGTCATTCCAAAGACTCATAAAATTTGTACCAACAGATGCCTCGCAAGGAGCTCATCATTAATAGGTTAGTGTTTGGACTGGTCGGCCTGATGTCAGGATAATGTGACTGGGTGGAACATCTTGCTACATGTCTGCGGCATGATGCCTAAGTACTAGACATCACTTTAAACTGCCTCACTGCAGACATCGTAGATATATGTTAAATTGTCAAAGCTACGTTAAAAAATAGAAATCACACACACAAACACACACATGTACGCCGATAGCTGCCGTTCGGACCACATCGGCTATTTACGAAACAAGGATTAAGCAAAGTTGCGAATGCATCGAACTGTTCAAAATCCCAAATCATGAAACACACACACACACACACACACACACACACACACACACACGCTTATGATGATAGCTACCGTTCGGACCACATTGGCTGTTTAGAAAAGAAGGATTAGCATAGAAGTTTCAAATGACTGAACTGTTGTTTTTTTAATTCGCAACTTTTATATTAGGTTGCGAACTGATGGACCATGCTATATGCTATATTCTGACTAGTTATACAATGTATATCAATTATATAAATTATATGTACAATTGTAATCTAGGACACTATTATTACTCTTTTTTTCTGTGTCGATTATTTTGTGGATAAAAGCGGACCTTCTTTTTTGATCTTCTCATCTTTGTTATCATTGCGCAATCTTCCTACAGAAACACAATTTGGTCGTTGAGTTGTAACGCTACCTTATCGGTCTCAACCACTGTTCTTTGAACGCTGATATATATTTAAACGTCAGCTAAATTTTCGATGTGGGTTTTGCCATCTGGATGTTACACCAGTCGTCACAGTAGGCCGTTGTGAATTAAACTCTTTTTTTTTTCGTTGAGGACAATGAGAGAAATACAGTCCCGGATTACCCATTAGGCAGAGTAGGCAACTGCCTATGGGCCCCGCGACTTTTATGGGCCCCATCAGAGGCCCCCAGGGGCCCCCATGAGACCGTGACCGTGGGTCTGGGTCCCCAAAAGTTTGACTGCCTATGGGCCTCCATGGTGCTTAATCCGGCGCTGGAGAAATATATTTTCGTTGTGCATCGTTGTATAAAATAGCAGCATTCATTCATCAGAGTCATATTTCGGCGTCATACGCGAGGCTACACGACGCAAAATTCTGACCCGAGGATAAACTTGTATTGGTCATTAGGTGTGTAAAGGATTATATTACTTTTTGATCACGTGACTGATGTGTTCATCGCATGACTTTCGACTACGATAACAATCACACATACTCTATGATTTCCATCATCATTAGAGGATTACTTTACAACAATTACAAGAAGCATTTAATTGCAACATAAGTACATCCTAAAACGAGTAGAAATTGAAGTTATTGTGCGCATACAGGACGCTTCATGTACTAATCGGACACATAACAGGTAACTCATGTGGTCCGGTCTGAGGTGGAAAAAGATGTTATTGTCATCGCTTCCTTAAGTGCATCTTTTAATTATTATTTATCAATGATATCTCAATTCTAGATCAAAGATGAATAAAGGCCCATGTCATAAGTATCTGACTGGTTTGTTTAATCGCAATATGAAATGTGTACTTCATTTTGTGACCTGTTCACCTTTGTACCACTGCGCAAGTACACATATCGGACTCGGTGTATTGTTATTACTTAGACAATCACTACCACCGTTATTTGAACCTATCAGAGTAAACCTGGTTTTCGGGTTCTATCTTCAGAGAGAAAAGTTTTAATAGGCGTTTTCTTATGCTATGCCGTATTGATTTCGACCTGCTGAGTAACGAAAGAAACATAATGAGTCATTATGCATCGGTGTTGAAGGGAATAATCCATTGACGTTTGCCTTCTTAATTTTTCTATCCTTCGTCCCTTCTTTATTTTTCAACTTAAATTTCGTTCTCTTTTTAAAGCAGCTTCAACATTCGAAAAGTGTTTATCAAAGGAAACATCAAAGCTCTTGCATCTTCTGTGAATTCGTCTTGAGGCAAACTATACACGGGATAAAAGTTTTATCCGAATCACGACTCAAAATTGCTTCGTGTAAAGACTAGAAATATTGCCAAATCTTAGCAACAGCTACTAATCACAGTAACCTTGATACTGAAGTTCGAAGCTCAGTCTCAAACGTGAGGCAAATTCACTCGATAACATTAATATGAGACGCGTCTTCAAAACAGTAGCACGAGAAGAAAGAAAAAGAAGTAAAAAACAGCCCTTTTTTTCTTCTCGTTTATACGGCACATTAACACACAAAAGACTATGCAGTAACAAGGCAATGGTGGTCAAGCGGCCAGGGATGAAGAAAGGCCGAATCTTAACTGGCGATATGTTTGTCCGGCTCGCGTTATTTGGCAATCGAGTACGCCACGAGAAATTGGCAATCAAGACTGAAACGTTAAACATTGAGCGACACCGGACACCGGACACCGGACATAAAACGCCAATTATTATTTAACCAGTTAATCATTTATTTTATTCGTTCATATATTCAACACGCTAATCAGCCATTTATATAACTTTTCTCAACTTTTCGAGTTCTTATTTTAGGAGAATAATGCATCTGTGACAAATTTAAAACATAAATATTTTAATAAGGTAGTAAGAATTTTCAAAACGATATCAGGCATCATGCACTCTCACAAGACGCACGATGTGAATTAAATTTGAAACCTATTCCAAGAAATCAGGTAGTGGAAAGTGTTAAATTCGGTCACGAAATCGACGTCCATGTATAATACTAATCAATATTAAAAAGTATTCTAACCTTGTCTGCTTTATGTATTCGTGTTTTTAAATGAATGAATACAGTACTGAGTATTCTTTTAAGTCAGTCAAACCGTCCTAGTAGACACTGAAGTCTCAGTCAGGGTTGGTTGATTGGTAGTCATTCATTTTTTTCATTTGTTTCCTTCCCACATAAAGTTGGTCTCGTGCAGCTGCAGAACTATGGTAGATGAATATATTTAATAGCTCCAAAAGAAATTTTTAACATGTACGTCATACAAAGACCGGTTTAATTAATCTAGTGATATTTTGATGCTGATAAGCTGGAGACACGCAGACAGGTTCCAACAAGCATGCGCATTGTCAATAAACTAAATGTTGATAAACCCAATCATGAACAAACATGAGCAATTACTGAACTTAATTTTGATGTGATTAAATATAGTATCAAATTAACATTAACTGATCTAGGTCGAGTCTGTAAACATTATGATAAGAAATATCTGTTTGCTGTAGTAATTCGGTCAAGTGTCTAAAAATAACCGGTACGAGGTAATATTCACCGACTGACTAAAACTAGATTGTTAATGGGAACTTTTGGTACAATGAAATATATAGGAATTACTAACACAGAATGTAGCTTATTCAACATCGATCTCATTTCCCGAAAGCGAACAGTGAAGAGAACGTCTTGATTGTTGTTGTTGTTGTTGTTGTTGTAGGTTTTTATTAAAGGGTCAGCACAATATAGGTTATACATGGCGGCCAGTATAACTGGTGGAAGAAGAACCATGGAAAACCCTGGGAAGAACCACTGACCCACGGGAAACTACTGGCAAGCTTTCTCACACACAAAACCCTGGAAAGAACCACTGATCCACGGGAAACTACTGACAAGCTTTCTCACACACAAAACCCTGGAAAGAACAACTGATCCACGGGAAACTACTGACAAGCTTTCTCACACACAAAACCCTGGGAAGAACCACCGACCCACGGGAAACTACTGGCAAGCTTTCTCACACACAAAACCCTGGGAAGAACCACTGATCCACGGGAAACTACTGGCAAGCTTTCTCACACACAAAACCCTGGGAAGAACCACTGATCCACGGAAAACTACTGGCAAGCTTTCTCACACACACACGTTAACCGCAGAGTTGCCAGATACGCGGTTATTTCGCTAATTGTGCTCCTTTCGAAATTTGGTTGCGGGAAAGTTTTCTAGATTGCGGGTTGCGGTTTTTTGGGCTGGTTTATGATTTGTGTCGCCTTAATTTGGGCTGTATCAAATTGCTATTCAATTCTCCGCACCCCATTTCAAACTGACGCTAGTGACGATAATATCTAAAACAAATATCTTAATAAATCCATTATTCTGGATGCATCTCCATAGATGTTATCTGACATACTTATACAAATTTTGAACGAAGCGCGCTTCTAATTCCATATTTCAATTAAGCTAGCACCAGAGTTACCAGATACGCGTTTTTTTTTTTGCCCAATTGAGCTCCTTTCGAAATTTGGTTGTGTTAAATTGTTTTAGATTGCGGGTTGAGGTTTTTTGGGCTTGTTTCTGATTGTGTCGCCATAATTTGGGATGCATCAAACTGCTATTAAATTCTCCCCATTCAATTTTTAATTGGCGCTAGTGACGATAATATCTAAAAATCTTAATGAATCCTTTGTTATGGATTCATCTCCATAGATGTATCTCACATTGTTATATTTTTTTTTTGAAATTCCAAAACATGATGAACGAAGCGCGCTTCTAATTTCAAATTTCAATTAAGCTAGCATATCAATGCTGGTAACTGTAGCCTGTAGGGCGGAGGCACTATTATCACTTTATCATTGTTATAATATTGTTATATTTATGGTATTTGGTTCTTATTTACTCTTCAGATTTTAATCTATAAATGGGCGGTTTTTGGGCTGCTTTTCAAAGGTACACGGGCGGGAACTGACAAAAGTTATCTGGCAACACTGGTTAACCGAGCCAGAGACTCGATCCCGCGCAGGAAGAGGTGAGATAACAGTGTTACCGAATGACGGGCGCTTCAGACGACTTCGGGGCCCCCAATCTTGCTACTTAACAGCATGGACAACCACGACAAATAACAGTAGAAAACGAGCTACTAGATTCAGTCTAAAATCTAAATGAAAATGGAGTGGCGAAATCTTTTAGCTGAAACAGTCGCTTTGCACCCATGATGTATTGGGTTATTTTCTCATGCAGCCAACAGCTACGGTTTATGATCGCCGCGTCTGATTCAGTCACGTGGTTGTGGGCTATTCTCTTTCTCCTCATCTCACACTGTTCTAACGGCCATCAAAGAGGACCTTGTACAAATGAAAAGGAACAGGTAAAATTTGGCGATTTTACTGATAGCTGCTTCTACTAATTCTAATAGCATCATTTACCATAAGTATAAAAATAACAATGATAACCGTTACTGATGCTGCTCGCACCCACCGTTACTATTATTATTATTACTACTACGAAAATATCATAAGTCTTATCAGAGCAGATTTTCATTTTTTGGATACAAATATGCCACCTTTTGCAACAGCAAGAAAGAAAAAAAAAGGAGCTGCGGTTTGTACCTGCGTATCGTAGATGAATAACAAAACACGCCACACACGAGTTGTATCAATCGCTTTCTCGCCAGAAACTTGAGTTTTGACAGCGGTCTGTTTCACCAAAGAATAGAGCGTTGATAAAATCGTTATTTAACAATGTAGCTGTTAAGATCAAAAGAAAAGTATAGTAAAATAAACCATGAAGTCTATAAGATAAACCGCAACAAGTTGTTAGAAACGTTTTTACTGCTTATTCCGTCTGACCTCCGGTGAGACAAATTACACTCGGAATTCCATTTAGACGATCGACAAACCACAAATATGCGACATGATCGATACATGTCTGGTTCACAGTGGCAAAGATACTGTGCACCTATGCTGACTCATTATAGCCCCCCCCCCCCTTCTCTCTCTCTATCTACGCGCAATCAATTGATTGGGGGTGGGTTGTACGCATGCAATCATAAACTATTTGGGGAAAGAAAACAAAACGGCTTCATATATACCCGACAATATTTATTCTTTTAAGAGATTTATGCTAGATTGGAGTTTCCGGTGAACAGACAGATGTAGAAAGAATCAGTCTACGGATTGATAGTTTTATTCAAACTTAACTTTTGAACCATTGGCAGGAAACTTAGACCCTCTTCGATCATCCACTCTCCAAATATTACGAAACAATTTTTTATTATCCACAAGGGACATCATGGGGGAGGGGGCCCGCAAGGGGGGGGGCAACGCCAACCCCCTCCCGAATTTGCACGTGCTATAAAATTGATGTAGCATTTATACGAAAATTAACAAGCCCTTCGAGTTTTGCTCTCATTCCACCCTGTCAAAATTGAAATGACGTCCCTGTTATCCACCAAACTGAGTAGTCGAAGGCCTACGGATAAATCAATATAACAGATGATGTTACAAGAAGTCTCAACCCGCGTGCCGCATGCAGCTCGCAAAGCTGTATCATCTGACCTGCAAAATGATTGGAGTCACAAGATATCATGAGAGATGACAAAGGTACTGTAGCCCTTGGTTCATCGAAATGTCTTAATGTGGTCCTCAGGGTGATTTGAGTTGGAGATCCCATATACGAATATAATGTGAAAAGTAGATAGAGGCCATGAGAACGAGGGACGTCATTTCAATTTTTCCAGGGGTGGGGAACTTGACGGGCTTCTTAATTTTCGTAAATAGGCTACAACAATTGTACAGCCTATGCAAATTCGAGGGGGGGGGGAGAGCAATCACCTTCCCCCATAACGTCCCTGGTGAGAACGTCAATGTAGCCAACTCGCTACCTAACTACCAACTTGCTACTAATTAATTCAATAAAGACGATGAAACAATGGTTTAAAATACGAAATAACAAAGTTATAACTCGCTTGTTAAGTTAGATCGATAACATAAACACGATTACCGTTTTATCACAACGAAAATAGCAATACCCGCAAAGCGGAAAAAAGTAATATACTTCAAAAAAGCATTTGTCAAAGGTAATACGAGGTGTTTAACACATTTTTTAAAATACATAATTTTGATCATCACCTGGATATATAATATAAGCGATTGGCTCATAACAGCTTTCAGAAAACGTCTCAACTAGGAATGTGGACCCAGTTCAACTTTAAACTTTTTAATACATAATGTTGAGAAATGTAACGCAGTCATCGCATTTAATGTGTATTTAACAAGATCATTGTAACTTACATCATTATCGATTCGAGAAAATTTATGTGGAAATATATTCAATATGACACCACGTGTTATAATAAGATTTATAACACTAACAGGTGTATCATGATTAGCAAATTCATTTATTTGGACCTGAGTGAAACCGAAGTTTAGTATATTATTAGCTTCATTAATTGTAATGACGAATTTTAATTTTTCAAGTTCGCTTAAAAAGCTTTCAGTCTGTTTGAACCTACCATTCTTCAGTACGACTTTTTAATCTAGATGATGGTTTCAAAGACGGAATCTCGAACATCTGAGCTTTGTAGAAAACTAACACTGTTGAGTGAAGCCCTAACGACGAAAAGCGAGCAACTGAGGTCTCACTGGATAGTTTTGCATTTTGACACCTGCCTATTATTTAAGGTAGAAGGCATGAGTCTAATTATCACCATCCTAGCATTTTTCAGTTCACGCATAAGCTAAATCTGTAATATGGTTTAGATTTACTTTGCGTTAGGCTTGGAAAATGATTGACTTGTTGGTGACTGCCTGTCACAGTCAGACTAGCACAGGAGATCAAATGCGTAACTTGGGCTTCAAATGACCTGCGGACTTGGCTTGCGTATTTACATGTGTAAATATCTAAACAAAAATATAGATGGTTGAGGGGTGAGAAAAAGTATGCTAATTTGTTAAAGTACTAGTGAACTTTATTCATGTATAAGGCACATACTGATTCTTTTACCTGTCTTGTCCCATTAAAATATTAAAAATACCCCCTTTCTGTAACAAAATGAATGTAAAAAGAGGGGTTGGGGGCAGTTTTGATTCAGTACTAGTTGCATAGGGAATTAACTTTAATTCCTCAGTCAGAATCTTACAAGCATCATTTCAACAAAAATCATTAGTTAATTTTTATTTGTGTCTTTAATGTAATGTTATTAACATTTTTCTGCGATAGGTCATTGTCGGACAAAAATTCGCCAAAAAAACTGTCCAGTGAGACCTTAAGTATGAAAGCTGTTGAAACCATAGTGACCAATAGCAAACATCTGAGAGTGTAACCACAGTGACGAAAAGCACACATCTGTGAGTGGTAGAACATGAACACTGAAGAGCGAAACCATAGTGACGAATAACATACAACTGAGAGTGTTGGACTGACGAATAGTGTAGATACAACGTTATAGCCAGATCACACCCGTTCCACTAATAAGCAAGTATATATGGTACTAATTTAAGATTTAATTCTTACCCACAATACAATACTAACACGTGGTCTTCATAACGTTGGATGGATAGTATAATCATGTGGTTTAATATGTTCGGACTGAAGAAGCAGACTGTGTGTGATTGGTTGATAAAAGTAAATTTTGTGTGTGCATTGTTACTGCATCGGCACCAGTTGCATGTTTCACCATTTTCTTAAAACCATGAAATAATCCATTATATAATCCACTTATTTTGCCATTTCGTCCATGTTAGAGACGCTTTCATTACTCACTCGGGTGTGTGTGTAATTAGGATTTTTAACGTAGTTTTAACAATTTGTCAGTATTATCGCTACGATGTCTGCAGTGAGGCAGTTTATAGTGATATCTAGCACTGGAGCATCATGCCGCTGACATGTAGCATGATATCCCACACAGTCACATTATCCTGACACCAGGCCGACCAGTCCTAACACTACCCTCTTAATTCTGAGCGCCAAGCGAGGTAGCTGTTAGTAACATTTTTGTAAGTCACTGGTATGACTCGACCGTGGCTCGAACCCACGACCTCCCGCTCTAACCACTAGGCCACCAGAGCAGTCTGACTCACTCGTGTCGCACAAAATTAAATGTACATAGCTGGTCCAAAGAACTTGTTTTTAAAAACCCGGTATAAAACTGTTTTGAGAGGAGTTTGTATTCTGCGGGTTTAAAACTATAAATTTGAGCGAAATGTGTCTAAAATGACAGGGGCGTCGCGAGCACCAACCTGCAAAGTTAAGTCTTCTCTCTGTGAAACGTTGGAAATAGTGCTTATCAACCAGGTACAAATGAAACTAAAGTGCTACAAATGTTTACTATTAATGTTCCTATTAATAGATTTCGTTGAGTAACAGTCTCTTTCAGATACGAAAAATCAATCTAATTTTTTGTTTAAAAATTCCATTTGGTCGAAATTCAGTTTTGCGCCCTTTCCGCTATGTTGGACATAGAGCTATTTGAAACAGCACCATTTGTGCAAGACATCATCTTGACAAATATGAAAATATCGATCTTTGTTCCTTTTGCAAAAAGCGGTGAATGGTAATGCAATTTTATTGCATTCATAACATCCCTGTTTATCATAAAGTTAATTCACTGCCCATAGAAAAGAACGTCATATTTAATGACCCGGATGAATGATCTCCATTTTAATGGACTCTGCTTGAAATGTTACATAAATTGTTTCATACGATGTTAAAGAAATCGTTGTAGGCAAAACTTTATGAGCCAGAGTGACTACGAGAAACAAATGCACAATGTAAATAATATCTTAAATTTCATAATATAACTGTTCAAATTATATAATTTTCTATTACATAAATTTCAATGCAAAAATAATACGACACTGAGCAGTTAGAAAAGCATTTAATAAACAAATACCAGCTTAAAATGGCGTATGTATTCAGGAGCAATCGTACATGGGTCTTGAGAAGTGTAGAGTGTTTACTATACTTATATGCTGTATTTTCGTCCTTGTTGCTAACAAGTCATCGACACATATATTTCCTTTTCTTTCAAAACGAAGCATCCGCATTTCATTGAGTGAAAATCATGTTTTTTTACAGCAAAACGAACGTAGTATGAATAATAGGGAACAACTCAGGTTTTTCAAACTTGAAGTATACTGAAAATATGTTGGAGTCTTCAACATAACCTCTCTTTTAGTCGGTACTATACTGGGTTCTAGAGAGGTTCGCAACTGCAATGTTAATCTAATTAATCGTGGAGTTTTATTCGAACCCATATTCCCTCACGACCAAGCATACATCACCAAAAACCGATGCTCTTTAATCGGTGTTGTATACACTCGTGTGTAGCAGATAATTATGATAATTATTGGGTTGTCATGCTTGTGTATCTAGTATTGTCATTCGAGAATCCTATGAAAGAAATCAAGGTATATGGAATACGGAAAGTGTTAGAAAATGTTTAATTCGTACTCTACAAAGATTTGAACCCAGGCCCGCGGGTAATTCTCTAACCTGTATGATAGTATAATTTGTATTAAATATGAATTCTGCCTATTGTTATCAAGCATTCTTCTATAGAATAAAGGGATAGCACTTTCCATTATGTCTGGTGTATATTTATAATTCTCTCTCTCTCTCTCTCTCTCTCTCTCTCTCTCTCTCTCTCTCATATATATATATATATATATATATATATATATATATATATATATATATATATATATATATATATATATAATAATAATAATAATAATGAGGATTTTGAAAAACGCCTAATCTTTAGAATCTCTAAGCGCTTACAACATCTATTATGATTTAAATATCAAAAAAAAAACAAAAAAACAAAAAAAAACCCAACGAAACAAACATCTTGAAATTGGAAAACAAACAATCTGAAAATATTAAAGGTAGGAAACATTTTTAGGTCGTTAAGTTTGTTCTTGCAGTCGAAATAGGTGCGTTTTAAGTGCACTCTTGAAAGGGATCACTGTGTCTTTGTGTCTAATATCAATGGGCAATTCATTCCACGTTGCTGGGCCCTGGTATGCAAAAGAATGTTGTCCATATGACTTCGTTTTCATAGTGACTGACTTGTTTGTTTTATAGCTGCAACCGTCTACTAGAGACATATGTGCAGCTTTTATAGACACCATATCGGTGTCCATTTATTTCCCTCGAAGAGGGGAAGAAGCACTCCCTCCCCTAAGGATTTCGTTTTCATAGTGGGAATAATGAGTATATGATTGTCAGAAAAAGAGCGTAAATATCTTGCTGTTGTGTACACATGGGTGAGGCTAGATGGGTATGTTGGATTCGAGTCCGTCAATGAAACGTAGCACAGAAAACAAATGTTGTGTTTGATTCTGGATCGAATGGATAGCCAGTATTGGGTACAGAGCAGCGGGGAGGTGTGCTTTGATTTAAAGATGATCCGAGCAGCTGTGTTTTGAACTTTTTGAACTTTTTGGAGTAGATATTTAGATGCACCAGACAGAACTGAGTTACAATAATCCAGTCTTGAAAGTACTAATGAACATACAAGTATTTTAGTGGCATCAACTGAAAAATATTTGCGAATGACGCTTATGCGAGACGCTGAGACAGCTCAAGATATGCAGCCTTGAATATGTTCATGACATGTTGGTACAATGTGCGGGTACTGTCCAGAGTAACACCTAGGTTTCATACTGACTGTACGAATTTAATGTTGGTGTTGCTGATATTTATTGTCTGAGGTAAAGGATGTAAATAGGAACGTCGTTGAGTTGTGATCAGAATGGTCTCAGTTTTATCATCATTCATCTGCAGCTTGTTATACGTCATCCATGATTTCACATAGAAATGCACCTCTTTACTCCTTGGATGGTAGCACCAACTTCCGTTGGGTGGCTAGACTTGTATATTTGGGTGTCATCGGCGTACAATTGATGAGACACTGGGTGATGATATATGACACCTGAAAGCGGCTGAGTGTACTGAATGAAGAGAACATGTCCAAGAACAGACCCTGTGGAACACCACAACATCTATCAACTGGGCTGGAGTGTATTCCATTTGCAGATACAATGTGTGTCCTGTTGACTAAATAGGACCTGAACCACTATTAGGTTATATTCTGAATGCCAAATACATGCTGGAAACAGTGAAGTGATATATCATGGTCTATTGTGTCAAATGCTACAGAGAAATCAAGGATGGTGAGGACTGTAATGTTTCCGCTATACAAAGCAGAGAGAATGCGATTAAATACTTTCAGAAGAGTCGTTTCAGTAGACACACACACATAAGCAAATATAATTAAAGTATAGCGTGTGATAAAAGAACG
This sequence comes from Unio pictorum, assembly GCA_030141615.1. NCBI lineage: Eukaryota > Metazoa > Mollusca > Bivalvia > Unionida > Unionidae > Unio > Unio pictorum. The sequence goes on from JARLTB010000307.1 coordinate 400,752, forward strand.
CTTAACAGGGTTTACAAATTAAGAAGATATAATATATGAGACCCTAAATAGTGTTCAGTCTTGAGGGGGGGGGGTAGTTGGAGGGGGGGGGTCATGTCATTTCCAGCACATGATAGGCCATGTCGCACAGTATACTTGTTGCAAGAAGAGTTTATGAAAACCCAGAAAGAACCCCCAGCCATCGAAAAACTGCTGGCAAGCTTTCTCATATACCCTCGTTGGTCGAATATTAACTCGATCATTCGCAGTCGCTCGATGTGAGTAATCGTCAAAACCCCAAATATTTGCAAGAGTGGCGTGTTACCTATATTCAATAACTGATTGTAATTATTAACGTCAGTCACAGAAATGTAATAATGAGATATACATTTCTGTCTTTATTTAAAATGGTTGCAATGCCCTGGTGTTCTGATTCACTACTATGACAACAGACAGATGTACCCAGAGCGGAGAGGATGAAGAAGGTCTGTATAACTGGCTGTTATTAATACAACTTTTAATTGTAGCTCAACAAAATCTTCCTTTTTCAGAAAGAATGAAGTAACCTGCATATTTACAGATTTAAACGCTGCTTGTATCTGTGTCATATCACCATTCAACTGAACCAAAAGGAAAGCGGAGATTGAAGAATGCTCTGAGGCATTGAGAAAATTGAAATCATAATACATAAATAGGAAATGCAAAACAAATAAATCCCAAAGATTGTTAAGTAAAAGCAAACGTCTTTTGATATGTATGATTCGACTGTCAGACATAATTTACACGATTTATGCTTTCTCACAGATCATGTACGTGATGGAGCTATAGTGACCTATTTTGTCTTTGCTGTTTCACCGATCTCAACAGAAAAATAGCGTAAAAATGACCTTGACTTGCATACTTACTGATAACAACCAGATGGATGTATTATGTACGCAATGCGGTCGTTATCTTGATTGGCTTGCATTCCAGCTGTAACAGGACCGTTACAATATTTAATCTCCTTACCGTCTATATTAGCGTATAAGTTTGGTCCAACTTGAAGCAAAATGGACCCTGATCTGCTTTAGTCTAATTCGCGACCAGATCAGGGTCTATTCATTTTGTTATATTGGTTGCTACTGACAAACTGCATTGACCCAGATCTGCTAGGTTGCGACAACAGATCTGAACATATTCAGTTGTGCTCGTTTGGTACTTGAATATGATTTCTTAAAAAGCTGAAAACGCTTACACCATATGTTAAAAGATGAAATACTTATTTTTAACTGCGATTGGTTTGACAGACGTCAGCTCTCTACTTCATCGTACATAGTTGCTTATCGATCTAATAACATTCCTATCTACCGTTTTATCTACATGCTTATATACTACTTATTCACATAATTACTAGATAACACGCAACGGAAGACAGTCAGCATTTTTTAAAATGCGCAAAGTGCCAGTAAAACCCAAATCATTAACCTCTTAGATTTTCAAATACTTGCATCATGTCAATTGATTCTCATTTAAATATTCTATGTGCACATGTGTGAGCTCGATAATTGGTGCATTCGTCTGAGCAGGTTTCTCTGTTTACACGTTTATCAGCTGTTTACTGATATGTAGTGAAGGCAGGATTACATGATACAAACAACCAACAAGGTTGTACTGGAATTTACGTAGTGCCATGCTATGAAAACAAGAGTATGCACACCATACCCCTAAAAGTGGTTCAGATATGCTTTTGTTTCAAGTTCGGACTAGTTATTTATCGATTTGGTTTCTCCAACATTTTAATATACAAGAATAAGAATGGTACTGTAAAAAAAAATGAACCGAGAGAGGACACGACAGTAATGGCGTGTAGAAAAACTGTAACTGAGGTTAGTATGCATATACTGTGCAAAAAGAAAGGAACTGAATTTATTTGATGCACATCATTTTCTGTTGCATGGTTTGTTTTGAGCCTATTTTGGAAGACTGCATTTGAAGTGATGGCACTGTAAGGATGAAAAGTCTTATATTTGGTACAACAAAGTTTTATTATCGCATAAAGAAAGGTAGACGAAGCCGTAAAAGGAAAACGGAAATTACTGAAGGGATGGGTAACCATTACCCATGTAGCATTTGTAAATGTATAGACATATTACAAGGAACACTATAATGAAATAAATCTGAAATGAAGAAGGTAACATATGCGAATACGCACAAATACTACTACTACTGCTGCTGCTGCTACCACTATTACTACTAATAATAATGATAATAATTAATAATAATAATAATAATAGGTGTAGAAGTTGAAATACATGTATGTCAATTAAGTATGAAAAATATAACAGGTGAGATGGGCTTATTGGCTCTAACTTCGGATATTACAACTACAACATAATTCAATACTAAATGAGGAAAGTTTGAAAAATGTTTAAAAGTCCCGGTTCATCAAGAACTTTTACTTAAGGCGATTGTTATTGTGTATGTATGTATGTATGTATGTATGTATGTATGTATGTATGTATGTATGTATGTATGTATGTATGTATGTATGTATGTATGTATGTATGTATGTATGTATGCATGTGTGTATGTATGTATGCATGTATGTATGTATGTATGTATGTATGTATGTATGTATGTATGTATGTATGTATGTATGTATGTATGCATGCATGTATGTATGTATCTTTGGATACTTTACGACATATCTAAAAATAGTTAATTACATAAATATTTATTATCTTCATTGATAAATATACATTATATAATCAATATATATATATATATATATATATATATATATATATATATATATATATATATATATATATATATATATATATATATATATATACTTTCACCGTGAACTAAACGCCTAAAAAAAAAAAGAAATTCAGTGTTGCGCATACTCAGCAGTTCACATTCAGAGAAGAAAGCCGAACATAAACCGTTTGTTTTTAGACCTTTGGCTGCGGAATGTTGAGGGTTCGATCTCTGGCTAAGTCATACCAAAGAAGTTTAAAGTTGTACAAACAACCGCCTCGCTCGGCAAAATATAGTGCCTGACAAAATCATGAATCTGAGCAGGAAGGCATATTACCATTTAATCCTAAACGACACTGATGCAGGCGTCTACATGTTCACGACTCATGGACAAGATTCCGAGTTAAATAGGGGCCATAACTCTGTTAAGCTTTGATGGAAAACAAAGAACAGAGATTTAAAACCCCATATTAAATCTGGTTTCAATGCACGATGTGCTCGAAACGTTAATTAGCGGAAATAAGATGGGACAGACGGACATGAAGTTGTTTTAAGAAAAAGGCGGACATGGATTGTTTCGATGGGAGAGTGGGTCATTAATTGTTGTAATGGGAGAGTGGAGCATGAATTTGTTTAATGGGACAGATGGCTAGGAGTAATTTCAATGTCAGATAATGAAGTGATTATATGGTCTCGAGTGACGGGTAAAATTTCACGTAGAACTAAACACATTGTCACATTCCAGACCATCTTCACATTAGCACATTGGAGACTACTACTATATCAACACATTTATTATTGGAACTTATTTGGAAAACCACTGAGATTCAATTGGAACTTCAAACATTTGGATTGGTGATATAACTTTCAGGACTATTTGGGATTCAATTCATAAAACTGAGTTCTTATATAAAACAAATCACTTTGCATTCAAGGAAAACAAATTATTTGTTAAATTTTACAAAACTTGTTGAGTTTCGCTCTTTTATGTTACTCAGTGTAAGACTACATAGTCGCAACACGTCTTTGCATACAGGAATGTCCTAATCGGAAACTTCTCCTAATACTGGCCTCCATGTGTAGCCTACCGTGTGCTGAAAAATGGCGTTAAACCTACAACAACCAACCATCTCCTGAAGTGTAGTGATGGATGTAAAGCTTCTTATCGGTGCAGGACATAAAAGGGAAAAACCTAAACTATTTTTTTTACTTTGCTGAAAGATGGCTGCCTGAAAGCACCGTAGGTATTACAAAGCTGTCAGCGATTAAACAATACTTAAATCAATCAAATAGGTTACTATTTCCAACCGCGAAATCAAACCATGTAGATGCGTAACTTTGTACCACTAAAAGTGGTCGATAGTGTCTTAAGTTGTATTGTATTTGCTCTATAACTACATAAAGGCGAGCCCATAAAATTAAATCAGCATGGCTGACTTGCAAATACCGTCAATAAATGTTCTTAGTCATCAGTGCCTGTGATACATTACTAGAATGATACTCATTTTAATACGCTCGTGATCGCTAATGCTCCTTCGCTGCTTATTTTGATTTCCGGGTCATCTAAACCTCAGTGGATTGTATCCGCGCATTGGCTTTATAGTATCAGCCATTCCCGTCAGGTTGTGATTTGACGTGTATGTTGATTCGAATCTGCCGAAGTGTGCCACCTATGCTACGACAGTAAAGGCTGAAAATGTTCCGATTGCGATTTTGTTTCCTTCCGTCACAATATTGTTCTATGTAAAGGTACATCCTACGTTTCCTTCTCAACTTGATGGAAAAGACCGGAAATGCTCCGATATCCGGTCCAACTTTCCTTTCCTTACCACATACCGAAATGTAACGGAAAATAACGGAAAGAAAAGATTATTTATGGCGGGTTAGATGCGTATCATTGTGAAGTCCGTGGTATGTTGTGACGTCAGCCGCGTGCACCTTTGAAACATTGTCTTTATACTATGCCCCATCACTGCAACCAAAGCATTCGAATTCCCTACTGATTTCCACCTGCATGTTTAGAAAAAATCTTCACATTCTACACAAAATCCGTTGTTAAGAATGATAGCAGCAAATACATTCTAAATTGTATTTTCTTTTCTGTTTTCAAAGCGGAAAATTTTATCCATATGACAAGGTAGCGCCAAACTTATTTGTTGTGTCAACCTACTTATGAGGCGGTACCCAACTGAGAAGCATTAACGATGTTTATAACTTTTGCCGTTTATTAAAAAATGAAAAAGAAAATAAGGTTAATATAAAATAAAAATCGCAATTTCAACGAAAACTGAATTCTAATTTTAAACACGATGGTCATTAACATTGTGGAAAGTCGCAGTTTTTTTATGTATACAAATCCGGGAAGTTTTGGCAACAAGAAATAGTTCGATGTGTTGCATTTCGGCTTAAGTGTGTTGGACTGATAGTGAATATATGATAATCACGTGCTACGATTATTTTATGACTATGCTTAGTGTATGATCCCCGGGGTAGATGGAGAATTATATTTCCTTTCCAGACCTAATCGCCAAACAAATTAAGAGCAATTTGTTAGACGGTCGCTATTCCAAATGGAAAGGGGAGGGGGGGCATTTCATAGGTTAACGCCAGAACGTCGAAAAAGACCACGCTTGACCCCCAAGCAGTGATTTCGTTTTCTCTATTTAATTTACTAATTTTTGTATTAAATTTAAATTTAATTTAATTTCGTATTAAATTTAAAGTTAGTAATGCTGAGCTATGTACTGACCTTCAAAACAAAAAGTCGAAATTGTATCGATACTTTTGATTTTTCTATCATGTCCTTATCGCACAATCAAAAGGATGAAAATAAAATCAGTGGGTCAAAAATGTTATCATATTTTGGCCTTAAAATCTAATATTTACTGCTACTCGATCAGATAAGCATGTATTTATTATTGATCATATAACCCAAGTATCGAGTAAAGATTGCTAAAAACAATCACCTATTAATACACCAAAGATAGTTACACTTTATAACCTATCCGCTTGATTCATTACTAAATTGATAAGAAGAAAATTAAATTGACTGCAAGTTTAAGAACTGGTCATTATAACTAATGTTTCTTTCATTTATCGCTGCATAATTTAATCACTGTGTACCTCACCGTATGGCGGATATCTGATATTACAGGAGTCTTTGCATATGCGGATGAAACAAAATCTACACGCCTTATTATATTTTAACATGTGTTCCATGAATAATGATAAATTATAATAACAAACAATAATGACAATTATAAAAACAAATATTTTCTTTTCTTTTGGAAATCTAAAGACCACGAACTTTTATTTGATGTAGTCTATCCCAATGTCATATTTAAAGTAAACCGCTCTGGTGGTCTAGTGGTTAGAGCGTCCGCCGCGGAAGCGGGAGGTCGTGGATTCAAGCCCCGGCCGAGTCATACCAAAGACTTACAAAAATGGTACTAACAGCTACCTCGCTTGGCGTTCAGCATTAGGAGGTTAGTGTTAGGACTGGTCGGCCTGGTGTCAGGATACTATGACTGGGTGGGACATCCTGCTACATGTCAGTGGCATGATGCTCCAGTGCTAGACAACACTATAAACTGCAGAGGCGTAGCTATAGCTAGAGAGCTTGGAACCCGGAGACAAGATTCATTTTTACGCCCCCCTCCTCATCTCTGAAACCCATTATTTTCATCAATAAAATCACCATCACCCAAAACAACCTATTTCAAAGCCCATTTTGGCGCCCCCACAAGGCTGGCGCCCGGAGAAATCTGTCCCATCTGCTCCCCCCCACTCCCCATTGCAGCTACGCCTCTGATAAACTGCCACACTGCAGACATCGGCGCAATATGACTGAAAAATTGTTTACGTTAAAAATCCAAATCACACACACAGACTATTGTAAGGTACTGAAGACGGATATTGGCTTACATTATAATTCCGTATATTTATTTTTAGACTTTGGCTGGTATCCATAATAAAGACGATTACACCTATAGTTCATGTCTTACCGATGAGCAGTAGTAATACGTGCACATATTGTTTCAAACTGTTACATTTGGTCGCACTAACTAAATGGACTCTATGCTGCGAGCAATGAAATACATATTGTATTGATTTTGCATATACAGTCTTATTTGCAGGTGAACATTATTAAAAAGGGAAAGTATCACTTCGAAATAATGTATTTTTATTATAGGTTTCATTTTTTGAGCGTTATTTGAATACGATTTTTTTTTTTAGGTCGCCTATGTCAATGACGGCCTAACTCGGTCATTTGGAAGGAAAACATACATGACAACAAAATATCGTCTTTGGATCAGGAATCAAGTCAAACGTTTCGCCATATTCACATTGTAGCCTTTAGAAAACGGTATGGAGCTTGTTACGTATTATGCCTGCAAAAGGCTTTTTGTTTTGCATTTTGAATTTTGATTTTATACATGTGTTGCTTTATTTTATTTGATAACCACTGATTGAGTTAACTGTCCTATTGTTGTTGATGTAGAGTTTAACGCCATTATTCAGCACACGATAGGCTACACATGGGGGCCAGTATTATTGGTGGAAGAAAAACCCTGGGAAAACCCCCGTTAAGAACCATCGACCCATGAGAAACTGCTGGCAAGCTTTCTCACATAACTGCATTAGCCGAATCTTCGACTCGAAACCACGCAAACAGAGGTGAGATGGCAGTGATCCGTAACGGAGAGCGCTTTAGACCACTCGGCCACTCGGGGCCCCTTAACTGTCCTGTTGTTTCTTCATTACCGCCCCTTTTCGTCTCTTCATGTTTCTACTTTCGTCAGGAAAGGCAACAAGACCATGACATTCGCATTCAGCACTTGAGACGACAGTCCTATGTTGAAAGCTCCATGGTCCAACTTAAATTGGTCTTGAACGTCTTGAACAGTCGTGATTTGCTTAAATACGACCATGTCAAATAACCTATTTGTTTCTTAACAACTTACGTTATTGGCAGACGGTATGCCCAAGTTCCAAATTTCCAATAGCCAATTTAAATTATTTGAGCGCGCGCGCGCGCGTGTGTCGTTTGGTCTGCTTATTTGTTTGGTATATCAAGTACACTTTTCACAGCCCGTCATTTAACCGATGTATGCAAATAATTATTAAGGTGGGCACGAAATTTTACAAATTTTCATCACTGGGGACCTGTCAAGTACGCATACTAATGACGTAAGAGTGGATATCTTTCTGTGACAGCGCCGATCTTTTGCAATATACAGAGTAAAGGAGGATATTTAATATTTTATATTTCAAATATGCACTCAAAACTACTTTCCGCCCATGCTAGTTGTCATTTTTTAAAATTGAATAAACAGTCAAACTTACTTTTTTTTTGTTAGGAAAGAGGTACAATGCTTCACCACTCTATATGAACATCTGGTCCTTTAATGTTGTAACGTTGGAAAATCGTCCATGCATTAGCCATGGTGACGGAGAACTAAACGTTGATAGCCATCTTAAACTGAGACACGAAAACGGAGCCAGGCTAGAAAAAATCCTTACCCCTTCCCTCCCCAAATAGTCCCACTTAACTTCCTGTCAATGTCCTACTGCTAACAGACTATAACTTGAAGACTTAATTTCTGAGACACAAGTCTAGCGTACTTAACTCAGTCAAAATATTGCGTTAAGAGCACATTATCACATTAAACTTACCTGCGGATGGTGAGATCAGGTAAGACAAAATGATGTGTATCGCATGAAAGAGTGCAGAATTTGTCAAGTTGATAATGACACAATTGAAGGCTTTCATACTGAATAAAAAATATATTCCAGATAAACTTTAGAATTCAATCACATCTCCTGTCATGTACTCAAAGATACGTTCGTCCAAAATCAGACGATGCACATGTCAAGACTGAAGTAAGATCGTTTGTGTTTAGTGCTAGTGTACTTGGTCTCTATTTAAAATAAATACACAAGAATGGCGAATATCAAACGTTATTAGAGAAACTATCCAAACTTAATATTCCGTGCACTCAGTCTTTTCTTCTTCCTTACTCGGGCATTTGTATCAGTAGTAAAATTCCTGGATAGTTCGCGTTTTTGTTTGTATGGCCAGCCACGTGACAAGGGCGGGACTATTAAGTCGGGCGTGGCCTTGAGATTTACTATGAATTTTACACACGTTCGTAGTAAAAGAGGCGGCAAAACTGACGATCCTTTCATAAAATTAAATATTCCGTTAACCAATGCGAAGGCATAATTATAGCTTCCATTCCTATGTCGCACTATCAGTTATCCAACTATTTTCTGGTATGATGGATTCTCTTTATTCGCACTAGTTTACTAAACAGTGTAGTAGTAGCAGCCAAAGGTACACACAGGGAGAATTGTTATAGAGAAAGGTACGCTCCACTGTATGAGGGTCGACCGACATAGTCTCTTTGATAGTATCTCGTCTGTGTGCACTTACGTCCTAGGCAGTTCAGCAAGTTTTGCACCACACCACAGTAAGTATTGGAGAGTCGCCAGTGAGAAAGGAGATACCACATTAACCCGAGTAAACGTCGAGTAAACATTACGATAGACCATCCCGTGACTATTTGTCACTGAAAACCAAACTTGCCAAGTACACTGTCAAATGATGGTAGAACATGAATAGCAAACATAACAAGTAAACTGTCATATGATGGTAGAACATGAATAGTAAACATAAGTAAACTGTCAAATGATGGTAGAACATGAATAGTAAACAAAAGTAAACTGTCAAATGATGGTAGAACATGAATAGTAAACATAAGTAAACTGTCAAATGATGGTAGAACATGAATAGTAAACATAACAAGTAAACTGTCAAATGATGGTAGAATATGAATAGTAAACAAAAGTAAACTGTCAAATGATGGTAGAACATGAATAGTAAACATAAGTAAACTGTCAAATGATGGTAGAACATGAATAGCAAACATAACAAGTAAACTGTCATATGATAGAAGAACATGGACAAAGTCTATTATTAAACAAAATGCTTGAATATTCAAAGATTTCAGCTTTAAGAATCAATCCAATCAGCCAAGTTACTGGTAATCAATTACAACTTAAAATAGTTTATTTTTAATGTTATGTACACGATTCTAACGGAAGTATATAAAGGAAATGAGCAGCGAAAACTGTCACTCAAAACAGGATATCTTCGAAGTTTTGATTCCATAAATAAACGTTATTATTACCTATATTATTTGTTAACGAATCAATCGAGTGAGCGAGCATCTACTACAACGAACAATTGAAGTGATTCTCGTATAGCCACCTGAGATGATACTCGTATATTAGAGATAATACTCGTAAATCTTACTGAAATAATACCCGTATTTCCATCTGAGATAATACTCGTATATCCAGCTGAAATGATACTCGTATTACCACCTGCTGTAGTAGACATAACTTGGCTTAAACGTTTAAATCCAGCCTCACTTGAGAAGAAAAACTCCTCCCCCCCCCCCCCAACATAAGCCCAGAGAAAACATCTTAAATTATTGTGATGTTTAACATTCATGCTGACGATTCAATATATGAGCAAACTGCTAACAAATTCGGTTTGCCAGCGGCGGTTTTAAAGCTCAGTGGGGGTGGGGGAGGGGCACGGTACTATATGATTACTATGGGCACCAAACATCTGATTTCTATACCACTGAATAGATTCTGTGAATATTCATAGAGAAATTCAAGTTTGTTTTCAAAAGCAAAATTATAATTAAATATTCTGCTTAATTATATTTGTTCAAAACGAACTCCAAAATAGTTGGGACTCAAGCTTGCGGGCACGGGACGATATCACTTTTCGCACCTCGCTAAGTTATCTATTAGCAATGCAGAGTTGTAACCTCCATAAACAGCTAGAGATAAATTATCTTTTTTAGTATTCCAGCACATTAATGATCTCGGACATTGATTTGCAAGCAGTAAGTACAAGCAGATCATGAAAATCAAGTTTTTCCTATTGCTTTTAGACTTAAACGAACCCATTCCGTACATTCTATGTCAATTTAGACCTTGTATCTAAGAAGTTAAAATATCGACCTGACGTCTCACCATACCTCATAAATTAAGGATATATTTACATGTCTCAGATACAGTCCCGGATTACCAATTAGGCAGAGTAGGCAACTGCCTATGGGCCCCGCGACTTTTATGGGCCCCATCAGGGGCCCCCATGAGACCGTGACCGTGGGTCTGGGGCCCCAAAAGACTGCCTATGGGCCTCCACGGTGCTTAATCCGGCGCTGCTCAGATAGTCTATTCTGCCAGCTGAACACAATCATAGTGTGTGTGTGTGTGTGTGTGTGTGTGTGTGTGTGTTGACAAAAATTGGTAACTGGGCAGTTATAAAACATGTTTAAAGCTTAAAGCTGATGAAACTCAATGTTAACTTAAAGACAATAAACAAACACGTAAAGCCATAACACCTAGAAAGCCTTAAATACCTTATACGACTGAACATTTACAGCCAAGAAGAATAAAGAAATAAAGAATAAAAAAGATCAGACGAAATGCATTACCCGAATGTTTTGAACTACGCATCTATTTTTGGGTGGGGTAAAAATATCAAATTTTTTGTCAAACACAAATTAAAAGGTTTCTCTAATCTTTGTAGACGAGAGTAAGGAAACTAAAAAATCATTTTTGACTTAGACAAATAACAGGCATGATTCCATAATTACCTCCAACCGAGTTTACCGAAAGCAGGGATATATTCAACAAATAACATTTTGTATAGGTAAGAACTATGCTGATTCTAACGGGGTGATATGTAATGTGTGACATAGTCGCATGTCATTCAAGCGCTTGTCGTTACTTCCCTTGAGCCAGTCTATGTACCGTATCAATACGCAAACATTTGTGACCAACCTCTGATGAAAAAGCTTAATACACTATGTATGTAAAGTCAGTTTGTGTGTACAGAAAGTTCCCAAGGTCTATCAATTACAGTAACAATTTACAGTGACGAATGGACATACTTAACAATGACGATGAAAGAAACTACGCATAGCGAAAAACAAACGCCATATGTACTAAATATTTTATCCCGGGAAACGTTATATGTGGAGAGCGATGCGAAGGAAATGTGTCATGATATTGATAAAGAGATGATACTACTACTACTACTACTACTACTACTACTACTACTACTACTACTACATTCATGTAACGTTTATAGGAGTATTTACATAGGCAATATTGTTGAAAAGATTTACATGTAGATCAAAACGTTATTCCAGTCTAAAATATCTGCTAAATACCAAGAGAAACAACAAAATAAATGTCGATAAAAAGATGACCTTGATAATAAGAGGGTAGCCTTCATAACTCGGTGAAATATTGAATATTTATTGAAATATAAATGCCTACGACATGTACTAAGTTGACTCTAATCTTTGTGCTCGTGCAATAACCCTATTTACATATACTCATTTGAAAATACATTGTCAAGGTGCACACAAGGATCTAATTAGACAGCATGGCACATGTTTTTGACATCACATCTTAAAGTAGTTCATAACATATATAAGCTGAGATGTTTTCAATGATACAAAACGAAATTGCGCATTTTCTGGACAACTTACCTGCAGTGGGTTATATATAGACGTTTGATAACATCAAATAAAATACCCCCCTCCCCAATCCAAGTCTATTGCGAAAAATTAAGTTTTAACTTCTTTGCCAGAAACTTCAGATTCAGACAGGTAAATGCAAGAAGGCCATTCACCATGGTTTATACTTTTGAAAAGGTAAATATCTTTACATGACAATTATCAGAGAATTTTCAGCTGATGCATGTTTTATTATACAATTAGACTGATTCTGTTTCCTTTCCTGTTTTGGAAACTGTTTAAATACTTGTACTAAAATATATGCAGGGCCGACAAGAGGATGCAACATATGATATATCCCCGGGGCCCGGGGCCATAAGGGTGCACCTGGCCGAACAACTCATTTAAGTTTACAAAAGAAAATCAAATTTTGAACAAGAACCAAGAGAAACCCGCGTTTCTTAATCTAGGGCATGTGATCGCTCTCTACGGCCCTTGATACTAAAACCTTTCCAATCACAGCATGGTCGCAATGGCACTCTGACAGGATACGTTCCAAAGCTTCATTTGTAATTTCAAACAAGCAAATCTGACATCTAAAATTTTGTGTAGATCTCTAGTAAATATGAGATTTCAAATACGTTGTGGCGGGTTCTTTTTCAGCGGTCCGATATATTATTTTTAAGGAGTTTGGTGCAAAGCAATATCCATCCACCGAGTAACTAGTAGGTCGAGTCGTTCACATATCGGTTCAAGTGCTGTATAAATCTTGACTTAAGAGAAGAGTATCTGATTCATATATAATGCTATTTTAGTTATTCAAACATTTAATCGTCCATCACGACACTGTACAGGATATGATTATTCACAGCAGATTATACATGGTATGAGTATTCACAGCACATTGTACAGGGTACGATTATTCACATCACATTTTACAGGGTACGAATATTCACATCAGATTTTACAGGATATAATTATACACAGCACATTGTGGTATGATTATTCATAGCACATTGTACAGGATATGATTATTCACAGCACATTGTACGTGGTATGATTATTCACATCATATTGTACTGGGTATGATTATTCATAGCACATTGTACAGGGTATGATTATTCATAGCACATTGTACAGGGTATGATTATTCACATCATAGAGTACAGGGTATGATTATGCACAGCATGTTTTACAGGTTATAATTATTCACATGAGACTGTACAGGGTATGATTATTCACAGCACATTGTACAGGATATGATTATGCACAGCACATTTTACAGGGTATGCTTATTGACAGCAGATTGTACATCATATGATTATTCACAGTACATTGTACAGGATATGATTATTCACAGTACATTGTACAGGATATTATTATTCACAGCACATTGTACGTGGTATGATTATTTACATCATATTGTACTGGGTATGATTATTCTCAGCACATTGTACAGGGTATGATTAGTCACAGCACATATTGTACAGGATATGATTAATCACAGCAGATTGTACAGGGTATGATTATTCAGAGCACACTATATAGAGTATGACTATTCACATCACACTGTACAGGGTACGATTATTCACATCATGTTGTACATGGTATGATTAATCACACCACATTGTCCAGGGTATGATTATTCACATCATATTGTACATGGTATGATTATTCACATCATAATGTACATGGTATGATTATTCACATCACACTGTACAGGGTATGATTATTCACATCATATTGTACATGGTATGATTAATCACACCACATTGTCCATGGTATGATTATTCACATCATATTGTACATGGTATGATTATTCACATCATAATGTACATGGTATGATTATTCACATCACACTGTACAGGGTATGATTATTCACATCATATTGTATATGGTATGATTATTCATACCATATAGGGCATGATTACACTATTCATGTTGTACATGATAAGATTAATCACACCACAGGGTATAATTATTCATAACACATTGTACAGGGTGTGATTATTCACACCACATTGTCCAGGGTATGATTATTCACATCATATTGTTTATGGTATGATTATTCATACCATATAGGGCATGATTACACTATTCATGCTGTACATGATAAGATTAATCACACCACATGGTATAATTATTCATAACACATTGTACAGGGTGTGATTATTCACACCATATTGCATGATTATTCATACTATGAAGTGCATGATTATTCACATCACATTGTACAGGGTATGATTATTCACAACATACTGTGCAGAGCATGATTATTCACATCACACTGTACATGACATGCTTGTTCACATCTAGCCAATAATAACCCTTGTTACATAGGATGCGATTTCCATTTTTTATCAATAAATAAATCAAACTAAATGCAGATTTTGAATTACACACTGGGTATGTATCTTATCACATTATGTATGTACTATATACAAAAATGGTGCTGTCTTTATGTCTCTCGGTCTCCTTTTGTATTGATTCGTGAAGTGGAGTCTTTTATCCACCTCTCTCCTCCCTCTCCTCTTGTCTCTCTTTCAATAAGTTAACCCGATTTTTTATGTCGTGAATTTTGAGAGCGTATATTAAATTGAAACCGTCTCTTCAACAATATCTTTACATCAGTATGTGAAAGTGCACTTTTGTGTATTTGATGTTACTACTTTATTATCTTAAACTAAGCAACAGAAAAGAGGGAAAACCAAGAAGTTTTGTAAAATTCAACGAATAACCTTTCCCTAGAATACAAAGAATTATTTCAAACGAACTAACAGTAATGTGAAGTAAATCCCAAAATAGTCCATTATGCTCTAACACAAATCATGACGTTCCAATTGAATTCCAGTGTTCCAAAAAAATTAAAAAATTTAATGTGTTGACGTATATAGTGTCGACCGTGGTAATGTTCCAAGTATATCAAATGTAGCGATGTGTTAGCAATCTTTTCATGTATCACAATAATATAATCCAAGCTGTCATTGACTGAATTCACTATAATTCCTAAGTAATGTTTTAGTTCAAGAATATTATAGAGCACTTTGTAATGCCAGTGAAGAATATTATTAATAAATAAATCCATTCAAATTCAAACCTGAACACAACAATAAGACTAATTCAGGTTTGGATGTTGAAGAAGGAATAAGTAATCCTTAGATAAATCACTTTATATTCCCATCCACTTGGTCTAGTTTGCAATTATGATTTTGCGGAAATATTCTGTCAACTTAATATAAATCTTCCTTTCTGGGACTTTCTGATGCCAGTATCAAGATTGTATGTGTAACTTAACCTGATGTAAACATGTTTGCAATTAATAATGATCTATTTAACCCGTAGACAAAGAGCCAATTTCTTATCTGTATTTAGTTATTTGCCAAATAAATATCACTGGTTTAGGTAGACTTAATTTTGGATTTACGTCGATTACATAATACAGATATACATTGAAAGGCCAACGAACAATACAAATTAAGTACACATAACACTGGTCCGTATTAATTGGATCCATCCCCCTCCCTCCCTCCCTCCCTCCCTCCCTCCCTCTCTCTCTCTCTCTCTCTCTCTCTCTCTCTCTCTCTCTCTCTCTCTCTCTCTCTCTCTCTCTCTCTCTCTCTCTCTCTCTCTCACGCACTGTTAGTTCGCATTTGATTTTCTAAACAATACATTATATTATAATACACTTTATTATATACATATAAGGTATTTTATTTCTAATTATTATTACTTTGTGCAAACAAAAATATTGCGAAATTTGAAAATATGCTGATTACGAGACGGCCGTGTAGTTCCTGCATAATTGGACTGCATATTATTTTAACTAAAGTATTTCATCATCATCACATTAAACGTAAACGCCTCCTCGAACTAACTGATCTCCGAAAATATCCGATTTTCTACGAACACGAAAAGAAGGAGTTGACACCGTGGTAACCACATACGGAAACCATATTTAAACTGAATCCTTTCCTTGTTAGACACGGTAGTTAACGACTCTAATATACGAGGAATTTCCGTGGGAGAAAATTATTTCCGCCAAGATCCCCCCATACATGGAGCAGGAGTGGCGTGTCCAATCATAGATTTCACGTCACGTCTACTGTACATTAGGTAAATTTAAATAAATTAAGATCAAAATACGAACTGAAAATGAAAGGTTTTATTTTAGTTGTTCTAGCTCTAAAGACGTTTAGCTGAAATCTACTTTTAGAGGACCCGTACGAAGTATTCTCTATAAAGAAAGATCACAAGTGGTTGGACCAGTGAATCAACGAGTAGAAGGCTCTTCAAACTTACAGTATAGACATGTCTTCTTGTCTCAACAGATGCACCGATTTAAAAAGATATATATTTGTCTTTAATATCACTGCGTAACTAAGACGTGAGAAAGTTGTTAACCCCCTTTCTTGATTACCGGACACTAATGTTAGGAACAGTTTGATATAATGGTGATCATTTCAAGTTAAACATTTTGCTGCGACTTGTAAAATTTTCATGTTAAACTATTAAAGAAATTGTGACGCATGGCAGACATCTGAAAAGCATGAAACGGAGTTAAGTGGAATGTGTCATTGTCTTAAATGTATGGCAAATAAATCAATTCATATTATTGTTTGCATTTGGGTTTTTTTATTTATGTGTGAGCCTGGTCTTATTTCGGGATGAAATGACAACACTCGCTTGTTAGTTATGGGATTTATTACAGATGAAATAATACGAGGTAAACCTAAACAATACAAAGCATATACTCATTATACAAGACAAATACAATACAGTATTTTGTTTGTTTGATTAGGATTTTTAACGTAGCTTTAACAATTTTTCAGTCATATCACTACGATGTCTGCTGTGAGGCAGTTTATAGTGATGTCTAGCACTGGCATCATGCCGCAGACATGTAGCATGATGTCCCACCCAGTCACATTATCCTGACACCAGTCCGACCAGTCCTAACACTAACCTCTTAATGCTGAGCGTCAAGCGAGGCAGCTGTTAGTGCCATTTTTGTAAGTCTTTGGTATGACTCGGCCGGGGATCGAACCCACGACCTCCCGCTTCCGCGGCGAACGCTCTAACCACTAGGCCACCGGAGCGGTCACAATACAGTATATAACCGACATCAATACAATACACAATATACAACCCACGCGCTAACATTTATAATTTTATCACAAACAATACAAATAATACCTTACCAGACTCGAAGAGTATAATTATTTCTAATTATATTCAATCTCTTGTCTTTCACGCAAGTGAAAGACAAGTGCTTTAACTATTCACTAATAATTCTGCTTAGATGTTGTTCGTTCACGAACCAGAGTAAGAATGCCAGAAGATCATGTTAGTGTGGCGGGGAGTCGATGTTAATACTCGTGAAGCCCGGGAATCATGCATCGCGATCAATCACTCACTCGCTCACTCACTCATGACGAACACGCCCATAGGCATACGACACAAGTCCTGGGTCACATACTCCCTCCCTACGTGGAAATGTCTCCTGACATTTAGCAAAATTGTGCTTGCTGAATAAAAGGTACAAGAACGACTAACCCTGCGGAACTATACTGCAAATAGAAAACTATTAATCATACATATGCAATGATTATGAATACAGAGATTAATCAGTTTACTCTCCCTGCAGACAATACATAAACTACTGAAATTGGGATTGTACCTAACTAAAACTAATAACGACTGAATTGTCGTCTTAAAATATACTCGCTGTATTTATTTTACATTAATTTGACTATCTGTAACTCATACGTAATAAACCGTTTGCGCGTACACCCACTGGCCTAGCCGGTCGGGTGGTTTTCGGTCTCTAATCGAACGCCTCAGCGGTTGCTGGCCTAAATCTTCCCGCGGCGTCGGTGGGCTTAGGATCAACCTCACGGACTCGCGGTCCGGGTCTCCCTGTAACATGGTCGAGCTTCGAACTGATTTTTCGGCAGATATCTCTGAGGTACTGAACTGAGTACCATTATGCGAGACATGAGAGGGAGTAGAAAAATGACTCGTGGGTTCACTCAAACTACTGCCATATTGCCTTGACCTACTGGTTTGAAAGTTTACGCTTTCAAGAGGCTTCATAATATGGGGATCGATAATAGATGGTGATCTACTATCTAGGGCAGTTCGGGTAGAGTCTTCACGGGACTGAACATTCTCCTTCTCGGCCCAACCGGGTCGTCTGTGTGGTATCACATACCGGTCGGTGTCAGAGTCAGAACTCGAAGATTCAGAACTCGACTTTAAAGGGGTATCTTTCGGTACACCCAGTTTCTTCTGAACCGGTTTCATGGGGACTGGGTCACAAGGAAGGTAGTCAAAGGGGAAAAACATATTACGATGCAACGTTCGAATGGATTTCGAACCCTCGACCCTCCTTACCTTGTACACAGGTATATCTAAATTGGGGATTGTTATCACCTGATATACGTCCTTGGACCACTTGTCGGCTAATTTTTGTTTCCCTTTTAGTCCAACGTTGCGCACTAGGACTCGGTCCTCTACTTCGAGTTTGGACTCTCAGCCCCTTATATTATACTTAGCCTTGTTCTTAGCATGGTTATTGCTAGACTCCCTCGCCGCGGCCGTGTAAGCAAATTGGAGGCGGTCTTTCAGTTTTTCAACGTATGTGTGAGGCTCTGCAGCAGCCTCACCATTATCTGGTGTCGTGCCCAGGTAGGCGTCAACCGAAAGCCGGGGGTGCCACCCAAACATAAGAAAATGGAGCGAGAATCCGGTGGAATCATTCTTGGTAGCATTATATGCATGGACTATTGGGGCAATGTAAGATTTCCAATCTTGTTTTTGTTCTTCCTCCAATGTCCCTAGCATTTTTAAGAGCGTTCCATTGAAACGTTCGCAGGCACCATTCCCCTGTGGGTGAAACGGGGAGGAACGAGACTTCTGTATCTTCGCTAATTTGCATAGCTCCTTTATAACTCCACACTCGAAATTACGTCCCTGGTCGCTGTGAATCCTTTCTGGGAAACTAATATCGAAAGAAGTGTTCATAAAGGGCTTTAGCGGTGGTTTGAGCCGTCTGGTTGCGATAAGGAACAGCCTGAGCATACCTGGTGAAATGATCAGTTATCACCAAGATATTCTCAAACTCTCCCTTAGATCGCTCAAGAGAAAAGAAATTTATGCAGACGAGCTCCATCGGGCGAGTGGTGTAAATTGGGGTTAATTTGGCCATTGCCCTAACCGGGGTCTTTCTACGTATGCACCGTTCGCAAGACTCCACCTTACGATTCACGTCCTTCTCCAGGCCCGGCCAATAAAATCTTTGCCTAGCTAACCAGAGTGTTTTTTCCTTGCCCTGATGACCTATATCGTTGTGGATACCTCTCAAGGCTAGGTTCCGGTACGACTCTGGAATCACGAGCTGTTTGATCGATTGACCATCAAGAGAAGTGGTCCTGTAGAGAACGCCGTTTTCAACTACAAGGCGGTTCCATTCGCGGAGAAATTTTTGCACAGACGCATTTTATCTCCGGAGATCCTCCTCCCTGGGCCGAAAACGCTTACTCTTGAGGTCAATAATTCAAACAGCTCGTGATTCCAGAGTCGTACCGGAGCCTGGCCTTGAGAAACCGAATTCACTAATAATTCTGCTTAGATGTTGTCCGTTCACGAATAAGAGTAAGAATGCCAGAAGATCATGTTAGTGTGGCGGGGAGTCGATGTTAATACTCGTGAAGCCCGGGAATCATGCGTCGCGATCAATCACTCACTCGCTCATGACGAACACGCCCATAGGCATACGACACAAGTCCTGGGTCACATATGTTTCTAACTAAAGATTAACGGTTGTATAGTTCTTGTGAAGGTCGTGAGAACTTAATTTCATCATTATTGCTTAAAGTCAGAATCTTTACTTTTTCATAACTTTAGTCAGTAATCAACTGGAAGCGCTCAACATTAAGCGGTTAGTGTTAGGACTGGTCAGCCTGGTATTAGGATCATATGTCTGTCTGGGACATGATGTTACATGTCTCCATCAAGATGCCCAAGTACTTGACATTGTAACGATATGACTGAAAAAATATTAAGGATACGTTCTAATCACACACACACACACACACACACACACACACTTTAAACTGCAACATTGCAGACATCGTTGTGATATGATCGAAACTTGTTAAAGCTAACATGAAGAAGAAAGAAAAAAAAATCAAAATCAAAATCCGATAATACAAGGGACTAATATATACATAGGATTATTTAATAATTGCAAAAAAAATATGCGTGAAGTTAAAATGAAAATAAATACTGGATCTTGACTGTTGTTACGTCTAAAAATTAATTTCGGGTCCGTAGGGCATTATTTAGTAGAATTAGAATACTTGTTTCATTTCTTACTGTTAAGATATTGACGATTCAAAATGTGTTAGTGTGATATGATATTGTCTTTATTATCTTTATTATCTTTATTGAATGTGACTGGTCGTTTCGAGGGCATTTTAATATTTCGAAAGATTTAATCATTTGAAATACGATAACTACTCATTTGTTCGCATGATTGACCACAGTTATTTGAAACATATTTGCCTTCATAAGATTAATTATCAGACATGGATTAGTATGTCTATAGGCAGAATAATACAGGTGTAGTTAACTTGATACAATTAGTCAGAATGACTAAGCAGAAACTATATCAAAATATGTTGCCTGAAAATTAAAAATATATTTGCTTTATATCAATATGATCGTTAATTTAACTGAAAAAAACAAACATTAACATAACTGTGAGGACGTTGTCCTTGTTAATGGTTATAAAAGAAAATTACCAAGAGAGACATATCATTATATTATTCCTAATTACAATTTGACAATTAGATAGCTCCCCAATGTTTATCTGCTCTTCACATATCGGGAATCGTTCCTCTCATTCAAAAATAAAGACGTGTTTGGGTCTTTGACCATGAATGTCATATAAAATAAGTTAGACAAAGGAATAATTCAATAATAACATTAACCGGTTTAATAAGTACGTTTCGCGAAACGTATACCACGATAATATAAAAAAAATTGATAATAATTATGGCGGAGTAGAAATTCGATGGCGTATGAGGATTAAGCGAAACGTGTTGAATAAAGTGGAATTTAGAACGGTTGCTGGTGATGTTAATTCATTTTTACTACAATATACACACCAATATTACATTTGGTTGTATGAAAAATCGGTCAACAGATATGTGTTGCATGTGTCCAAAGGTCGGGTTATTCTGTTCAAATTTAAGGTACTTGCCAATTTTGCTGTTGCAGTTGACATAAACATTAAATGCCAAAATTGTGTATTGCATATTTAATCATCAGATTGAAATTATACCACTCATTGTATTGAAACAAAGTACATACGACAAACTATATCCCTGGCAATTCATGTCTCCAATATATGAAATTTATATTTGTGATACATGGTACGAGATTTCTGTATGAGATTTCTGTACAAGAAAATTGTGACCCATTTGAATGGCAAACGTGCCAGAATTAGAAATACGTGTTGACCCAGTTTAAGCAAGATGACTCAAGTGCCAGTCGATCAAGTTATTTGTACCAATACAGCTGTTGTTGTTGCTTACTTCAATACTTACGGCGTAACATCTGCTGTTATGTTTTATACATTTAAATTTTTCGCGGCTATGTCTTCCACCTCAAGAGCAAAATTCACCATGTTTTAACGCAATATGTCTCTGATGGCTCTTTCGACAACTCAGAATTACTGCCAGTATTTCACTTTGAGAAAGTTCTTACGATCTCGTTCTGATAGGCATTTATCACTAATGGAACTGAACTAAATTGCATCTAAAAATGAGAAATGACAGGAAACTTATTTCGCGAAATTCTCCTTCAGAATCTCTTTGGTGATTAGAAGGTACGTCGTCTGTTAATATCAATCTAAATTTAGTGTAGCATCTGTTTCACTGAAACGAGAAACGTAAGACAGGGCGGTTAAACCTGCCCAAATGGCCCTATTTCCAAAACAACTATAAACTTGAGTGCACTTTCAAATTGTAATTGTCACAATTTTTCCTTAACAAACTATTTTTGTACAATGGTGTTGAAAATAGCATATTGTGATGACAGACTAACTACGGAGAGAGAGAGAGAGAGAGAGAGAGAGAGAGAGAGAGAGATTAAAGCTTATGACTGACCGTAACTCAAGACTATTAGCACGTGCCTATGTCAGAAGAACTTCTTTTTTTTAATGGTTTAACGCCACTTTTCAGCGCAATATAGGCTATACATGGCGGCCAGTATTAATGGTGGAGGAAGAACCCGGAAAACCCCCGGAAAGAACCACCGACCAACGAGAAGCTAATGGTAAGCTTTATCACATAACTACATTAGCCGAATCTTAGACTCGAACCCACGCAGACAGAGGTGAGATGGCAGTGATCCGTAACGGACAGCGCTTTAGACCACTCGGCCACACGGGGCCCCTGGAGTAGCTTTCTAAGATGTTACATGAAAATGCACTTTATATTTCACAGTGCGAGTTTTCAATAGAATTAGCTGTACTATGTGTATGTATTTATATAACACTGGTCTGTGCAATGCATTCATTAAATGTATTGGTCTATAACACTGGTCTACATACATTTATTAATGGTAATGGTCTATAACACTGGTCTATACAAAGGTTTCACGTTATTGGTCTATAACACTGGTCTATACAAAGGTTTCACGTTATTGGTCTATAACACTGATCTATACAAAGGTTTCACGTTATTGGTCTATAACACTGGTCTATACAAAGGTTTCACGTTATTGGTCTATAACACTAGTCTATACATATACGTTCAAGATAATGGTCTACAACACTGGCCTACACAAATGTATTAAAGGTATTGGTGTATAAGACTGCTCTGTACATATGTGTTAATGATAATGGCCTATAACACTAGTCTATAGAAATGTATTAAATTTATTGGTCTATACCACGTGTCCGTACATGGATAAGAGGTATTGGTCTATAACCCTGGTTTGTTCAATGTATTATTACCTGTATTGGTATAAAACACTGGTTTGTTCAATGTATTATTACCTGTATTGGTATATAACACTGGTTTGTTCAATGTATTATTACCTGTATTGGTCTATAACACTGGTTTGTTCAATGTATTATTACCTGTACTGGTATATAACACTGGTTTGTTCAATGTATTATTACCTGTAGTGATATATAACACTGGTTTGTTCAATGTATTATTACCTGTATTGGTATATAACCCTGGTTTGTTCAATGTATTATTACCTGTATTGGTATATAACCCTGGTTTATTCAATGTATTATTACCTGTATTGGTATATAACACTGGTTTGTTCAATGTATTATTACCTGTATTGGTATATAACACTGGTTTGTTCAATGTATTATTACCTGTATTGGTATATTACCCTGGTTTGTTCAATGTATTATTACCTGTATTGGTATATAACACTGGTTTGTTCAATGTATTATTACCTGTATTGGTCTATAACCCTGGTTTGTTCAATGTATTATTACCTGTATTGGTATATAACACTGGTTTGTTCAATGTATTATTACCTGTTTTGGTATATAACACTGGTTTGTTCAATGTATTATTACCTGTATTGGTATATAACACTGGTTTGTTCAATGTATTATTACCTGTATTGGTATGTAACACTGGTTGACGCAAACGTATTGAAGGCATTAGTCGTTAAGACTGGTCTGTACAATGTAATAAAATCATTGGTATGAAAAGTCTGGTCTAAACAAAAAAAAATATTATAGGTATTGATCTATAATACTGGTCTGTATGAATGTATAACAGTTATTAGACTATAACATTGGTCTGTATGAATGTATTACAGCTATTAGACTATATCAGTGGTCTGTATGAATGTATTATGGTATTGATCTATAACAGTGGTCTGTATGAATGTATAACAGTTATTAGACTATAACATTGGTCTGTATGAATGTATTACAGCTATTAGACTATAACAGTGGTCTGTATGAATGTATAACATATATTAGACTATAACAGTGGTCTGTATGAATGTATAACAGATATTAGACTATAACAGTGGTCTGTATGAATGTATAACAGATATTAGACAAAAAACAGTGGTCTGTATGAATGTATAACAGTTATTAGACTATAACATTGGTCTGTATGAATGTATTACAGCTATTAGACTATAACAGTGGTCTGTATGAATGTATTAAAGGTATTGATCTATAACATTGGTCTGTATGAATGTATTACAGCTATTAGACTATAACATTGGTCTGTATGAATGTATTAAGCTATTAGACTATAACAGTGGTCTGTATGAATGTATAACAGATATTAGACTATAACAGTGGTCTGTATGAATATATAACAGATATTAGACTATAACAGTGGTCTGTATGAATGTATAACAGATATTAGACAAAAAAACAGTGGTCTGTATGAATGTATAACAGTTATTAGACTATAACATTGGTCTGTATGAATGTATTACAGCTATTAGACTATAACATTGGTCTGTATGAATGTATAACAGATATTAGACTATAACAGTGGTCTGTATGAATGTATAACAGCTATTAGACTATAACAGTGGTCTGTATGAATGTATTAAAGGTATTGATCTATAACAGTGGTCTGTATGAATGTATAACAGATATTAGACTATAACAGTGGTCTGTATGAATGTATTACAGCTCTTAGACTATAACAGTGGTCTGTATGAATGTATAACAGCTATTAGACTATAACAGTGGTCTGTATGAATGTATAACAGATATTAGACTATAACAGTGGTCTGTATGAATGTATTACAGCTATTAGACTATAACAGTGGTCTGTATGAATGTATAACAGATATTAGACTATAACAGTGGTCTGTATGAATGTATAACAGATATTAGACTATAACAGTGGTCTGTATGAATGTATAACAGATATTAGACTATAACATTGGTCTGTATGAATGTATAACAGATATTAGACTATAACAGTGGTCTGTATGAATGTATAACAGATATTAGACTATAACAGTGGTCTGTATGAATGTAATCTACTATTTCTTTATCTCTGATTTCTAGTGTTTTATTGTTAATGTCCACAGTGTTTAGTAAGTATGTCAAATTTGAATACATATATGTTTTTGCAACATGTGAACGTTCTATTAGACTAAGTGGCAATGGTGCCCAGATATTTATTACTTCTTTTTTATTTTGTTTTTTATTTTTATGCAGTTTTCCTTTTCTTCATTTGCCCCAAAGAATATCCCCAGGGCTTTTACTCTATTTTTTATCAAGTGTAGAGGGTAAACCAGGGTGGTTTCCCCTCCAGTTGCCTATTTTTAGAATTTCTGTTTTATCATGATTTATTTTCGATCCTGAAGCTCTACCAAAAGCTTCATATTCCTTTTGAAGATGTTTAAAGGAATTTGAATCGTTTATAAAGTTCGTACAATCATCGGCATGTTGTAGCATCTTAAATTCTTCTTTTAAGTTTGGTATCCGTATTCCTTTTATGTTAGTGTTATTCCTGATTTTCATACTCAGGATTTCTATTGCTATTACGTATAATAGCATTGATAGTGGGCAGCCTTGCCTCACTGATCTTTGAATTTCAAATTTCTCTGTTCGTGCTCCATTTATTTGTACACTTGCAGTTATTTCATTGTACATTATCTTAGTCCAATTTTGGAAATTGTTTCCAAATCCAAATTTTTCCAGTACTTTTTGTATATAATTGTGTCTAATCTGTCAAAAGCTTTTTCCTGATCGAGAAGTACCATAGCACATTTCGAATTTGTTATGTTTATAAAATATATTATTGTCCTAATGTTAAGTATATTGTTATGTATGCTTCTATTTTTACCCCCGCATGTTTGATTAGTGTTTACTATGGTGTTTATTCCGTGTTTAATCCTATTATCTAAAATTCTACTCAGTATTTTGTAATCCGTGTTTATGAGGGAGATGGGCCTCCAGTTTTTTAAGTCTGTTTTGTCCCCTTTCCCTTTATATATTAAAGTAATCAGACCCTCCCGCATTGTTTTTGTAAATTTTTAGTAATATATTATTAAATAAGGTCTCTAATATCGGTGCCACCTCACCTTGGAATTTCTTATAGAATTCCGCGGTGAGGCCATCTCGCCTTGGTGATTTACCTTTTGCAAGTTCTTTTATTGTGGTTTTTACTTCCTCCACAGAAATGAGTTCATCGCACCGTTTATTATGCTCTGATGAAATCACTTCAAATTGTATTGAGTTTAAGTATTGCATCATTGTGTCGTTGTCTATGTTTTGAGAGGTATATAGTGTTGTATAGTATTTCTTAATCTCGTTCATAATTTCAGCTTTTGTTGTAATTTCCACCCCGTTAATGTTTAGTGCATCTAATGTTTTATCCCCTCCTTTTCTTTTTTCTTCCCTTTTATATAATTCCTTACCCTGTTTGTATATGTGGTGAAATTTTCCCACCCTTTTTTCTATCCCCTTACAATGTATTACAGGCATTGGTCTGTGACACTGGTCGTTAGAAAATGTTTTAAACGTATTAGTCTATAAGACTGGTCCGTAGAAAGCCTATTGAATGTATTGGCCCATAACTCTGGTCTATACAACGTACTAAAGGTATCGATCTATAACACTGGTCTGTAGAAATGTATCATAGGTATTGGTCAATACCACTCTTCTGTATAAATGTATAACAGGTTTTGGTCAATAAGACTGGTTTTAGAAATGTATTAAAGGTATTGGTCTGAAAACACTCGTCTGTATTATGTTTTAAAGGTAGTGGTCAATAACACTGGTCTGTACAATGAAGGGCGTAACATCACCAACATACGCTTTGCAGACGATATTGATGGGCTGGCAGGCAGTGAAGACGAGCTTGCCATCTTAGTGAAGAACCTGGCCTGGAGGAAACATATCCCAGATTTTCCATGGAGATAAGCGCCGAGAAGACAAAGCTGATGAAAGATAGTGGCAAACAAATCTCAGCCAAGATTAAAGTCAGAGAACATGAACTGGAAACAGTGGGCCAGTTCAAATATCTTGGTTCCATAATCACCGAAGAGCAATGAAAAGTAGACATTTTGTCACGAGCAGCACAAACAACGACAGCTATGTCAAAGCTAAGACCCATCTTGATAGCCTGAAATATCTGTCAAAAAGCTTAAATCAGACTATTTGCCAACACTACTCATCTCGATTTTTTTGTGTTCATGTGAGGCCTGGACCCTGACAGCAGAATTACAACAAAGAATCCAGGCACTTGAAATGAGATGCTACAGAACCATCCTTGCCATCTCTGACATGGACCACATCACAAATGAAGAAGTGCGTGACACCATCAGGCGCAAGGTAGGCCATTATAAAGACTTCATCACCACTGTTAAACAGAGAAAGCTGAAATGGTATGTCCATGTCACTAGAGCCAACAGTCTATCCACAACAGTACTACAGGGCAGCCTCCAGGGTAGCAGATGGAGAGGTAGACATATACAAAATTGGACTGACGACATCGCAGAATGGACCAGGAAAAGTTTGGCGGAAACACAGACATTGGCACATGATCGAGACAAATGGAGGGAACTGGTCAGATGTTCAAGCAGCACAGTGCCTCTACGACCACACTAGGTCAAGAGACGGACGCTGGTCTGTATAATGTAATAAAGTTATTGGTCTATTACACTGGTCTATCGATATTTATTCAAGGTATTGGTCTATAACACTGGTCTGTACGATGTGATAAATGTATTGGTTTGTAACACTCGTCGATACAAATGTATTAAAGGTGTTCATCTCTCAGACTGCTCTGTACAATGCATTATACATATTGGTGTATAGACTGGTCTGATAAAATGTATTAAAGGTATTGTTCTATAACACTGGTCCCTAAAAGCCTATTAAACATATTGGTCCATAACGCTGGTCTATACAGTGTATTAAAGGTACTGATATATAACACTGGTCTGTAGAAATGTATTAAAGGTATTGGTCTATAGCACATGTCTGTTCAATGTATTAAATGTAATTATTTATAACACTGTTACCTAAAGCACTATTAAACATATTGGTCCTTAACTCTGGTCTATACAATGTATTATAACTATTGGTCTATAGGACTGGTCTGTATAATGTATTATAACTATTGGTCTATAACTCTGTTCTATACAAATGGTTTAAAGGTACTGGCTCATAACACTGGTGTGGAGAAACCTATTAAAGTTATTGGTCCATAATTCTGGTCTATGCAATGTATTAAAGGTATTTGTAAATAACATTAGTTCGTGGAAATGTATTATAGGTATTTGTCTTTAACACTGGTCTGTACATTGTATTAAAAGTATTGGTCTATAAGACTGGTGCGTAGAAATTAATTAAAAGTATTGATCTTTTACACTGTTATGTAGAAAGCTATTAAAGGTATTTGTCCATAACTCTGGTCTCTAAAATTTATTAAATGTATTGGTCAATAACAATGGTTTGTAAAATTGTATTAAAGGTATATTTCTATAACATGGCTTTGTAGAAATGTATTAAACTTATTGGCCTATAATACTGGTCTGTATCATGTATTGAAAGTATTGGGCTGTAAGACTGGCCAATTCAGTTGTATTTAGGATACTGGTCTAGAACACTGGTCTGTAGAAATCTTTTAAATGTATTGGTCTATAGTACTGGTCTATACAATGTATGAAATATAATTGTATGAAATGGTATGGACATGTCACAGGATCAACAGGGCTTGCTAAGACAATCATGCAAGGTACTGTGCAGAGAGGGCGAAGGAGAGGAAGACAGTGGAGAAGATGGGAGGATAACATCTCAGAGTGGACAGGACTGAAGCTGAGTAACACAGTGAGAGTATCAGAGAACAGATTGGAATGGAGGAAGCTGGTTGTCAGGTCATCAGTGGTGCTGGTCGATACAATGTATTATATGTGTTGGTCTATACAATCTATTAAATGTGTTGTCTATAGTACTGGTCTTTACAATGTATTAAATGTGTTGGTCTCTACAATGTATTAAATGTGTTGGTCTATACAATGTATTAAATGTGTTGGGTATATAATGTATTAAATGTGTTGGTCTATACAATGTATTAAATGTGTTGGTCTATACAGTGTATTAAATGTGTTGGTCTATACAATGTATTAAATGTATTGGTCTATACAGTGTATTAAATGTGTTGGGTATACAATGTATTAAATGTGTTGGTCTATACAATGTATTAAATGTATTGGTCTATACAATGTATTAAATGTGTTGGTCAATACAATGTATTAAATCTGTTGGTCTATACAATGTATAAAATGTGTTGGTCTATACAATGTATTAAATGTGTTGGTCTATACAATGTATTAAATGTGTTGGTCTATACAATGTATTAAATGTGTTGGTCTATACAATGTATTAAATGTGTTGGTCTATACAATGTATTAAATGTGTTGGTCTATACAGTGTATTAAATGTGTTGGTCTATACAATGTATTAAATGTGTTGGTCTATACAATGTATTAAATGTGTTGGTCTATACAGTGTATTAAATGTGTTGGTCTATACAATGTATTAAATGTGTTGGTCTATACAATGTATTAAATGTGTTGGTCTATACAATGTATTAAATGTGTTGGTCTATACAATGTATTAAATGTGTTGGTCTATACAGTGTATTAAATGTGTTGGTCTATACAATGTATTAAATGTGTTGGTCTATACAGTGTATTAAATGTGTTGGTCTATACAATGTATTAAATGTGTTGGTCAATGCAATGTATTAAATGTATTGGTCAATACAATGTATTAAATGTGTTGGTCAATGCAATGTATTAAATGTATTGGTCTATACAATGTATTAAATGTATTGGTCAATACAATGTATTAAATGTGTTGGTCTATACAGTGTATTAAATGTGTTGGTCTATACAGTGTATTAAATGTGTTGGTCTATACAGTGTATTAAATGTGTTGGTCTATACAATGTATTAAATGTGTTGGTCAATGCAATGTATTAAATGTATTGGTCAATACAATGTATTAAATGTGTTGGTCAATGCAATGTATTAAATGTATTGGTCAATACAATGTATTAAATGTGTTGGTCTATACAATGTATTAAATGTGTTGGTCTATACAATGTATTAAATGTGTTGGTCTATACAGTGTATTAAATGTGTTGGTCTATACAATGTATTAAATGTGTTGGTCTATACAGTGTATTAAATGTGTTGGTCTATACAGTGTATTAAATGTGTTGGTCTATACAATGTATTAAATGTGTTGGTCAATGCAATGTATTAAATGTATTGGTCAATACAATGTATTAAATGTGTTGGTCAATGCAATGTATTAAATGTATTGGTCAATACAATGTATTAAATTTGTTGGGTATGCAATGTATTAAATGTGTTGGTCTATACAATGTATTAAATGTGTTGGTCTATACAATGTATTAAATGTGTTGGTCTATACAATGTATTAAATGTGTTGGTCTACACAATGTATTAAATGTGTTGGTCTATACAATGTATTAAATGTGTTGGTCTATACAATGTATTAAATGTGTTGGTCTATACAATGTATTAAATGTGTTGGTCTATAGAATGTATTAAATGTGTTGGTCTATACAGTGTATTAAATGTGTTGGTCTATACAATGTATTAAATGTGTTGGTCTATACAATGTATTAAATGTGTTGGTCTATACAATGTATTAAATGTGTTGGTCTATACAATGTATTAAATGTGTTGGTCTATACAGTGTATTAAATGTGTTGGTCTATACAATGTATTAAAGGTGTTGGTCTCTACAATGTATTAAATGTGTTGGTCTATACAATGTATTAAATGTGTTGGTCTATACAATGTATTAAATGTGTTGGTCTATACAATGTATTAAATGTGTTGGTCTATACAATGTATTAAATGTGTTGGTCTATACAATGTATTAAATGTGTTGGTCAATACAATGTATTAAATGTGTTGGTCTATACAATGTATTAAATGTGTTGGTCTATACAATGTATTAAATGTGTTGGTCTATACAGTGTATTAAATGTGTTGGTCTATACAATGTATTAAATGTATTGGTCTATACAGTGTATTAAATGTGTTGGTCTATACAATGTATTAAATGTGTTGGTCTATACAATGTATTAAATGTGTTGGTCAATGCAATGTATTAAATGTGTTGGTCTATACAATGTATTAAATGTGTTGGTCTATACAATGTATTAAATGTGTTGGTCTATACAATGTATTAAATGTGTTGGTCTATACAATGTATTAAATGTGTTGGTCTATACAGTGTATTAAATGTGTTGGTCTATACAATGTATTAAATGTGTTGGTCTATACAATGTATTAAATGTATTGGTCTATACAATGTATTAAATGTGTTGGTCTATACAATGTATTAAATGTGTTGGTCTATACAATGTATTAAATGTGTTGGTCTATACAATGTATTAAATGTGTTGGTCTATACAATTTATTAAATGTGTTGGTCTATACAATGTATTAAATGTGTTGGTCTATACAATGTATTAAATGTGTTGGTCAATACAATGTATTAAATGTGTTGGTCTATACAATGTATTAAATGTGTTGGTCTATACAATGTATTAAATATGTTGGTCTATACAATGTATTAAATGTGTTGGTCTATACAATGTATTAAATGTGTTGGTCTATACAATGTATTAAATGTGTTGGTCTATACAATGTATTAAATATGTTGGTCTATACAATGTATTAAATGTGTTGGTCTTTATGAATGAATATAAGGTACTGTCTATATACCGATCTTTAAAATGTATTAAAAATATTGGTCTATAACACTGGACTGTACAATGTATTAAAAATATTGGACTATAACACTGGACTGTACAATGTATTAAAAATATTGGACTATAACACTGGTCTGTACAATGTATTAAAAATATTGGACTATAACACTGGTCTGTACAATGTATTTAAAATATTGGACTATAACACTGGTCTGTACAATGTATTAAAAATATTGGACTATAACACTGGACTGTACAATGTATTAAAAATATTGGACTATAACACTGGTCTGTACAATGTATTTAAAATATTGGACTATAACACTGGTCTGTACAATGTATTAAAAATATTGGACTATAACACTGGACTGTACAATGTATTAAAAATATTGGACTATAACACTGGACTGTACAATGTATTAAAAATATTGGTCTATAACACTGGTCTGTACAGTGTATTAAAAATATTGGACTATAACACTGGACTGTACAATGTATTAAAAATATTGGACTATAACACTGGTCTGTACAATGTATTAAAAATATTGGACTATAACACTGGTCTGTACAATGTATTAAAAATATTGGACTATAACACTGGTCTGTACAATGTATTAAAAATATTGGACTATAACACTGGTCTGTACAATGTATTGAAAATATTGGACTATAACACTGGTCTGTACAGTGTATTAAAAATATTGGACTATAACACTGGTCTGTACAATGTATTAAAAATATTGGACTATAACACTGGTCTGTACAATGTATTAAAAATATTGGACTATAACACTGGTCTGTACAGTGTATTAAAAATATTGGACTATAACACTGGTCTGTACAATGTATTAAAAATATTGGACTATAACACTGGTCTGTACAATGTATTAAAAATATTGGACTATAACACTGGTCTGTACAATGTATTAAAAATATTGGACTATAACACTGGTCTGTACAATGTATTAAAAATATTGGTCTATAACACTGGTCTGTACAATGTATCAAAAATATTGGACTATAACACTGGTCTGTACAATGTATCAAAAATATTGGACTATAACACTGGTCTGTACAATGTATTAAAAATATTGGACTATAACACTGGTCTGTACAATGTATTAAAAATATTGGTCTATAACACTGGTCTGTACAATGTATTAAAATATTGGACTATAACACTGGTCTGTACAATGTATTAAAAATATTGGTCTATAACACTGGTCTGTACAATGTATTAAAAGTATTGGACTTTAACACTGGTCTGTACCATGTATTAAAAATATTGGTCTATAACACTGGTCTGTACAGTGTATTAAAAATATTGGACTATAACACTGGACTGTACAATGTATTAAAAATATTGGACTATAACACTGGTCTGTACAATGTATTAAAATATTGGACTATAACACTGGTCTGTACAATGTATTAAAAATATTGGTCTATACTACTGGTCTGTACAGTGTATTAAAAATATTGGTCTATAACACTGGTCTGTACAATGTATTAAAAATAATGGTCTATAACACTGGTCTGTACAATGTATTAAAAATATTAGTCTATAACACTGGACTGTACAATGTATTAAAAATATTGGACTATAACACTGGTCTGTACAATGTATTAAAAATATTGGACTATAACACTGGTCTGTACAATGTATTAAAAATATTGGACTATAACACTGGTCTGTACAATGTATTAAAAATATTGGACTATAACACTGGTCTGTACAATGTATCAAAAATATTGGACTATAACACTGGTCTGTACAATGTATTAAAAATATTGGACTATAACACTGGTCTGTACAATGTATTAAAAATATTGGTCTATAACACTGGTCTGTACAATGTATTAAAAATATTGGTCTATAACACTGGTCTGTACAATGTATTAAAAATATTGGACTATAACACTGGTCTGTACAATGTATTAAAAATATTGGTCTATAACACTGGTCTGTACAATGTATTAAAATATTGGACTATAACACTGGTCTGTACAATGTATTAAAAATATTGGTCTATAACACTGGTCTGTACAATGTATTAAAAGTATTGGACTTTAACACTGGTCTGTACCATGTATTAAAAATATTGGTCTATAACACTGGTCTGTACAGTGTATTAAAAATATTGGACTATAACACTGGACTGTACAATGTATTAAAAATATTGGACTATAACACTGGTCTGTACAATGTATTAAAAATATTGGACTATAACACTGGTCTGTACAATGTATTAAAAATATTGGTCTATAACACTGGTCTGTACAGTGTATTAAAATATTGGTCTATAACACTGGTCTGTACAATGTATTAAAAATAATGGTCTATAACACTGGTCTGTACAATGTATTAAAAATATTGGTCTATAACACTGGTCTGTACAGTGTTTTAAAAATATTGGTCTATAACACTGGTCTGTACAATGTATTAAAAATATTGGACTATAACACTGGTCTGTACAATGTATTGAAAATATTGGACTATAACACTGGTCTGTACAATGTATTAAAAATATTGGACTATAACACTGGTCTCTACACTGTATTAAAATATTGGACTATAACACTGGTCTGTACAATGTATTAAAAATATTGGTCTATAACACTGGTCTGTACAATGTATTAAAATATTGGACTATAACACTGGTCTGTACAATGTATTAAAAATATTGGTCTATAACACTGGTCTGTACAATGTATTAAAAGTATTGGACTTTAACACTGGTCTGTACCATGTATTAAAAATATTGGTCTATAACACTGGTCTGTACAGTGTATTAAAAATATTGGACTATAACACTGGACTGTACAATGTATTAAAAATATTGGACTATAACACTGGTCTGTACAATGTATTAAAAATATTGGACTATAACACTGGTCTGTACAATGTATTAAAAATATTGGTCTATAACACTGGTCTGTACAGTGTATTAAAAATATTGGTCTATAACACTGGTCTGTACAATGTATTAAAAATAATGGTCTATAACACTGGTCTGTACAATGTATTAAAAATGTTGGTCTATAACACTGGTCTGTACAGTGTATTAAAAATATTGGTCTATAACACTGGTCTGTACAATGTATTAAAAATATTGGACTATAACACTGGTCTGTACAATGTATTGAAAATATTGGACTATAACACTGGTCTGTACAATGTATTAAAAATATTGGACTATAACACTGGTCTGTACAATGTATCAAAAATATTGGACTATAAAACTGGTCTGTACAATGTATTAAAAATATTGGACTATAACACTGGTCTGTACAATGTATTAAAAATATTGGACTATACCACTGGCCTGTACAATGTATTAAAATATTGGACTATAACTCTGGTCTGTACAATGTATTAAAAATATTGGTCTATAACACTGGTCTGTACAATGTATCAAAAATATTGGACTATAACACTGGTCTGTACAATGTATCAAAAATATTGGACTATAGCACTGGTCTGTACAATGTATTAAAATATTGGACTATAACACTGGTCTGTACAATGTATTAAAAATATTGGACTATAACACTGGTCTGTACAATGTATTAAAAATATTGGTCTATAACACTGGTCCAATATTTTGAAAATGTATTAAAAATAATGGTCTATAAAACTGGTCTGTACAATGTATCAAAAATATTGGACTATAACACTGGTCTGTACAATGTATTAAAAATATTGGACTATAACACTGGTCTGTACAATGTATCAAAAATATTGGACTATAACACTGGTCTGTACAATGTATCAAAAATATTGGTCTATAACACTGGTCTGTACAATGTATTAAAAATATTGGTCTATAACACTGGTCCAATATTTTGAAAATATATTAAAAATAATGGTCTATAACACTGGCCTGTACAATGTATTAAAAATATTGGTCTATAACACTGGTCTGTACAATGTATTAAAAATATTGGTCTATAACACTGGTCTGTACAATGTATCAAAAATATTGGTCTATAACACTGGTCTGTACAGTGTATTAAAATATTTGTCTATAACACTGGTCTGTACAGTGTATTAAAGATATTGAAGTATAACACTTGTCTGTACAATGTATTAAAAATATTGGACTATAACACTGGTCTGTACAATGTATTAAAAACATTGGTCTATAACACTGGTCTGTACAATGTATTAAAAATATTGGTCTATAACACTGGTCTGTACAATGCATAAAAAATATTGGTCTATAACACTGGTCTGTACAATGCATCAAAAATATTGGTCTATAACACTGGTCTGTACAATGTATCAAAAATATTGGTCTATAACACTTGTCTGTACAATGTATCAAAAATATTGGTCTATAACACTGGTCTGTACAATGTATCAAAAATATTGGACTATAACTCTGGTCTGTACAATGTATCAAAAATATTGGACTATAACACTGGTCTATACAATGTTTTAAAAATATTGGTCTATAACACTGGTCTGTACAATGTATCAAAAATATTGAACTATAACACTGGTCTGTACAATGTATTAAAAATATTGGACTATAACACTGGTCTGTACAATGTATTAAAAATATTGGACTATAACACTGGTCTGTACAATGTATTAAAAATATTGGACTATAACACTGGTCTGTACAATGTATTAAAAATATTGGACTATACCACTGGTCTGTACAATGTATTAAAATATTGGACTATAACTCTGGTCTGTACAATGTATTAAAAATATTGGTCTATAACACTGGTCTGTACAATATATCAAAAATATTGGACTATAACACTGGTCTGTACAATGTATCAAAAATATTGGACTATAACACTGGTCTGTACAATGTATCAAAAATATTGGACTATAACACTGGTCTGTACAATGTGTCAAAAATATTGGTCTATAACACTGGTCTGTACAATGTATCAAAAATATTGGTCTATATAACTGGTCTGTACAATGTATAAAAAATATTGGTCTATAACACTGGTCTGTACAATGTATCAAACATATTGGTCTATAACACTGGTCTGTACAATATATCAAAAATATTGGACTATAACACTGGTCTGTACAATGTATCAAAAATATTGGACTATAACACTGGTCTGTACAATGTGTCAAAAATATTGGTCTATAACACTGGTCTGTACAATGTATCAAAAATATTGGTCTATATAACTGGTCTGTACAATGTATAAAAAATATTGGACTATAACACTGGTCTGTACAATGTATTAAAATTTTGGACTATAACACTGGTCTGTACAATGCATTAAAAATATTGGACTATAACACTGGTCTGTACAATGTATTAAAAATATTGGTCTATAACACTGGTCTGTGCAATGCATCAAATATATTGGCATATAACACTGGTCTGTACAATGTATTAAAAATATTGGCATATAACACTGGTCTGTACAATGTATCAAAATATTTGGTCTATAAGACTGGTCTGTACAATGTATTAAAAATATGGCATATAACACTGGTCTGTACAATGTATTAAAAATATTGGACTATAACACTGGTCTGTACAATGTATCAAAAATATTGGAGTATAACAATGGTCTGTACAATGTATCAAAAATATTGGACTATAACACTGGTCTGTACAATGTATAAAAAATATTGGACTATAACACTGGTCTGTACAATGTATTAAAGGTCGTGGTCTATAACATTGGTCTGTTGAAATGTGTTATCCAAGTGTCACAATATATTAGGAGCTGTGAATAAAAATGAAAATTATACGGTCTCCTATTTTAAATTACGCTTAAATCTGTTGCACGTCGACAGTTAGATTTGAACAGGAAAAACATAAATAATATATGCATATACAAAGATGCGGACGTTGTATATTTTGAATAAGTAGCTAGATGAATAGTATTCTACGGTAATCCCACAATGCTTCTTTCTACTAATTAATAGTCGCTGAAAAAAATGCAGTGCTTGTCAGTAGTGAATACATTGAAAATGCTAGACCACTTTTAAAAATAAACATAGTACATCATAGATTAAAATACATCGACTACATTCCATACATTCAAATATACTTCCATTATATACACATTACAGACATGTAACTGTTTTGTTCACTATTATGACATGAAACTGTTATGTTCGCTATTATGACATGAAACTGTTATGTTCGCTATTATGACATGAAACTGTTATGTTCGTGTTACAAACATAAACTGTTCCGTTCAATGTACATGCACGAAACTGTTCTGTTCTTTCTAACAAACATATGACTGTTCCGTTCATTTTACAGACATTAAATTGTTCTGTTCATTTTGACTGGCATGACACTTTCTGTTCATTTTACAGACAAGAAACTGTTCTATTCGCTTGAACAGACATGACACTAATCTGTTCATTATACAGACATGAAACTCTTTTCGTTGCTTTACAGACATGAAACTCTTTTCGTTGCTTTACAGACATGGATTTGTTCTATTCAATTTACAGACAGACTGTTCAGTTCATTATACAGACATGAAACTCTTTTCGTTGCTTTACAGACATGAATTTGTTCTATTCAATTTACAGACAGACTGTTCAGTTCATTATACAGACATGAAACTGTATGTACAGTAAAAGAAAAACAAAGAAAACCCCATTGGTTTCACACCAATATTGCGGGCCAAGTCAGAGAAATCACACTTGAGCCATATGATACAAACGATATAAATTTCTGGAGTGTTTTTGTACAAATGTTATGCATGGATATACAAGAAAAGAGCCACTTAAACATTAAAACTGTATGTTAAGAAATACTATATAAAATCATATGATATATAGACGCATATATCTAAATGGGAATAGTTAAATGTGATTAAAAAAGGCTAGAGCCCCTCTCATCGTTTTTTATGTACACAATACATGGTTCAACCAAGAATATCGGTCCAGCTAGAATATAAGCATACCGCCTACAATAGACAGTATTCAATCTATCTGCATTGTGTTATATGGAATTTGTCTGACCTAAATGGGATTTTAGGCAAAATATCAAAATCATCAAGCGTAGCAGTCGAGTTGGTGTTTCCGACACAGCCTAGAAAAAGAAAGAAAAACGTATACAACTACTACATACCTCTACAACTGGGAAATTACTCTCGTAAATGGGATGACATCAAGCAATGTGAGTATATTGAAAATTTATAATTTATATTTACTGCCACGCGGTGGTAAACCGCTGACGGTAAACATGAATAGGACGTACCCCATTAAGTCAGTCGATTAAGTGAATAAAACTATATAGATCACATTCATATGACAAAAGCTTTACATTCACTGTCAATAATGTACAGATCAACAGGCCCATACATAATTGACATTCACAATTGCAACTTTGTAAACACATTTCAATGACATTTGTGAAATTCTTTTTGAGTTACGAAACAGCATGCAAGAAAATATATTTCATTGATTTCATCATTTCAAATCTGTAAAACGATGTGGTAGTGTTGTCGAACAGACAATTCTGATTGTCACTGAAGTAAGTGCATCGACATATTTGAAACGACGAATCAAAAGATGTAGATTGCTAAAACTAACGATACCATTGTAGACGAATTTTTCGTTTTGTCGAAAATGACGCTTAAAGATAATTTGTCAAGCGTAAAAATCTTAAATATTAGGAATTTAACCTACACACAGTAAGTAAAAGGAAAGATTTCCTCATCAATGAAGACCTCAACACTATGCATCCAACAATATTTACAGCCGATTGAAGAGATAAAAAAACCCAAAGAAGCAGCGAAATATACGTTTTGGGGGATTATATGGAATACAATACATCTCTGGAAAACGATTACACTTTTATACTTTGAACTGGAACCGTTATAGAGAGATCTGAAACCAAGCCAACATGATGTAGAACATTCAATAATGCATTTAACACGCGAGATACATACCTGAACAACTATAAACAAAACTAATGCCATTTTAGGGTTGCAGAATTATCAGAAAGAAACAAAAGATAAAAAAATAAACAGAAACAAATATGAATGTAATTATGTGATTGAAAGCAAAAGTAGATTATGATAGGGTGTATGGGGTGTCCTGAGAGGGGTAACAACTCTGGCTGACTATGCTTCAGTGGTAGCTCGCTCACCTTTATTCCCCACTTGGCACTCAGCTCTCACCTGTGGCTCTAAGAAGCTGTGGCATGCGCAGCACTGGTCACCTTCCTGGCATGAGGAAGGGGCTAGAAAAGGTGCCCTAAACATTGCCTGATCTAAACACTTCACTAGCCAGCATACCTGGGCTGTCAGAGATCCCTACTGTAGTGGTCATAATACAAAGAATGAAATGAGAATTGTTACACTCACACGTGGCACATGGAATGTACGCACCTTACTGGGCAGAGACGATGAGGAAAGACCCCAGAGGAGAACAGCCCTAATAGCAAAGGAACTCTCCAGATGCAACGTGGATATTGTTGCCATGAGCGAGACCCGGCTTGCATGAAAAGGCAAACTCTGTGAAAAGGGCTCAGGATTAACTTTCGTTTACAGCGGCCGAGGAAGTGAAGAGCGCCGTGGGGCTCATGTCGGCTTAGCAGTGAAGACAGCACTGCGTGGCAATTGGCTGGAACTTCAAAGAGAGTTAACGACAGACTCATGACCATGACCCCCACCTATTGTCTGGACGAAAGTACCCTACCATCATCAGTTGCTATACTCCAACAATGACCAACCTAGACGAAGTGAATGTCAATTTCTGTGAGGATATTTACTCCGACATTGCTGATATTCCAATGGCAGATAACCTCGTCATTCTTGGCGATTTCAATGCAAAAGTAGGCTGTGATCGCTTTGACTGGGATGGAGTGCTAGATAAGCACGGGGTGGGTTACTGTAATAGCAACGGTATATGTTTGCTCCAGACTTGCGCCGAGCATGTACTGCTGATCACAAATAGTCTTCCGCCTCCTTACCCGTAACCGGACGTCATGGATGCATCCCCCCCCCCTCTCTCTCTCTCTCTCTCTCTCTCTCTCTCTCTCTCTGTAAGCATTGGCATCGCATCGACAACGTCATTGTCAGAAAGAGGAATAGGCAGGATGTGCATGTGACCACGTCATTGTGCGGTGCTGACTACTGAACAAACCACTTCCTCATCACCAAGCTCAATATGCGCATTCAGACCACAAGACGACCCCAGTGGATGGTTTCAAGATCATCTGAAACCCACCCCGCTCGACAATAAAAATATGGAGATGGAGTGGCGGCATTCGGAGAGCTGGTCTACAGCACATTTTCAGAAATCCAAGGACCCTCAACTAGAAAGCATCAAGAATGGTTTGATGACAACTGTGACGAGATCAAGTAGTTGCTGAATGCGAAACACCGCCTCCTTTAAAACTACCTCAACAACTCCAAGCCCACCGCTAGAAAAGATGTGTACTACAATATACGTAAAACTGTACAGCATAAACACATTCAGATGAGAGAAACATGGCTGAGTAACAAAGTTAATGAGATCCATTGTTACGCAGACCAGCATGACATGATGAACTTCTACAATGCCCTGGAATAAGTGGATGGACCTACATTTTCTGGATCAACCCCCAGCTCAAATCTCAGGGCAGACGGAAACACACTAATTACTGACACAGAGAAGATTTTTAACGATGGGCTGAACACTTTGACAGCGTTTTGAACCGCCCTTCATCCATAAATGATGAAGCCATCTTAGGTCTCTCTCAATTACCCATCAAAGAAGCACTGGATTACCCTCCACCCTTTCTCGAGACACAGAAAGCTATAATCTGCTCTCCAGTAACAAGAGGACTACTGCTAGAAAGTCAGTGTGGATTCCAATAAGAACTTGGGACCATCGACATAGTGTTTGCTGCAAGGCAGCCACAAGAGAAATATCAAGCGCAAAACACCGACCTTTTCTTCATCTACGTCGCTTTGACAAAGGCCTTTGATACTTTCAGCAGAGCAGGTATGTGGAATGCAATGGTCAAGTACGGGTGGCCGCGAACATTTATATCCTGGTGCAGCATTTCCACGATGGCATGCAGGTACGAGTCCAGGACAATGGAGAGACACCTTTGCCATTCCCAGTAACCAATCGCGTCAAGCAGGATTGTGTTCTGGCACCGACACGTTTTAGCCTAGTGCTCTCCGCAATGATGACTAATGGTTTCAGAGACGGAGAGATTGGCGTCGGCATCAGGTACCGTACAGATGGAAAACTATTCAATTTCAAGAGAATTCAAGCAAACACTAATGTTATAACAGACTCCATGAGGGATTTCTTATTTGCTGATGACTGTCTCCTCAGTGCTGGCTCCGAAACAGACCTGAGATACAGCAGTGACACGTTCTCCAGCTCAGGCACAAGCTTTGGTCTCAACATCAGTAAAATGAAGACTAGAGTCCTGCACCAGCCATCCTCTGGAAAGATCAATGTTGAGTCCAACATCACGGTCAACGGACGAAACTAAACGTAGTGAACCGCTTCACCTACCGAGCAGCACACTGTCACAGATCGTCATTATTAACGACGAGGTGAACATTCGCATTGTTAGATCCAGCGCAACGTTCGGCAGATTGTATGGAAACGCCTGGAATAGAAGAGGCATCAGCCTCCAGACCAAACTAAAGGTCTACAGGGCAGGTGTGCTCCCCACACTACTTTTCGCATGAAAACGCAGACGATATACCAACTCCACGCCATGAAACTGAACCACTTTCACATCACAAGTCTCAGGAAAACCCTCAGCATCAAGTGGCAGGACAAAGTTCCAAACACTGAGGTACTCGACCAAGCAGGTCTCCTCATCTTCCACACCATCATGATGCAGTTCCAATTACGCTGTGTGTTACATGTTGTAATCATGCCATACCATCGGTTGCATAAGATACTTTTCTATGGCTAGCTACCGCAAGGAAAGCGATCCCACGGAGGGCAGAATAAACGCTTCAAAGACAATCTGAAAGCTATATTGGAAGCGTTCAACATAAACCCTGTTTCTGTGGAGCAGGCAGCATGCGATTGAACCACTTGGCTTTCCTCTGTGCACAAAAATGCTTAAGTTGTGTGAATCTAGCAGGACATCAGCTGCAGAGCCCAAGATGAAAGCCTGAAAGGTACGTGCCATCAACCTTCCTGGACATGTCCCACTCATTCCCGGTCCCTTATGCAAACGAATATTCCGTGCAAGGGTTGGCCTTATCAGCCAAATGCGCACGCAATGAACAGAACCAGCCCCTTCAGCCCTCGAATGACTAGAGAGGTATTCGTC
Source organism: Unio pictorum (assembly GCA_030141615.1). Classification (NCBI taxonomy): domain Eukaryota; kingdom Metazoa; phylum Mollusca; class Bivalvia; order Unionida; family Unionidae; genus Unio; species Unio pictorum. Next base: position 444,066 of record JARLTB010000307.1, read on the forward strand.
AAATCGACGGACGAACAACATATTATGATAGTAAAATAAGATTTACATACTACATATTTAAGTAAATAAAATTTCAATGTGGAGTCATCACATTTTTCCAGATATTACGGTTTGAGTGTTGAATAATTTAAGCCAGATACAAGAGAGGTTAATGATCGAGATGTAATCAATTAAATCGGTGTGGCGCATGGTCGTATTGACGAAATAAACAACAAAATGACGCGTTAAACATCTACTGATTTGGCGCAAACGTCAGGAATAGTTACACATGAATTAAGACTGATGTAATGAAAAGACTCGCTATAAGTTGTACCAGTAATGCAGCTAAAACCTAAATAAATGAAACAATACCGAGATTAAAAACTGAACTTAATGGAGAAAGAAAGGTTAAAAGCGTATGCACTAAGCGTTAGAATTGATAAATTACAAATGAAGTCTACAAAAACAAAGTTTGAGGAGAAAACAAAACTAATCCCCGGATGTGTGTGTGTGTGGATGTTGTTATGGATGGGGTGTACCCAATATTTTATTTAAATTATTATAGAAGTCCTTCCTAATCCCGAGTTTGGCTGGCAGCTAAATTAGTAAAATATAGACGTAAAGCCCCCAGTCAGCAATGCCGACGGTTAAATGATTGAATATACAAAAATGTGAAATTCACCAAATAACGATTTAATAACAATTCAATAGTCAAATGATTCAAACTTGTTAAATAGTCTCCTTCCGATCGAGCCTGTAGTAGCGAATTTCATCACTTGATTAGTAGTAAGATATATTTACACCTTTCCTTGTATTCTACTCATCTGTGTAATCTTCTATCCTATTCATCCCAATTCCTTTTCCTCTTCAACCCGAATTTCTACAGATTCCTTCTCATCCTCGACTTCTCTATAATCCTTTTCCTCCTCCTTCACATTCTAAACACCTTCTCTCCACCGACAAGACTTTGGTCGATTTCGACTGCACTACTATTCTCACGTCCGTCTCCACCTTTTAGAGACTCGGGACTCAACTAAACCGGACGTTATGTCACCTAAAAAGCTTCCTTTTCGAAGCTTTGTATTTCCCCTAGAAGTTTGATCATCAAATTACGAGTGATTTAGTTCTCGGAGTAATCCTATTAATTAACAATTTGTTAAGGCTAATGTTAAATTTTTTCTGAGGTTAGAAAGTTATTATTCTGATCTAAATTGTTATCAAACACCCATATCTCAATTCCGATTGGATATCATTGTGAACCGATCATATCAAACTTAGCGGACAATGTCCCTCTCGCTGTTTATCAATGTGGGGACAGTTGATAACACGCCTCGCTCATCCCGTGGGCTAACTTTGATCTTAGACTAACTATTAGCACGTAGGTGGTAAGTCGTGCGATCAAACGCCTGTGCCGATTCAAGATTCCGGTCATCGGGCTGGTCACGTAAAAGATTAACTCGAGGCCGCGGAAATTTTGAGACATCAAACACATGGCCGCTGCTTTTATACATGTCTCAATAGCTGGGCTTAGCAAACGGGACAATGTGTATTGCATTACGATTTTACATTACAACAATGCAGAACAATTTCGATGGTACTTCCTAATTTTGTATCCAAAAGGTGACAGCATACGTTTTGAAACAACAACATTAGGACCTAGTTTTGTCAGTGTTGTCGGTGCATTTTTTTATGATATCTAACCAAAGGCAACGGCTTATTGTTGTGAATTTAACGTTACGTTTTCATTATTGCTAGTTACTTATAATAAAAGTTCTGCAACACTGCAATTCAAGTAAATAAATATGGTATTTCATATTCATATTTGCTGTAATTTGTTTTGTCCATATTCTTCTAAAGAAGAAGACCGTTCTGGTAGCCTAAGTGGTTAGAACATCCGCATTCGCCTCGGATGCGGGAGGTCACGGATTCGAACCCCAGTAGAATCATACCAAAGATTTATAAAAATGGTAATATCAGCTTGGCGTTCAGAGATTAGCATTAGGACTGGTCGGCGTGGTGTCACGATACTATGACTGGGTATACATGATGCTACATGTTTACGGCATGATGACCCAGTGCTAGACATTACTATAAACTGCCAAATTGCAGGCATCGTAGCGATATGACCGAGAAAAAGAATATTTAAAGCTACGTTAAAAATGTAATTCACACACTCACTTCTAAATAATATATATATATATATATATATATATATATATATATATATATATATATATATATATATATATATTCGTTAGGGTTGAAGGTATACATCGACAGTTTTGCTTACTCGTTATGGTTTTAAAAAATTAAAATATTTATTTTACAATGTAAAAGAAATCAAGTACATGTACTTGCAATCTGAACGAGAGCACTTTTAAAAACGGGCAATCTGGGTAAGATACCATTTACTAGAGGTCGCCATGGTTACATAGCTGTCCATGTAAGTTCTGATTACTTCGCCTTTTATATTTGCCCATGTCATCAACGTGTGATAAAGGACTACATAAAGTGCCCGCGCGCGCGCGCGTGTGTGATATTGTCTTGTGGACTAATATTATGGCACACACACACACACACACACACACACACGCGCGCGTTTGCCAGCGTCGTACAGAAAAAAGCGTAGTTATCATCGATCAAGCGAGACTATAGCAGTCTACCAATTAGTGTTGTCAGTAAATTTCTTTCCTGAATAGCTCACCAAAAATAACTATTTCTGACAAGGTCAAGGAGTTGATTGTGCAATACACGAATCGCCAAATGTTAGCTGTTGTTTCTGTGGTATAATATATTTTCTTTGAGGTAAAGCACGTCAGGGAATTGACCTTTTAAATACACCTTTGTAAACAAATTAATTAATCTGATTAACATAGATGGTATGGATCGAGTGAATGTGTCTTGCATGTGCCTAAAAAAAGTTAATATTACACAATACAAGCATGTACCTATATATCGCCATGCAATCCATCGACAGATAAACACTACAATGTTGTTACTGTTGGTAATGATGCTAATAATGATGATGATGAAGATGACGACGACCGTGATGATGATAAAAGAGAGCTGATCACCAGAATTTCACTTTCTCTCCTTGGGTCAGATTTGTACTTTATTGAAAGCAATATGGGGTGATTTTATAAGAATTTTGAGTTGATCTGATTAAATGTATTATATCTTGTTTACCAGCCCAAGCAATATTTGCAATCTTCAGGTAAATGTATTTCCTTTTCATCATTTTTATGTGAAAGGGTCTGTATGTTTGTGTAAGCGAGAGTGCGATTCAGTACATTCTTATGTGAAAGGGTCTGTATGTTTGTGTAAGCGAGAGTGCGATTCAGTACATTCATAGAATACTTTTATGTTGGCAACAGATTAACAAAGTGTACAGATTTTGTTCTCTATCTAAGGGTCACAAAAATACACTCCCCTCTACATTATGTTTGTTTTGGTAACTAATTTCACGATGTTTATACAGCAAAACTGTCCGTGTTTTGCATTGCTTTTATTTGTCTGTACCACAGAGTAAATAAGTGTTAGTTCACGTAATATTATTTTATTATTATTATTATTATTATTATTATTATTATTATTATTATTACTCAACATATCGATTAAAATGTCATACACTCTCCCAGCAAAAATAGATTGTATCTATAAAAAAAAAACTACACTACTGTTTTACCTCTCCCCTACCACCCTCCCCCTTCGAGAATGTGCCTTTGTACTTGCGACATAAACCGGTTGTTGTGCCATTACTGTTGAGCTGGATAAGACAACAGTATCAGCATTGTTATGAAGGAATCAAAAGCTTAGCTAATACGAAACGAAAATGTTTGGAGACTTCTCTAGAAGATCAGATATTTTTGGGCCATAATGACATTGGATGGAAGGAAGTAATCGCGTCATATCAGTCTTTGTAGATGTTAACCAAACTCGGAAGAAAGGGAATGAACTATGCTTCCTGAAAACAATAACCCAGACTCCAGTATTAATAACCATGCTTCCTGAAAACAATAACCCAGACTCCAGTATTAAGAACCATGCTTCCTGAAAACAATAACCCAGACTCCAGTATTAATAACCATGCTTCCTGAAAACAATAACCCAGATTCCAGTATTAATAACCATGCTTCCTGAAAACAATAACCCAGACTCCAGTATTAATAACCATGCTTCCGGTATACAATACCCAGACTCCAGTATTAAGAACCATGCTTCCTGAAAACAATAACCCAGACTCCAGTATTAATAACCATGCTTCCGGTATACAATACCAGAATCCAGTATTAATAACCATGCTTCCTGAAAACAATAATCCAGACTCCAGTATTAAGAACCATGCTTCCGGTATACAATACCCAGACACCAGTATTAATAACCATGCTTCCTGAAAACAATAAACCAGACTCCAGTATTAATAACCATGCTTCCGGTATACAATACGCAGAATCCAGTATTAATAACCATGCTTCCTGAAAACAATAACCCATACTCCAGTATTAATAACCATGCTTCCGGTATACAATATCCAGACTCCAGTATTAAGAACCATGCTTCCTGAAAACAATAACCCAGCCTCCAGTATTAATAACCATGCTTCCGGTATACAATACCCAGACTCCAATATTAAGAACCATGCTTCCTGAAAACAATAACCCAGACTCCAGTATTAAGAACCATGCTTCCTGAAAAAAATAACCCAGACTCCAGTATTAATAACCATGCCTCCGGTATACAATACCCAGACTCCAGTATTAAGAACCATGCTTCCTGAAAACAATAACTCAGACTCCAGTATTAAGAACCATGCTTCCTGAAAACAATAACCCAGACTCCAGTATTAATAACCATGCTTCCGGTATACAATACCCAGAATCCAGTATTAAGAACCATGCTTCCGGTGTACAATACCCAGACTCCAGTATTAATAACCATGCTTCCTGAAAACAATAACCCAGACTCCAGTATTAATAACCATGATTCCCGTATACAATACCCAGACTCCAGTATTAAGAACCATGCTTCCTGAAAACAATAACCCAGACTCCACTATTAATAACCATGCTTCCTGAAAACAATAACCCAGACTCCAGTATTAATAACCATGCATCCGGTATACAATAACCCAGACTCCAGTATTAATAACCATGCCTCCTGAAAACAATAACCCAGACTCCAGTATTAATAACCATGCTTCCTGAAAACAATAACCCAGACTCCAGTATTAATAACCATGCTTCCGGTATACAATACCCAGACTCCAGTATTAAGAACCATGCTTCCTGAAAACAATAACCCAGACTCCAGTATTAAGAACCATGCTTCCTGAAAACAATAACCCAGACTCCAGTATTAATAACCATGCTTCCGGTATACAATAACCAGACTCCAGTATTAAGAACCATGCTTCCTGAAAACAATAACCCAGACTCCAGTATTAAGAACCATACTTCCTAAAAACAATAACCCAGACTCCAGTATTAATAACCATGCTTCCGGTATTACCCAGACTCCAGTATTAAGAACCATGCTTCCTGAAAACAATAACGCAGACTCCAGTATTAAGAACCATGCTTCCGGTATACAATACCCAGACTCCAGTATTAAGAACCATGCTTCCTGAAAACAATAACCCAGACTCCAGTATTAATAACCATGCTTCCTGAAAACAATAACCCAGACTCCAGTATTAATAACCATGCTTCCTGAAAACAATAACCCAGACTCCAGTATTAATAACCATGCTTCCGGTATACAATACCCAGACTCCAGTATTAAGAACCATGCTTCCTGAAAACAATAACCCAGACTCCAGTATTAATAACCATGCTTCCTGAAAACAATAACCCAGACGCCAGTATTAATAACCATGCTTCCGGTATACAATACCCAGACTCCAGTATTAAGAACCATGCTTCCTGAAAACAATAACCCAGACTCCAGTATTAAGAAC